>JANAVB010044369.1:0-45977 GCA_029216955.1 Iris pallida
ACCCCATACATATCTTAATCTACATAGGGCTATCCATATAACCCATGTGGTCAAACCTAATCAACTTGTTAGGGTTTTAATCAAACTAGTTAAACTAGTCATTTTAGGTCAATCCTAGTCAATTCTAGGTTAACTAGGTCAATTTGACCTAAGGTTGACTTTGGTCAACTCTTAGTCAACAAGGGTCAACTAGTTAGGGTTTTGGTCATTAGGTCAATTAGGGTTAGCCCCTAATACCATAGGCTAGTAACTTAGGCCATAGGCTAGATAACTTAGGTATCTATCTTTATACAATATACATATATACACACATATATATATACATAACCTTAGATATATAACATATATGCACATACAAACATAACCACATAGGCCTATAGCCTATGTAATTCCCATATACCCTAGGTATCTATATATAGACACAATAATATAATTCTAATACAATTATATATATATATATATATATATATATATATATATATATATATATAGAGAGAGAGAAGACGGTGAGAGAAGAGTGTAATAGAGTGTGAGAGAGAGTGAAAGAGAGAGGGATAGAGAACTGGACAGGAGGGGGGTGTCTTTGGCTTTCCTTCTAGGTTAAGGCGAAGACTTTGGTGCAAAAGGTTGAGATATTTTGAGTGTTTTAAGCAAAATATCAATAAAGGCATTCTAAGATATTTACACCACTTTAACCCATGACCAAATATCTATCCTCTAACTTCTAGGTTAGTAGCTAACCTCTAGATTAGGTTGAGATAGGTTAGGGACTAATCATGGTACTTAACAAGAATTAAATAATATTAAAATCATATAATCTCAAATAAAATCTAGTAAATTACCCAAATACCCTTTTTGGCTAAAAATACTAATTTGATGTTCTAAGCCTATGGCTAGGCTCACATGATCATGGTTAGTCTCTAGGTTATGAAATCTCTAGGGTTTACACTTGGGTTATACTAGTAAAGTCACAAAGTCATAAGTCATGACTTAGGAAATGGTTTTAATTACACTAGAAATCACCATAATTCATATCATGACTAAAATACCATTAATAAATAATAAAAATAATAAATTTTCAAAAATATCCCAATTTCAGAAAACTGGGTGTTACATGTCTGAACATGAGTATCGAAATAAATGAAGCAGAAGTTTGATACCTCCTCGATAAGATACGCTTCGCATATCGAAACCTCTATATGAGCCTTGTTGCCAACTTTCTTCCTTAGATGGTGTAGGTATCTAGAGAGACAAATTATCTTGAGAATTAATAATAAATTTTAAATCCACTTAAATTTAACTTAAATTATATTAATTTTTATTTACCTTTCAAATGGGTACATCCATCGATGATGAACAGATGCACCGACACGTGCTTCATATGCTAGAAGAATCGGGAGATGCTCCATGCTCTCGAAGAAGCCCAGAGGAAATATTTCTCTAACTTGCAAATTGTTAAGATAATCTTCTCCTCAAGTTCAACCTTTGTAACACCCAGTTTTCCAAATAAGGGTATTTTGGTCATTTTTAAAATTTTAGAATTTAAATTGAATTATTATTATTATTTATAATTACGTGATTTTGAGTGATTTTTAGAATAATTATTTTGGTGTTTTAGAGACTTTGACTTAAGTTGACCTTGTAGACTAACCTAGTGGCTAACCTAGGTCTTGACTAAGAGATTAGGATTTGAGAACCTAGGTTGACTTAAGTTCATGAGGATGAACTCATTGGGATTAATTTGGTGAAATTAGGAATTTGTTTAGTCTAAGAATGGCTTGTGAAGTCACAAGTCAAATCATGACTTAAACTAATTAGGACTCAACCAACTAGCCAAAACCCTAGATCTAAACCCTATGGCCAGCCACATGACAGCCCCCCTCTATAAATACTCTCCTAGGGATTAGGGCTAGCCTCTCTCTTAGGGTTCATCAAGTTTTTAGAAAGAGATGAGTTCCATCTTCATAAATTCCTATTAAATCCAAATTAAGTCCTTTTTCCTTCAAACAAATTCCAATAGGCTCTAAATCTCATGCTCTTACTGTTGGAAATAATTTTTGACAGGAAAGGAACAATTTGGAAGAGCTTTGGTGGTTGAGAGATTCTCTCTTTGGAGTTTTTGGGAGATTAAACACCCATAGGTAAAACGCTATCCATTGCTCCTAAATTCCTGTAAAAATCATCTGTAGGGTCCCCTAGCCCTTACCCAACTGTAGGGAAGACTAACCCTAAGTTTTGGTCTCGTTTCGTGTCCGTATCGGACACGTTTCAGAGCATTGTGATAGGTGCTCGACGAAATGTCCCAAAGGACTGTTCAGTCGAGATTTCGAAATCTCTTTGATCAGGAAACTAGATCTAGGTGTCGTCTAGGGTTCCTATGTGTTGTGCTGTTGTTAGTGTCGTATCGTGTCATGGGGAACACGGGACACGCGTGTGCGGGTGTGCGCGCGGCACAGTAGCTCCCCTGCTACTCGGGGGCTACTGCGCGCTGGACACGCGACGCCGACACTAGAAAATTGGTATGGTGATAGGTTTCATGACTGACACGAGGCTCGCCAAGTTTCACGAGTCCTCGTGTCGTGTCGGACACAATTTTCAGTGTGCACTGGGCTGCTATGTGTGCGTGTGTATAATGTGTGTTATTCTGATTGTTTAAATCGATTTAAATGTTTTTAATTATGTTTTAATGATTATTTAGATCCTAAATGAGTAGTTTAAATCTCTGTTACAATATATTACTTATTGGTTTGGGTTATGAGTGGTGTTTGGTTCGAATGTTGAAGAACAATGTAAAAGTCTGATACTGTCCAGATATTGGATTTCCAGTTTTTTCAAACCATTTAAATTCCTGAATGAGATATGATTTAATTGATGTTTTAATGTTTAGCTAGGTTCAATATACTATGTTAATCTCTGAATTACAAGCCTACATAATTGTTTGGTTTTGTTGGAGTTTTGGGCTCGAATTTGTTGGACTGAAATGGGTTTAATCTAATGTCAATGCCAGTTTTTGTTTTCCCTTTGTTTAGCTCAGGTTAATTGTTAAGTTGAATGTCAACTTGAGAATAGCTCACTACTGTTAGTTGGAGACTGATTTTATTTCCCTTTCATTTATTGCAAAATTTCAGTCCCATTACCTGGAAAACTCTTTGAAACCTGAAATTGGAATGAACACAAAAACCTGAGATGTTCTCTTGAACTAGTTCTTGATTTCCTTTTCTTTACTGTTAATTGTTTGAAATGATTTGGATTTGGACATTCTTCCAAAACCTGAGATTAGTTCTCAGTTTTTCAAAAAACTGAGAATGCAATGAGAGGGGATCCTTGGTTAACTGTAAACTGATTTCATGCTTATTGTATACTGTTTTAAACTAATTTCCATGTTAGTGTAACTGTTATTGCACTATGATGATTTAGAACCATTTTCACTGTTAACTGAAAATAGGAGATGAGTTTTGTTCTCAATTTTATCAATACTGTTACATTGATTCTTCCATTTTTCCAAGTCTAATTCACTGTTAATTGATAACTGGTCATGGAATTGGGTTTTGGTTGTGGTTAAATCTCTTTAAACTTGTGATACTTTGAGTTTATTGAAAACTGAAATGAAAAGCATTAACCTGGATTGGCACTGCTCTTGATTCCTTTCTTTCATCGTCAATATAAACTGAGATTATGTGATTCATTGAGTATGTTGGAGTTAGTATAATCTGAGTTTGAACTGTTAAATTTCTATATTTATAGAACCTGAGAGTTGGTATCAAATCTGGGTAGGGTATTGTGTTCCAGTTTCTTTTCAAGTTGAACTGAAATCTGGAGTTTAGTTCATAGACTGTTAAACTGAGTTGTTAAGGAACTAAAAATAAATCCCAATGAGAAACCTGAGATAAAGATTATTTTTGGGTTTTGTTGTGACCAATTCTTTAAAAATCTGAAAGCATGGATTACCTTTTGTTCACTGTTTAGCTGAGATTGGGAAGGAAGGTTTCAGTGTAAAAATCTGAGTTTTGGACTGTTTCCTTATTTGTTTTTTTTGAGTTTATATGTGAATGAAAATCTGAGATTTAAGAGATGGTTTAAAACTTAAATGTTATCTGATATTGGAGTGACTGAATTGTAGTGCAACCTGAGGTTCTTTTCTTCCTAAACACAAGCCTTACACTAATGTATTTTCCTGTTTCCTAGATACTGGCAACACAATCATTCCCTGTTTTTCTTTTTTCCTATCACTCACCTAGTGCACAGTTTACAATTTATGTTTTCCTGCATACACAGGTTCACACATTGTTAGTTAGCATTGTTTGCTACTTTCCTATTGCTCACTGTTTCCTGTGTTCTATTGGACACTTGTTAGCTCACTGTTTTGCATAACACATGAACAGCCTCACACATCACTAACACACCCTTATGCTATTTCACACACACACATATACGGGTTCTCATATGATTTTCCCCACTCTCTATGTGTATATACACAGCCTTGTTATATGATATACCAGGTTCCTATATTGTGTTTTGTAATATTATATATATATATATGGTGTCATATTGGGATATGTGTGTTATGTGATAGTGTGAATATGGGGTATGGGTAATAGGGTATGGTGGCTATAGGATATATACTCTATATAGATTTTATCAATATACCAATGTGAGTAGGTATGGCTTGACATGGTTTTGCCTAGATTAGCCTAGAAAACTTAGAATAGTCTTGCTAGACATAGTTTAGACTAGTTCGACCTAGAATAGACTTGTTAGACTAGTATAGACTTGTTTGACTTAGGGTTAACCAGAGTGACCAAGAGTTGACTTTGGTTTAGATTGACCTAGATTCATGTAGAATGCATTGGTTTGCATCTTATCATCATTGTAGACTCATAGTGATTGTGCTGTTCTAATAGGAGACAGACACCACTCCTCGGACAGTCTATATTCTCTCAGATTCATCAGTTACAGGCGAGTACATTCTCTGATCATTTCATATCTTGTTTAGGATTATATTCTTGCTTTAGATTACTTTACATGATGCTGACACGTTGGAAACACGGATTAGTACTATATGGATCTGGTTGTGCGATGTTATCCCCTTAGCGGATACATCGGGTATTCGTGTTCGTGTACTTTATCGGAAACATCGTGTACTTCTTGTATTTGTTACATTCGTGTACGAAACGTGTGAATCGTGTATAATCATGTTTTCACATGACCTTCGTGTACAATAACATAACGTAGCTGGATCCTTGTGTATTGATTGGGGCGGGGGAGTAGAAGTGGTTATGTTTTCAATCCAGTAGATTACTCGTGTACAAACCTCTGTAGATTACTCGTGTATAACATCGTGCCGTCTACATAACCATATTGTGCTCTGAATCACTAGCACTGTTAGTTTCTATATATTGTAGCTATTTACTTACAGTCTCTCTTTTTTCATCATGTTATTTCTTTAGATCCTGTATCTTACTCTCTAGCATGTTTATATTTCCTAACCGGTTATGATTTTATTGAGATGTACTGTACTCGCTCCCGTCCTAACTGGACCTGTTGAAAATTTTACAGTGAATGATGAGGCTCTGGTGTCTATCCCTCTTGGTGCAGCATTAGACATCACTAGTGACTTGGACCTGCTGGCAGTTGATGTTACTTTCTTTAGTTTAGGATTGTCTTACTATTTGGGATTACTGTTTTAGACTTGAGATATTCTTAGATGTATTTATTTTAGTCACTTAGATTCTGGATTTGTATCTCTGTGATGTTACTTTCCTGGATGTTATCTACCTTTATCTTTCTATCTCATTCTTGTTCTATCCTAGATGTGGTTGAGTTATATTATGTTATGTCACCCCCATTCGGGGAGTATGACTGTATATTACCCTTATTTGTTAGATGTTGTGACCTAGGACAACGTTTTATCGCCGACACTGCGACGTAGGCTGGACGTACCCACGTCTCGTGCCCTTACTCTAGGGTGCGGGTCGTGACACGTTTTTAGTGGTGGCCCATGCAGGTCGAGATTATGTAGTGGTATTCGATCTAGAGTATCACTACAGCCTGCAGTAGGATTAGGATATAATTTTAAGGGTACTCAATCACAGTTAGGATTCCTTGAAAGATTCCTGGGACGACCCTTGAGAAACTTATTTAAACTTCAGTTTGAAATCCTTCCCCTTGTTTGTTCGCTCTCACTTGATTATTGAATTTAATTTTGATGAATCGTTGTTGATTTTGATTTTCCTATCGAGATGAATTTTATAGCCTGAGTTACGGTACCTTCTGATAACATATATTGACGGAAATACAGGGATGGTAAAACGTCTACATGATTATGGAACCTGTAGTTTATCGCAGCCATATTAGCTGGCGTGGGGAAACATGGCGACCTGGCTTCGGATGTACGTATCTTGGCTATGAGATTTGGAATTTTTCACAGCTATACTAGTCGGCATAGCGAGATTTCTAGACGACATGATTGTAGAGGTGCATACCCTAGTTATGGAATCTATCATTTTTCGCAGCCTTGCTTACTGGCATGGCGAGGACTCTGAGTAACATGATTTTGGACGGACGCATATGATTATCAGATTGTATCTTGAGAAGGTTTTTAACATATCATCTCTATCGTACCATTCTGTTGTATAATTTGTATCCCATTATCAAATAACTTAGGAGTAGGAGTATGAGTAGGAGTAGCCTAGCTGTTACTATAACCTTGTGTAACTTCTTGCAATAAATTCTTCCTAATACAATGAATTGGTGTTTCTGCTAGACCTTAACTTAGATTGATGTTATAGCTCTGGTTTCAAATAGTTCATTCTTTAAACAGATAGGCAGAACAGATTTTATCATTATTTTCTCCTTGCCATTGATTCTGGTATTACCCTAATATATAGTGGACACAGATACTTGCCTGACACGTATGCATACTATACTTGTTTACCAACCTATCTAAATGCATGTTAATATGATTAATGATAAGTTCTCAAAATTCTAGTATTCCAATATAGTGCAGTATCAGTGACTAGTTCTATGTTCTCCATATTAAATTCGTAATTTAAATTTTAAAATTCATGTTATTAGTTTGCTTACATCACTACACATATATGTTATAACAGGGCTTTATTACAAAAAAAAAAAACTTGGTTGAGTTTGTGTTGAATTATCAAGTCTGAGACTGTGTATACAGTAAACCCTTAACCTTGGATTCTAAGTGTTTAGTTCAAATTGTAGTTTTAAATTGTAATGTTTTAAGCCGTATACATTGATGTGTGTAGGTATATAATGTTAGGTTTCATAACCCTTGCATGTTAAGTTGTGGTTGGGGTACACATTGAGTTGATTTTTATGATAGAATTTCTCCAAAATTTTGAAAACTGAATACATGATAACATTTTTTTTTATTGCTTTCAAATGCGTAGTTCAATTTCAGATCTAATATGCAATGTTGAGCTAAACTGAAGGATCGAACACTTTGTTTCAAGTTTAACCCATGTACACTTGATACTCTACACTAGTGTTTACAATTACCATGAAAACCTAACCTTTCATCTCTATGTTATGTTCATATAGCTAATAGATATATATATAGTTCTGTAAACATGTTATAATGTATGTAGATGCATAATTAAATCTTACCTCTCTATACATATAGATATGCTGATATTATATGGTTAGCCATACATGTTAGGAGTAATAGCTTGTGCCTTGTAGATTGCCTAACTAATATGCCATGAATAGTGTAACTTGATAGCTATAGTTGAGACCCAAATCCTCCTATAACACCTTCATGTATATGCCACAAACCACATGACCATTACATAATGTTAGCTTTCCTCTAACACTCTCTTTCTATATATATAGATTGTGATTGAATTCAATGCTATTGACTTTCGTTCCTTAAACTTTTGGTTTTGATTTTTCTTAAATAGTACCCTTTATAGATGATTGGTAGTTGTCTTATTTTTATTTTTTTTCTTGATAAATACCAGTTTTCAGATAGGATGGTAGACTGTACAGCCTTAATGATTGTTGTGTTTTTTATCCCTTCCAGTATGGCACCCATGACCCGAGCCTGTCGCCTGAGAGCAGCTGCAGCTATTGACAGTGTGCTTCCACCTCCTATTGCTCAGGAGGTAGTGACCCCTCAGGCTGACCCCAAGGTAGTGGCACCTCCCGCCATCGAGGAGGTGTTAGCATCCTTACCAGAGAGTCTTCCTCCACCACCTGTTACTCAGGAGAGAGTGGCAGTCTCATCTGAGACCAAGAGTCCTTTCCAGTCTCCTCCTCTGCCTCTAGGAGCAGTACCCCATGCCATACCCTCGGCAGGTTTGTTTCCTGACGGAGCTCAGATATCCAGACTTCTCCGGGATGTGTTGGAGACACAAGAGTTCAGGCTGAGATCCTGAAGGAGCAGGGTCGTGGAATCCAACTGCTGTGGGATTTGGTACATTCAGGAGGGGAGCCTAGTTCTAAGTGGCCGAGGAGCAGTGTATACCCAGAGCCCCGTGAGCACCCAGACTATCAGCCTAGACCAGGTAACCCAGTCCAGACTTCTATTGAGCAGAGGCCAGCTGAGAAGGTGCCTACATGCACCTTCTGTAAAAAGCCTGGACATGTGGGGCATCTGTAGGAAGAGAAGAGGAGTGTGCCTGTTGTGTGGGTCAGCTACACACAGACTGCGAGACTGTCCTGCTGCACTTATCCCAGCCAGGACTCCGCCTTCGGGAGGGAGTTCCAGCCACCAGACCTAGTTGGAGGTGAGTCCTTGACCTATATCTTAGCCAGTCTTTGAAATTGATACACTTTACCATATTGTTGTATGTTTTGATACCTTGTGATTGCCTAGTACTGTAGCATGTTGGTGTAACTAGATGAGACCCCAAACTGATACTACATGCCATGACCCCATAGGTTACATTTTCCAACTGAATGTAAATAGGTTCTGAGATTTTGATTGTGGGGGTTTGACCTAGAATGGGTGCGATCATCTTAATTTCGAGGACGAAATTTTTCTAAGGTGGGTAGGATTGTAACACCCAATTTTCCAAATAAGGGTATTTTGGTCATTTTTAAAATTTTAGAATTTAAATTGAATTATTATTATTATTTATAATTATTGTGATTTTTGAGTGATTTTTAGAATAATTGTTTTGGTGTTTTAGAGACTTTGACTTAAGTTGACCTTGTAGACTAACCTAGTGGCTAACCTAGGTCTTGACTAAGAGATTAGGATTTGAGAACCTAGGTTGACTTAGTTTATGGGGATGAACTCATTGGGATTAATTTGGTGAAATTAGGAATTTGTTTAGTCTAAGAATGGCTTATGAAGTCACAAGTCAAATCATGACTTAAACTAATTAGGACTCAACCAACTAGCCAAAACCCTAGATCTAAACCCTATGGCCAGCCACATGACAGCCCCCCCTCTATAAATACTCTCCTAGGGATTAGGGCTAGCCTCTCTCTTAGGGTTCATCAAGTTTTTAGAAAGAGGTAAGTTCCATCTTCATAAATTCCTATTAAATCCAAATTAAGTCCTTTTTCCTTCAAACAAATTCCAATAGGCTCTAAATCTCGTGCTCTTACTATTGGAAATAATTTTTGACAGGAAAGGAACAATTTGGAAGAGCTTTGGTGGTTTGAGAGATTCTCTCTTTGGAGTTTTTGGGAGATTGAACACCCATAGGTAAAACCCTATCCATTGCTCCTAAATTCCTGTAAAAATCATCTGTAGGGTCCCCTAGCCCTCACCCAACTGTAGGGAAGACTAACCCTAAGTTTTGGTCTCGTTTCGTGTCCGTATCGGACACGTTTCAGAGCATTGTGACAGGTGCTCGACGAAATGTCCCAAAGGACTGTTCAGTCGAGATTTCGAAATCTCTTTGATCAGGAAACTAGATCTAGGTGTCGTCTAGGGTTCCCATGTGTCGTGTGCTATTGTTAGTGTCACGTCGTGTCGTGGGGAACACGGGACACGCGTGTGCGGGTGTGCGCGTGCGGCACTGTAGCTCCCCTGCTACTCGGGGGCTACTGTGCGCTGGACACACGACGCCGACACTAGAAAATTGGTATGGTGATAGGTTTCATGACACACGAGGCTCGCCAAGTTTCACGAGTCCTCGTGTCGTGTCGGACACGATTTTCAGTGTGCACTGGGCTGCTGTGTGTGCGTGTGTATACTGTGTGTGTTCTTATTGTTTAAATCGTTTTAAATGTTTTTAATTATGTTTTAATGATTATTTAGATCCTAAATGAGTAGTTTAAATCTCTGTTACAACATATTACTTATTGGTTTGGGTTATGAGTGGTGTTTGGTTCGAATGTTGAAGAACAATGTAAAAGTCTGATACTGTCCAGATATTGGATTTCCAGTTTTTTCAAACCATTAAATTCCTGAATGAGATATAATTTAATTGATGTTTTAATGTTTAGCTAGGTTCAATATACTATATTAATCTCTGAATTACAAGTCTACATAATTGTTGGTTTTGTTGGAGTTTTGGGCTCGAATTTGTTAGACTGAAATGGGTTTAATCTAATGTCAATGCCAGTTTTTGTTTTCCCTTTGTTTAGCTCAGGTTAACTGTTAAGTTGAATGTCAACTTGAGAATAGCTCACTACTGTTTAGTTGGAGACTGATTTTATTTCCCTTCATTCATTGCAAAATTTCAGTCCCATTACCTGGAAAACTCTTTGAAACCTGAAATTGGAATGAACACAAAAAACCTGAGATGTTCTCTTGAACTAGTTCTTGATTTCCTTTTCTTTACTGTTAATTGTTTGAAATGATTTGGATTTGGACATTCTTCCAAAAACCTGAGATTAGTTCTCAGTTTTTCAAAAAACTGAGAATGCAATGAGAGGGGATCCTTGGTTAACTGCAAACTGATTTCATGCTTATTGTATACTGTTTTAAACTGAATTTCCAAGTTAGTGTAACTGTTATTGCACTATGATGATTTAGAACCATTTTCACTGTTAACTGAAAATAGGAGATGAGTTTTGTTCTCAATTTTTATCAATACTGTTACATTGATTCTTCCATTTTTCTAAGTCTAATTCACTGTTAATTGATAACTGGTCATGGAATTGGGTTTTGGTTGTGGTTAAATCTCTTTAAACTTGTGATACTTTGAGTTCATTGAAAACTGAAATGAAAAGCATTAACCTGGATTGGCACTGCTCTTGATTCCTTTCTTTCATCGTCAATATAAACTGAGATTATGTGATTCATTGAGTAATGTTGGAGTTAGTATAATCTGAGTTTGAACTGTTAAATTTCTGTATTTATAGAACCTGAGAGTTGGTATCAAATCTGGGTAGGGTATTGTGTTCCAGTTTCTTTTCAAGTTGAACTGAAATCTGGAGTTTAGTTCATAGACTGTTAAACTGAGTTGTTAAGGAACTAAAAATAAATCCCAATGAGAAACCTGAGATAAAGATGTTTTTGGGTTTTGTTGTGACCAATTCTTTAAAAATCTGAAAGCATGGATTACCTTTTGTTCACTGTTTAGCTGAGATTGGGGAAGGAAGGTTTCAGTGTAAAAATCTGAGTTTTGGACTATTTCCTTATTTGTTTTTTTTTGAGTTATATGTGAATGAAAATCTGAGATTTAAGAGATGGTTTAAAACTGAAATGTTATCTGATATTGGAGTGACTGAATTGTAGTGCAAACCTGAGGTTCTTTTTTCCTAAACACAAGCCTTACACTAATGTATTTTCCTGTTTCCTAGATACTGGCAACACAAATCATTCCCTGTTTTTCTTTTTTTCCTATCACTCACCTAGTGCACAGTTTACAATTTATGTTTTCCTGCATACACAGGTTCACACATTGTTAGTTAGCATTGTTTGCTACTTTCCTATTGCTCACTGTTTCCTGTTTCTATTGGACACTTGTTAGCTCACTATTTTGCATAACACATGAACAGCCTCACACATCACTAACACCCTTATGCTATATCACACACACACTACACGGGTTCTCATATGATTTTCCCCACTCTCTATGTGTATATACACAGCCTTGTTATATGTATATACCAGGTTCCTATATTGTGTTTTGTAATTTATATATATATATATGGTGTCATATTGGGATATTGTGTGTCATGTGATAGTGTGAATATGGGGTATGGGTAATAGGGTATGGTGGCTATAGGATATATACTCTATATAGATTTTATCAATATACCAATGTGAGTAGGTATGGCTTGACATGGTTTTGCCTAGATTAGCCTAGAAAACTTAGAATAGTCTTGCTAGACATAGTTTAGACTAGTTCGACCTAGAATAGACTTGTTAGACTAGTATAGACTTGTTTGACTTAGGGTTGACCAGAGTTGACCAAGAGTTGACTTTGGTTTAGATTGACCTAGATTCATGTAGAATGCATTGGTTTGCATCTTATCATCATTGTAGACTCATAGTGACTTGTGTTGTTCTAATAGGAGACAGACACCACTCCTCGGACAGTCTATATTCTCTCAGATTCATCAGTTACAGGCGAGTACATTCTCTGATCATTTCATATCTTGTTTAGGATTATATTCCTGCTTTAGATTACTTTACATGATGCTGACACGTTGGAAACACGGATTAGTACTATATGGATCTGGTTGTGCGATATTATCCCCTTAGCGGATACATCGGGTATTCGTGTTCGTGTACTTTATCGGGAACATCGTGTACTCCTTGTATTTGTTACATTCGTGTACGAAATGTGTGAATCGTGTATAATCATGTTTTCACATGACCTTCGTGTACAATAACATAACGTAGCTGGATCCTTCGTGTATTGATTGGGAGGGTAGAAGTGGTTATGTTTTCAATCCAGTAGATTACTCGTGTACAAACCTCTGTAGATTACTCGTGTATAACATCGTGCCGTCTACATAACCATCTTGTGCTCTGAATCACTAGCACTGTTAGTTCTCTATATTGTAGCTATTTACTTACAGTCTCTCTCTTTTTCATCATGTTATTTCTTCAGATCCTGTATCTTACTCTCTTGCATGTTTATTTTCCTAACCGGTTATAATTTTGTTGAGATGTACTGTACTCGCTCCCGTCCTGACTGGACCTATTGAAAATTTTACAGTGAATGATGAGGCTCTGGTGTCTATCCCTCTTGGTGCAGCATTAGACATCACTAGTGACTTGGACCTGCTGGCAGTTGATGTTACTTTCATTAGTTTAGGATTGTCTTACTATTTGGGATTACTGTTTTAGACTTGAGATATTCTGAGATGTATTTATTTTAGTCACTTAGATTCTGGATTTGTATCTCTGTGATGTTACTTTCCTGGATGTTATCTATCTTTATCTTTCTATCTCATTCTTGTTCTATCCTAGATGTGGTTGAGTTATATTGTGTTATGTTACCCCCATTCGGGGAGTATAACTGTATATTACCCTTATTTGTTAGATGTTGTGACCTAGGACAGCGTTCTACCGCCGACACTGCGGCGTAGGCTGGACGTACCCACGTCTCGTGCCCTTACTCTAGGGTGCGGATCGTGACAACCTTGTGTTGCACCGTCAACTTAGTTAAATAAACATCCCTGAAGAATGTAGATAGCTCGGCCAACGGAACCCACAACAGAAGGCAACAACTTTCTCAAAACAATAGACAGTAATCTTTCCATAAACACGTGGCAGTCGTGACTTTTTATTCCTATTAGCTTGTGTTCATTGAATGTGCGGTATCTTCCTTGCTCAATGTGTATTGTGTTGTCGGCTTAGTTAATTATCCACCAGCTCCCCTTTGTATATTTTAGATAAGGACGCTTGCATATCTCGGCAATGTCTTGTCTTGCTTTTGAATTGTCCTTCATCTTTCCTTTAATATCCATGACGGTATTGAAGACATTATCGAACATATTTTTTTGATATGCATGACATCAAGATTATGTCTTACAAGATTATCTTTCCAATAAGGCAAGTCCTAGAAGATACTCCATTTGGTCCAGTTATGGCTTTGTCCGAATCCCTCGACACGATTGTTCGATGGATCTTTAATTACCGTGTACAAATCTTTACATCTTCCCATATATCGTATCCCGACAATCTGGTAGGCGGATGAGAAAATTCTTATTTTCCAGCTCTGAACGCGTCCTTGTTCTTCTCCAAGGATGACTCGCGGGCAAAAATTGACGGCGACAGTCAAAGAAAGAAGTTTTTCCTCCATGCTTAAGGCGGAATGCCTTACTAATTTCTATGCATATCGGACAAGACATGGTGCCGTGAGTACTCCATCCCGACAGCATACCGTATGCTAGAAAATATTTGATTGTCCACATCAGTGAAGCTCTCATCTGAAAGTTTTGTTTCCTAAAAATATTATAGGTTGCGATGCCAACCTCCCAAAGCTGTTTCAGCTCATCCACCAATGGCTGTAAATATATCGATATTCTTCGTCAGATTTTTGGAACCTGGTATGATAGCTGTCAAGAACATATAAGGAGTCTTCATACACATTCATGGTGGCAGATTATTTAGGGTAAGAATGACCGACCAACAGGAGTATTGAGATCCCGACTGTCCGAAAGGGGCAAAGCCATCAGAATATAGCGCCAAACGTACATTTCTAGGCTCTGAAGCAAAATCTGGATGACACAAATCAAAATGTTTCCACACCTCTCCATCCGAAGGATGTGATAATTTTCCATCGTCCTTTGTGCGTTCTTCGTTGTGTCACGTCTTGGGTTCTGCTGTATTCAGAGACGTATACATCCTATGCAAGCGCTTCGTGATCGAAAAGTAATACATATACTTGTAAGGACGTCGTTTTCTAATTGACTTTTCTTTTCACTGTACTGGCTTCTAACGATCCGCATTACAGAAGCTGCAACTTTCTATGTCCTCGTTCTCCTTGTAGTACAACATGCATCCATTACGACAACAAACTATCTTCTCGTACCCCAATCTAAGTTGTCAGACCATCATCTTTGACTTGTAGAAGTTTTTTGGGATCTCTTTTGATTCTTTCGGTAATACCTTCTTGATTAGTTGTGTAATCCGATCATAGCAAGCTTGTGGCAAGTTAAAATCAGACTTTATGTTCAACAACCGCATCGTCACTGACAGTACGAAATGAATCTCACAATCAGGATATAGAGGAGTATCTGCATCCGGAAACATATCATAAAACTCTTTCGCCTCGGGATTAGAATCCTCCGGATTAAAATTAGGCCCTGCCGTATCGTACACTATATCTCGTGCAAGGTTCTGCAGGTCTCCATAAACAACAAAGTGTCTATCATCTTCGATGACAAAATTTGTTAAAGCATTATCATCAAAAGCATAAGTAGCAGCACTCGAAACCTGTCTTTCCATATATAGTTCACCTTGTGTCACGACCCGCACCCACTGTGAGGGCACGAGAACGTAACAACGCCCAGCCTACGCCGTAGTGTCGGCGGTAGAACGCTGTCCTAGGTCAATCATCTAACACTAAAATGGTACCTGTACAGTTTATACACTCCGAATGGAGACGACATAGCAATATACAGTCTCAATCACATCTAAGACAGAATGATGAAAATAAAAAATAGATAGATACTGGAATAAAAGATCTACAGGATACAATCAGAGAGAAAGGGTCTAAGTGTCTACTGCCAAACAAACTGAACATCCAACTCAATACAAGTCTCTAATACTGAAAATGAAAGAATATATACAATCAGATCTCAGAAGACAGAAATAGTAAAACCTAGACTAGGGAGCCTTAGTCTCTAAGCTAGTGGATCAGGCTGGAAATCTGGGTCACACATGTCATCCACAGTTGTCCCATAGTAGGTGTCTATGCAGGCCTCCTCCTCATCCTCTGTAATATTTTCAACAGGTCCAGTCAGGACGGGAGCGAGCATAAAACATCTCACGCAGTTCATATCGAGTTAGGAAATATAAAGCATGCAATTGAGTAAAGTACATGAAACGCTGAAAGAAGAAGATATAGAAAACAGTAGAGATTTGATAACAGGAAATATCGAATATGATAAGTAAGAACTGTAAGGAACATGTGATTTTAGAGTACAATCTGGTTATGTAAACGGGCTAGGAAAATGTAATGGTAACTCCATTGTACGTGGGTGTACAATAGACATATACAATAGTTATACAATGTTGTACAATAGGATTTGAGTACATAACAAATTCTACTCCCCCTCCCCAATCAATACACAAGATCTACTCCAGTTACGTTATCTTATACAATAGTGTACAATGTTATACAATGGATGTACAATGTTATACAATAGTGTACAATGGTCTATCCCTGGGGCTCATGTGATAATGAGAGTACAATATGCACAATGAGCATACAAGGATATGGGTATTCAATAAATACAATATGGAAGTGAAACGCACGTCACAATATGTATTTAGTGAATACAAGGAGATAACATCTCAAAAGAAGATCTATATAGTACCAATCCGTGATAACAATCGTGTCAGCATCAAGTACAGTAATCTAAAGCAAGAATGTAAATCCAGACAAGTATGAAACGGTCAGAGAATGTACTCGCCTGATCTTCCGAGTGTCTGAAGAGAATATACTATCCGAGGAGTGGTGTCTGTCTCCTATAGAACAGTACAAGTCACAACAAGTCTAAAATGGTAAAATTAAGTTCTACTATGCACTCTACCTAAGTCTAGGTCAATCTAGGCCAAAGTCAACTCTTGGTCAACTCTGGTCAACCCTAGAAGTCAACTTGGTCATCTATGGTCAAACTAGGTCTAACAAGTCTAAATTAGGTCAAACTAGTCATTCTAGGTCTAACTGGCTACACAAGGCTAACAAGGCTATTCTAAGTCTAACAAGACTACACAGGTCTAAACCAAGCTCACTAGCTAAGCAAACACAATCATAGGCCATAGACTAAGAGACTAGGCCATGGGCCAATTGGCTAAGGCAATACCATGCCTATACAACCTACAAAACATCTAAACACATAACACATATATATATATATATATATATATCTAATATATAGTACACATGGGTATAAATATATACTCTAATATAGGAATACACATATAGATCCATATAAATAATATAACTAGAATATACCCTATAGGCTAATGTGTATACCATACAACATTATAGGACAATACATATATATATATGCATAGGTATAGAGAGGGGACACATAAACATGTGTCCAAGTGTATGTGTGTGTTAAGCTAGAGTGTCAAGAGTGTGATGATACATGAGTGAAGAGTGAGGGTGTGTGTGAGTGTTAGGCTAGAGTGTGTGATATAAGTGAAGAGTGAGGGGAAACATAGGTATATAAACAGTGTCGTAGGAACATGCAAAACAGTGAACCAAAGACATAAAGAAATCTGAATTAAACAACAGTAAAAAAATGGAATGGGATCAATTCCTGTTCAGGTTTCAGTCTTTATACAAATTTCCCCAGATTTCAGTCTATAGGACTAATCAAAATCAAATACCCCAGCTCAGTTTTAAATCAGTAAAGGAAAGGAAACAATCTCAAAGTATTCAAAAATCTGAATACTCACTAGCCTACACATAACCAACCCATTTTGAAGGCAATAACCCACCAATCAATACCAAATTCGACACATAGGTAGTTAACATATAGGAGAATAGATTTAGGGACTCAAAACCAAAATTTAGCCGTATTAATCAGGTCAAAACAACTGTCCAAATTCGATTTCAAAAACTGGAATTTTCAGGAAAAACACATGTATCAGTAAATTGGGTAATTTGATAAACAACTATTGAAAACACAATAAAATGAAATTTAAAAGGTTGGTAATCAAAATATACATTACATAGGTGTCCTACAATGAGTTTGTGTCCACCAAAGTGGACACAAACGTGTCCAATCAAACGAGATACAAAACAGTGCAAAATAGTCCAGTTTGGTGCACTGCATCGTGCACGGGTGCACACGACACAGTCCATCCTAGGACTCGTGTACACCACCCTAGGTAGACCACCTATAGGGCTATCCAATAGGCTAGCTAACCCGTGTCCAAGTCGTGTCAGTAAGTGACACGAAGCCCGTATCAGTGTCAATAAATCATGTGCACTTTGTCAGTGTGAACCCAGTACGGGCCCCCTAACGTGTCCGACACAAAATGAGATGCTAAGAAATTTTGGAGGAGTCTGCGCAGACACTGCCCCCATGTTCATGCCAAATTTGGCGTGTCCTAGTGCTGTGTGCAAGGAGCTAAGGCCCCCGAGTGGCAGGACAGCGTGCAAAGCCTGCACGCGCGCGTCCACCCGCGTGTGCACGTGTCAAATCCGACTAGACATGACACAATGACACCCCCAGTCCAACAGAAATGCATAAGCAACCTCAAAAACTAATTTCCTATTCAAATAGAATTCGAAAATAACACAAAAACTTTCTTTGTGGTATTTTCACAAACACATGCAAAGGGACTCTGATACGTGTCCAAATAGGACACGGAATGGACCCAAATTTTAGGGTTTCCTATTCCTACAGTTAGGTTAGGCCTAGGGTTCCCTAGAAATGCAATAAAACTAGAATTTCATGGTGAGATTAG
Source organism: Iris pallida (assembly GCA_029216955.1). NCBI lineage: Eukaryota > Viridiplantae > Streptophyta > Magnoliopsida > Asparagales > Iridaceae > Iris > Iris pallida. Next base: position 18,536 of record JANAVB010044369.1, read on the forward strand.
GAAGTTACCTCTATGTATCAAAATCTCCAAAAAGTTCTAAAGAGAGAGGTTTCTCTTGGGAGTCAAACTCCTCCAAATTGATTTGAATCTGAGAATAAGTTATAAAAACAGTAAGAATACTCAGATTAAACCTGTTGCAATTTGTTTGGGAGAAAAAGGAGCTAAAATGGATTTTCTAGAGATTTTTGAAGTAGGGACATTACCTCTTCCTAAAGTTTGTTCTTCCTTAGAGGCTAGCCCTAATTCTAAGAGAATATTTATAAGGGGGAATCCCAAGGAGGGTTAAGTGGCTGGACAAAAAGTTAGGGTTAGGGTTGGGCACTTGGCTAATGGGCTTTGGGCTTAGTCATAAAACAAATGACTTAAAAATCACAAGTCATGACTTGTGGTCAAATCTTTCCATTCAAAACTCAATATTCTTAATTGTTTTCACTAACTAGAGTATGGTTGACCTAACTTAACCTAGGATCTCATATCAAGTCAAGTCCAACTTAACTAGGGTTAGGCCACAAAGTCAAAGCTAGTCAAAGTCAACCTAGTCAACCCTCATTCAAACAATTCCAAAATAAATTCTAAAAAATTCCCAAAAATTCAAATAAATCCTAAAATGACCAAAATATTCTCTAGGCTAAAATGTACTAATTAAACACCCTAATCACATGGCTAGGCTCTAGGTCAACAGTCTCCAGGCTACACTAGTCAAACACCAAAATCATAAGTCATGATTTAAATAGATTAAAAATGATTAAAAATTACCAAAAATCATATTATTAATTAAATATCATAATTAAATAAATTAAAAATACAAAATTTCAAAATTACCCTCAATTTAGAAAACTGGGTGTTACAAGTCTACCCACCTTAGAAAAATTTCGTCCTCGAAATTTAAAATGGCAGTAGTCCTTCTAGGTCAAACACCCCACAATCAGAGTCTCAAATATACCGTTAGATAATCATATGCATCTGTCCAAAACCATGATACTCAGAATCTCTGTCATGCCAGTGAGCAAGGCTACGATAGTCATAGAGTCCTCAACTATGGTACATACCTCTAGAACTATGGTATTTAAAATTTTCGCATTGTCGCGCGCTTGGCAGCGAAAACCTTAAATTCCCACACCCGAGAAATACGTCCATAGTCCGACTATATGTCCTTACTATGCCTGCTAGCATAACCCTAGAGGATTCTAAAATCTCATAATCGAGGCGACCTAGCCTATACGACTTATCTCAGAAGAAAATTAAATCATACTGAAACACCAGATCAAACTTATCAACAATGAAGAAACAGATAGGAATAGATGAAACTAAATTTCAAGATAGGAATTTCGGAATTGAATCAAAAGAACGGAACCTGCAACTAGATCTCCAACGGCCTGAGCATCCTCGGTTGTCATGGCGAAAGCTCGCCCTGGCTGGCCTCCGCTGGCCTGCTGTTGATGCTGGACGAACCTCTGCTGCTGAGTCTGCAATGGTGGTCCCCTCTGCTGTCCTGCCGGAGCTCTAGCTCCTGGTGCTACCTGAGCCAATGGTGTCGGGTTCTTGGAACACTCTCTACACTGATGCTCCACTGATCCACAAAGTAAACACATACCCAGCCTCTTCCTACAGTCGTCCCATCCATGGCCTTACTTCTTGCAGAAGTTGCACACAGTGTTCTGTGCTGCCTGGGTGCCTGCTGATACTCCACCTGTCTCTGTCCCTGATACTGAACAGGCCTCTGCTGCTGCTGCTGGAAATGGGCCATCGGCTGCTGATACTGCTGCTGAAACTCATACTGAACGTGCGGCCTCTTGGCCGGTCCTCCGCCGCTGCTGCCCCCAACTGGGTCTCGTCCCCTCTTGAGCCTAAGCTCAAGATCATCCTCCGCCAATAAGGCTCCCGTCAAAATCTCCTCAAAAGTAGTATCTCTGTTCCCCTTGGTCAGGGACTTGACCTCCTTGACCAGACCCTTCCGGAACCTCTGGGCCTTCGTTGTCTCCCTCAACCCCTCAACAAACCTGCTAAGACGGCCAAACTCCCCCGCATACTCCTCTACTGAGAGGCTCCCCTGGACCAACCTCTCAAACTGCGTCTCCAAGTCTCTGATTGCTGAATCTGGGAAGAACTTCTTCTTGAAGAAGCCCCTGAACTGCTCCCAAGTCTGCCCTGGTACCCCCATCCTGGGGTCCGACTGATACTAGGTGCGAGCAAGATCTCGCATCCAGCTAGCTGTTGTCTCGATCTGAAGGTCTGCTGGAATCCTGGCCAAGCGGAAGATCTCCTCCATATGCTCGATCCACTCGTCGGCATACAGGATCCCCTCTGTCCCCATGAAGTCTCTGGGGCTCATCTTCTGAAACTGCTCGATCCCCGGTGTCTTCGGCTGCTGAACCACTGGTCGAGCTGCGGCTGTCGTGACGGCCAACTCCATGCCTCTGTCCTGCCAAGCCTGCTGTCGGTCCATGAACTGCTGGAAATACGTGAACATCTTAGCTGCGTCCACATGTCCTGGAGGCGACGGCTGCTGGAAAGGATCCTCTGGAATAACTGGGTCCTGCCTCCGAACTGGTGAAGGTATACCCTCAGCTACTGCTGCTGCTGAAGTCCCAATATGAGCAGAGGTGGCAGGAGCTGTAGCCTCCCGACCATGCTGAACTGGCTGAGAGGTAGCAGTCCCCTCTACAGTATCTCCATGAATAGCACGCTGTAATCGCATCTCCACCATCCTGAAGACAGATCAAACAAACAATTACTGAGAATGAGTCAAAATAGCAAAGGAGGACAGTTATATTCAAGGAGAACAATATCAGCAAGAACTGAGATGGTATGAATTTGATATGAGTTTTTCCTAGTGTGATTGAGTACCTTTAAAATATCCTAATCCTATTGCAGGCTGTAGTGATATTCTAGTTCGAATACCACTACATAAACTCGACCTGCATGGGCCACCACTAAAAACGTGTCATGACCCGCACCCACTATGAGGGCACGAGAACGTAACAACGCCCAGCCTACGCCGCAGTGTCGGTGGTAGAATGCTGTCATAGGTCAATCATCTAACACTATAATGGTACCTGTACAGTTTATACACTCCGAATGGAGGTGACATAGCAATATACAGTCTCAATCACATCTAAGGCAGAATGATGAAAATAAAAGATAGATAGATACTGGAATAAAAGATCCACAGGATACAATCAGAGAGAAGAAGTCTAAGTGTCTACTGCCATACAAACTGAACATCCAACTCAATACAAGTCTCTAATACTGAAAATGAAAGAATATATACAATCAGATCTCAGAAGACAGAAATAGTAAAACCTAGACTAGGGAGCCTCAGTCTCTAAGCTAGTGGATCAGGCTGGAAATCTGGATCACACATGTCATCTACAGCTGTCCCATAGTAGGTGTCTATGCAGGCCTCCTCCTCATCCTCTGTAATATTTTCAACAGGTCCAGTCAGGACGGAAGCGAGCATAAAACATCTCCCGCAGTTCATATCGAGTTAGGAAATATAAAGCATACAATAGAGTAAAGTACATGAAACGCTGAAAGAAGAAGATATAGAAAATAGTAGAGATTTGATAACAGGAAATATCTAATATGATAAGTAAGAACTGTAAGGAACATGTGATTTTAGAGTACAATCTGGTTATATAAACGGGCTAGGAAAATGCAATGGTAACTCCATTGTACGTGGATGTACAATAGACATATACAATAGTTATACAATATTGTACAATAGGATTTGAGTACATAACCAATTCTACTCCCCCTCCCCAATCAATACACAAGGATCTACTCTAGTTACGTTATCTTATACAATAGTGTACAATGTTATACAATGGATGTACAATGTTATACAATAGTGTACAATGGTCTATCCCTGGGGCTCATGTGATAATGAGAGTACAATATGCACAATGAGCATACAAGGATATGGGTATGCAATAAATACAATATGGAAGTGAAACGCACGTCACAATATGTATTTAGTGAATACAAGGAGATAACATCTCAAAAGAAGATCCATATAGTACCAATCCGTGATAACAATCGTGTCAGCATCAAGTACAGTAATCTAGAGCAAGAATATAAATCCAGACAAGTATGAAACGGTCAGAGAATGTACTCGCCTGATCTCCCGAGTGTCTGAAGAGAATATACTGTCCGAGGAGTGGTGTCTGTCTCATATAGAACAGTACAAGTCACAACAAGTCTACAATGGTAAAATGAAGTTCTACTATGCACTCTACATGAGTCTAGGTCAATCTAGGCCAAAGTCAACTCTTGGTCAACTCTGGTCAACCCTAGAAGTCAACTTGGTCATCTATGGTCAAACTAGGTCTAACAAGTCTAAATTAGGTCAAACTAGTCATTCTAGGTCTAACTGGCTACACAAGGCTAACAAGGCTATTCTAAGTCTAACAAGACTACACAGGTCTAAACCAAGCTCACTAGCTAAGCAAACACAATCATTGGCCATAGACTAAGAGACTAGGCCATGGGCAAATAGGCTAAGGCAATACCATGCCTATACAACCTACAAAACATCTAAACACATAACATATATATATATATATATATATATATATATATATATATATATATATATATTATTTATAGGTATAAATATATACTCTAATATAGGAATACACATATAGATCCATATAAATAATATAACTAGAATATACCCTATAGGCTAATGTGTATACCATACAACATTATAGGACAATACATATATATATGCATAGGTATAGAGAGGGGACACATAAATATGTGTCCAAGTGTATGTGTGTGTTAAGCTAGAGTGTCAAGAGTGTGATGATACATGAGTGAAGAGTGAGGGTGTGTGTGAGTGTTAGGCTAGAGTGTGTGATATAAGTGAAGAGTGAGGGAAAACATAGGTATATAAACAGTGTCATGGGAACATGCAAAACAGTGAACCAAAGACATAAAGAAATCTGAATTAAACAACAGTAAAAAAATAGAATGGGATCAATTCCTGTTCAGGTTTCAGTCTTTATACAAATTTCCCCAGATTTCAGTCTATAGGACTAATCAAAATCAAATACCCCAGCTCAATTTTAAATCAGTAAAGGAAAGGAAACAATCTCAAAGTATTCAGAAATCTGAATACTCACTAGCCTACACATAACCAACCCATTTTGAAGGCAATAACCCACCAATCAATACCAAATTCGACACATAGGTAGTTAACATATAGGAGAATAGATTCAGGGACTCAAAACCAAAATTTAGCAGTATTAATCAGGTCAAAACAACTGTCCAAATTTGATTTCAAAAACTGGAATTTTCAGGAAAAACACATGTATTAGTAAATTAGGTAATTTGATAAACAACTATTGAAAACACAATAAAATGAAATTTAAAAGGTTGGTAATCAAAATATACATTACATTGGTGTCCTACAATGAGTTTGTGTCCACCAAAGTGGACACAAACGTGTCCAATCAAATGAGATACAAAACAGTGCAAAACAGTCCAGTTTGGTGCACTGCATCGTGCACGTGTGCACGCGTGTCGTGCACACGACACAGTCCATCCTAGGACTCGTGCACACCACCCTAGGTAGACCACCTATAGGGCTACCTAATAGGCTAGCTAACCCGTGTCCAAGTCGTGTCAGTAAGTGACACGAAGCCCGTATCAGTGTCAATAAATCACGTGCACTGTGTCAGTGTGAACCCAGTGCGGGCCCCCTAACGTGTCAGACACAAAACGAGATGCTAAGAAATTTTAGGGGAGTGTGCGCAGACACTGCCCCCATGTCCATGCCAAATTTGGCGTGTCTTAGTGCTGTGTGCAAGGAGCTAAGGCCCCCTAGTGGCAGGACAGCGTGCACAGCCTGCACGCGCACGTGCACCCGCGTGTGCACGTGTCAAATCCGGCTCGACACGACACAATGACACCCCCAGTCCAACAGAAATGCATAAGCAACCTTAAAAACTAATTTTCTATTCAAATAGAATTCGAAAATAACATAAAAACTTTCTTTGTGGCATTTTGACAAACACATGCAAAGGGACTCTGATACGTGTCCAAATAGGACACAAAATGGACCCAAATTTTAGGGTTTCCTATTCCTACAGTTAGGTTAGGCCTAGGGTTCCCTAGAAATGCAATAAAACTAAAATTTCATGGTGAGATTAGGAAGTTACCTCTATGTATCAAAATCTCCAAAAAGCTCTAAAGAGAGAGGTTCCTCTTGGGAGTCAAACGCCTCCAAATTGATTTGAATCTGAGAATAAGTTGTAAAAACAGCAAGAATACTCAGATTAAAACCTGTTGCAATTTGTTTGGGGGGAAAAGGAGCTAAAATGGATTTTCTAGAGATTTTTGAAGTAGCGACATTACCTCTTCCTAAAGCTTGTTCTTCCTTAGAGGCTAGCCCTAATTCTAAGAGAAAATTTATAAAGGGGAATCCCAAAGAGGGTTAAGTGGCTGGAAAAAAGTTAGGGTTAGGGTTGGGCACTTGGCTAATGGGCTTTGGGCTTAGTCATAAAACAAATGACTTAAAAATCACAAGTCATGACTTGTAGTCAAATCTTTCCATTCAAAACTCAATATTCTTAATTATTTTCACTAACTAGAGTATGGTTGACCTAACTTAACCTAGGATCTCATATCTAGTCAAGTCCGACTTAACTAGGGTTAGGTCATAAAGTCAAAGCTAGTCAAAGTCAACCTAGTCAACCCTCATTCATACAATTCCAAAATAAATTCTAAAAAATTCCCAAAAATTCAAATAAATCCTAAAATGACCAAAATATTCTCTAGGCTAAAATGTACTAATCAAATACCCTAATCACATGGCTAGGCTCTAGGTCAACAGTCTCCAGGCTACACTAGTCAAACACCAAAATCATAAGTCATGATTTAAATAGATTAAAAATGATTAAAAATTACCAAAAATTATATTATTAATTAAATATCATAATGAAATAAATTAAAAATTAAAAATTTCAAAATTACCCTTAATTTAGAAAACTGGGTGTTATACCTTGCGATGCCATATGCCGTAATCACGTACGAAACCCTTACGGGTCAAATGATCTCTCACAGTCACCACTTCTTCGTAACGTCTATGGCAACAATTACCACATGGACACTTGATTTTGTTATCGTCCATGTACTAAGCTTTGCTCATGGCATACTTAAGAAACACTTCCACGCCTGCCTGAAAATCGTCACTCAAACCTATTCTGCTCTCGTATTTGTTTGCCATTAAAATCTTTTTATTGTAATTTTAATTACAAACAGAATAGTGTTACAATGTAGGACTTAGATGTAGTCCTAGGAGAACACTTTTGTTTATCTGTGTCCCTGTATCGATGGAGCGAGTGGTAATATGTTGACTCCGTTGACGATCAGACGATGGTTCTCGGTTCTCTGAAGGTCTGAGTTGTTCTGGGTACTGGAGTTTACAGATGGGAAGAAGACGTTGAGTGTCTCTTCCGATCTTAGTGGATGATAACTCTGATGCCTTTTTCTGTCTGTGCACGTATGTATAATACGTGGTCCGTAAGAAGTAAATGATCCCTCTATTTATAGTTTGCAGGCTGGCTGCTCATGCGTACATATGTAGGATGCACCTATACGTGGGGACGCCACGTGGTTGAAGCTGTGGGAGGTGCATGGATGATGCGCCATCATTTGTGGGTTCAATCCTTTATGTTGCTTTTGTGGGCTGGCACGTAGCAGGGGAGAGGATATTTAAGTTGCTGAGATCTTGGGTGATTAGCACCCCTTCATAGGCTGAATTGAGTCAAAGGACACGTGTCGTAGGTCCATGGCTCAAAGATCTCAGATTTGGTGGAGAGTGATCTGGTAAGATGCGCCTGGGAATGGGCGCATGAGAAGACTTTGGCTCACAACCTTCAGGAGTCACGAACCAGTCGGGGCGTACGGTTTTTGAGGCACATTCGAGTCTTCAGGCGCATGGCTGCTGAGGCACATGCGAGGGGTTGGTCGGCCACGTGGGTCATAACCGTTGGAGGAAAGTAATGGTGATGCTGATGTTAGTGACGCTTCGTTTTATGAAAAAGCTGCTAACTGTCCAGTCCTCGGGGGATGCGCTGTCAACTCTGTCATTTGAGCATTAATTGCTTGATGAATGACAAGCCAAAATAGATGCATGGATCCATGTTGATTAGGACGTATGGATTTGTGCTTTGTTGGGCGCATCCATACGGGGTGCTTTGGAACTGACGGGCGCATCTGTAGGATGTGCGGTATCTGACCGGCATATCTATTTGCATGATGCGTTATTTATTGGTCCGACTGTTGCGTTCCTCGAGTGCTTTAAATAGCCATTTTGACTTGGCAGAATTCGAAGCATCAGGTTCATCACTATAAATACAAATTCATTGTACAGGATTCGGAGAGCCCTCCACTTGGCGCATGGGTTTGATTTGCCCGACCTATAAATAGTTGTAAGGAGAGAGTTTGCTTCTCGTTCTCTCACATCTTCTCGAATAGACTTGTTTGCTCAAGCACATTCTGTTGACGAGATGCTCTCGAGGGTGAAGATGCGATATATTGTCTTCATTCATGTACTTGAAGGTGCCTGTTACATCCAAAAGTCAGAGTCGTGGGCTTCTGAGGCAGGCGGAAGGTGCATGTTGCATCCAAAGATCGGGATGCTCGATCCCTGTCTCCATTATGCTGGAAGAGCCACAGATCGGAATTGCGGTGCTCTCATCTTCCTTAGGCTTTGGAGAGCTCTTCCTCCTGCAAGAGTGGGTGTAACTCCACTTTCTGAAATATGGTAGAATCTACATATTTTTTTAGTAATAAATTGGGTAAGTTTTTTTCTATATTTAATATAGATATAGAATTTAACACCTTGATTTTTTATTTAGGACTTAAAAAGGCTTAAAGAACTATTCAACTGTGGCCCAATTTGCTGAAGCCTACAACTGAGGCCTATTGTTAGAAGGAAGGCTTTTATCAGGACTGAGTCCTTTCTTTCCTTCTCCCTTTTAAATTCAAATTCACAGCCTTGGCTGCCAACGGCCAGGAGGGGTCGGCCATGTGCTTTTCCTATTCCTAACAGAACTGTCAGAGGAGCGAATGAAGAATTTTTTCCCGCCAAATGAAGCCTGAGCCTCACGCTATCTCTTCTATTTAATCCCATCTTCCCTTCAGAAATCTTCACCAAATTTTCTATTTCATCCCTGCTGCTGAGTTCAATTTGGAGAGCATGGTGGAGGCGTAAGGAAGGAGAAGGAGTGATTCTTGGAAGCCTAGCTAGAAATCGAGAGTGTGCTTCTACGATCGAACCAGAATTCGATCTGTTCTTGGTGAGTACTTCGAGTGAAACCCCGATTTGATTCATTCTTGATCAGGATTTTGTTCTTTAGATCTTGTTCGTTTTGAAGGATTGAACGATCAAGGCTGTCCTTCCTTGCTTCAACTGGATCGAAGCTTTGGTGATCGATTTGATACTCCTTGGACAACCATCAGTCGTGTGTGAGTATTAATTTTTCCTCATCATTCTTATTGTTCCTCCGATCAGAGCTGGTTGTGAGTATGTGGGTTGATGGTCTCGATCCAACCTGATCTAGATCAGGAGAACAATTATGTATTCCTAAAATTGATGCATCCTTACTGTTTGATTATTTTCCGTATAGATCACTTCAATTTCCTAGAATTCAGATTCTGAGCCTGAGTTGGTGTCGAGGAGTTTCTTATCTGAAAAATTTGAGGTACTTCTTTTTTGGCTATCCAACTTTTAACTTAATTGATGCTATGAGCAGTAGAGTAATTTTGTTATAGATTTATATGGATAGATCGTGTGAGAATTGTATGGATAACAGTCCTTCAAGAAGTAAACTAATACGTTATCAATCTCACTGATATGATGTTATCTTAGTGTCACTGGTATCGAGTCAGTTCTTTCTGAAATTTGGTTCATTCATAGCTATGTCGATCTGATGTGTGAGTTCAATCTGGGACTGGCATTGGTTGATTAACATGGACTGGATTGAATGATATCAGCCATGCTTCAATCCTATTCAGGAAAATACTTGTATCAGTCCCATATCCTGAACTAAATCATCAGTGTACTTTAGTTAGGATTTTTCCAGGAATCCTATCACTAAGGATCATGTGCCTGTGGTAGGGGAAAATGGAGTGGAGTTATGTTTAGTCTGGATTAGTTTCACATCTGTTGGTTGATGTCCTTCCATGTGCTGTATTGTAAGGTCTGAGACAGTGAGCAAGGCTGTCCTGATTTAGGGACAATTTAGCATATTTAAATGATGAAACCTCACTTGGTTAGTTTGGAATAGATATAGAATATGAGTGCAGCAGCTTGATTGAACTTAGTACCTGTGAACAATTTAGGAGTTGAGATGTCTAAATATTGTTCCATATCATTTCCATTCATTTGTTCATATTAAGTTATGATATTTTTTCTGTTAAAAGAGTCCTTAGGACTGTTTCCTGCATTTACTAAACTACTCTCTGTTAAAATGGACTAGATGTCACTTAATGACCTACTGTCAGGTTGTTTTCAGTATGAGGAAAGGCCATGTTTAGTTCAGTATTTTGTGATTTTGTATGGTAGTTTAGTGTTTTCAATGATGGGTAGTTGTTGTCCAAATAATTCTATCATGGTAAGAATGTCCTGTTAAGTAGGAATTTAAGAATCTATAAGCTTGTGATAGAGGCATTGGTTAGAATGAGAAGAATCAGCCTTAATGAAGTTCAGGTTATAATTGATTCTGTGAAGCATGTGTTAACTGTCTAAACAATAACTGTGGATGTTTTTCCTAATCCTGTAGTAAGTCTTGAGTTGCTTTATTCGATTTTTGAAGGTTAAGGGTGAGGTCAGGTTCAGTATAGATTGATCATTTATGGTTCAACTCTGATTGTAATTATACTCTGAATTCATATCATCAAGTTGGTTTATAGGGTCATGAAGTTATTCACTGTTTTGGTAGGAAGAACCTGGAATTACTAAGTCCTGAGATTAAGTCCTGAGGATAGGACTGTATTAATAAACCAGGAAGTCATCTGTCCTTAGGTGATGTGGTGTTAATCATTGTTGGAACAAAACCTTCCTTGTACAGTATTTGAGTTTAACAAGAACCTGAGATGTCCCATGGTTCAGTTTAACAGGAACCTGAGATGTCTGATGGTTCTAATGGCTGGAAACCTGGGACATTTCCATGGATCAGTTCAGTTAACCTCAGGAACAGAGAATGGCATCTCATTAGATTGGTCAGATTTTTCTTAAAATTTCGACAAGAAGTTCGATCCCTAGTAAGTCCTTGTTTCATAAAGGTCCTTTATGAGTTATGAGGTCTAGGAACCAATGCAAGTTAGTTTAGTAAAACTTTAGATTCTAGGAATCAATTTCACATATAGATATTTGAGGAAACAAACCCTGCCTCAAGTTCCTGTTTTATAACAAGATTCAAATAGGATATTGGATTTCCAAATAAGCTCATTCCTATAGATTTTATTTATAATTACCCTACTTTTAAGTTTAAACTAACTAAATTAGGCAATTACCAATTATAGGGTAACTTGTTTATCAAGAATAGGACTTAGGATATATTCTTAAGTGACTTGCTAGATTTAAGAATTAGTTATTTTAGATTTTGACCAACTTGTATACATCATTATTTCATACAAGAGGATATCCGACTCTTTTGCCTACTTGTACTTTCCTGGAGCCAGGCAAGTACACTCTACGGTTTTGTACTTTACATTATCTTCCCTGTACTTCCTTGAGTGACACAATTGCAACACGTCATGTACTTTCTGGTGCTCATGTACTCTTGTTCTTATTACTTGTATCTGGGGTGGGGAAATATACTATCTATGTGACCAATCCCAAGTAACAACTCAGGTGTGTTTTAGCTTAGACCCCGCATCGTGCACGCGGGTCCTAAGTCACCATTCATGTGCTTTCATGTGCTTACCCTAGCCGGTCACATATTTTAGTTATATTTCAAATGCAGTACACACATGTTCAGGAGATTACCTTGTACTTATTTCCTGTGATTCTATGATATCATGTTCTTCAGGTGTTTACATATCATGTACTTTTATGTTCTTACATTCATGTTCTTTCATGTACTTATTCACCTGTTCTTCCTGTACTTTCCATGTTTCTTTGTACTTTCATATCATGATGTCTTGTTCATTATCTAGAATTGTACTTGCTCCGCTCCTGAATAGGATATGTTGCAGGTGAGATGGAGGCTTTGTGTGACACCTACTATGGACAAGATACTGCCTTCCCTACTGAGCCAGCTGGAGCTGCTTATGACCTAGAGGCTGCCGAAGCCTAGTACTTCATTAGTTTTCTATTATCTTCCATGTATTGAGACTAGTAGACTCTTTTATTAGTTAAAATGTAATAATTTTAGATATTGTACTTTACTCTGGTTGGGAACATATTATATAGATGCTGTGATTTCATTTCATGTTCATATTATCTGGTTAGTTTCCCAAGATTGGTACAGCTTACTTTGTTGTATCTAACAACAAAGGCTGGGCGTGTCCGACTCGTATTCGATTATTCGGGAGCGGATCGTGACATATTTTTAGTGGTGGCCCATGCAGGTCCATCCTAATGGTACCTAGGACTTAGCGTACTATTGGAGGACTTGATTACACTAGGGAAACTTGATCACAGCATAGGAAAATTGGGAAATAAGGGTATATCAGGTATTATCAGGATTATTAGGTGCTTATTATTATAAAAATATTGTTTGTTAGGTTTTAGGGTTTGTCATTCAACAAGTTTTCTTTTTATGCAGGATGGTCACTACGAGGAAGACCGCAGACCAGTCTGGAGTTACAGGCACTTCTGGAGTTGCAGGAGGTTCGAAGCAGGCCGCACCAGAGTAGGCCGTACCAGACGTTCAGGCAGATCCACTTCCACCAGCGCCTCGTATCTTTCCAGCACTGCCGCCGACGATGATGTTTGACGGTAACCAGGTGATGGCGATGTTTCAGCAATTTATGGAGGCTCAGAACCACCAGGCTGCTCAGTTTTGCGAGACCCAAAACCAGCAGGCCACGCAGTTCCGAGCGACTGTCGTCGACGCGCTGAGGACCAGAGAGCCAGCACCAGCACCAGCACCAGTAGCACCTCCAACACCGCGAGGACCGTGACCAGGGACGACGAAGGAGTACCAGTACCTTATCCCGATGGACTTCTGGGGCGACGAGGGGATCATCTATGCAGATGAGTGGCTGGAGAATGCAGAGAGGACTTTGACCATGGCGAACATTCCAGAGGACCAGAAGGTGTCAGTGGCTAGCATGCGACTCTTCGACTTGGCCAGAGCTTGGTATCGGGAGGACCCCCAGATGGCGGAGCCCCGGGTGTCTTGGACAGTTTTCAAAACACTGTTCAAGGAGAAATTCTTCCCAGAGGTGGAGCGTGATGAGTTGAGGATGTAGTTCGAGGCACTGCAGCAGGGGACGATGACGGTCGCAAAGTACACTTCGGAGTTTACCAGACTCAGCAGGTTTGCTGAGAACCTGATTAGAGAGCCAGAGGATAGAGCATGGAGATTCAAGAAGGGTCTCACCAGAGAGCTGCGACATGCTGTGGCGATCAGTCAGGCGACGACGTATGCGAGCATTCTGAAGATTGCTCAGGCTGTGAAAAAGGAGGCGGACCCAAGGCTGAAGAGGGATCGGGACGTGGGCAGCAGCAGTTTCCAGGCACCAGCGAAGAGGGTTCAGACTCAGACCCAGACGAGGCCACAGCAGCAGCAGCAGCATCACCGTCAGGCCAGAGCTCCAGCATATCAGCATCAGAGACAGCATCTGGCGATCAGTTGTTCTTTTTGTCATCGTCCTGGACACCATATCGACGAGTGCCGCAAGAGGTTAGGACTTTGCCTCTTTTACGGATCCGATGCACACTAGATGAGGGACTGCGCACAGGCTACAGCCAGACTAGCAGGAGGACCCCGAGGAGCTGGAGGACCACCGGCTGCACCATCCAAAGCATTGTCTGCTGCACCCCAGAGAGGAGGAGCTGTACCACCCCAGCATCAGAGGTTTGCACAGCACTAGCAGCAGCAGAGAGGAGCACAGCAGGGACGTGCTTACGTCATGGCTGCAGTTGAGGAGGACGAAGCAGTGCCAGATGTGATCACAGGTTCTATATTCTTGCATTCTTTCCCTGCCATTGCATTGTTTGATTCTGGAGCCACCCATAGCTTTGTATCATATGAGTTTCTGCATAGACACGGCTTCACACCCAAGCCCACTAGGAGGAACTGTCAGATCATGACAGGAGGAGAGTCAGTGCCAGTAAGTGAGATGGTGGAATGCCCTATCACTATTGTTGGGAGAGAGATTCGAGCTCAACTTCTAGTGATACCGGTTCCCGAATTTGACGTAGTCCTCGGCATCGACTGGATGAGCGAGCAGTTTGCCGTAATAGACTGCCAAAAGGGAAGGTGATCTTCAGCCCGCCAGGAGTTCCACCGCTCGAGATCAGCAGACGAGTTGCAGAGAGGCCAGAGGGAGTCTACTTCGGAGCTGTTGCAGAAGACCAGGAGTTGCAGCATCCGCTGATTGTAGAATATCTCGACGTCTTCCCTGAGGAGTTGCCAGGATTGCCACCAGATCGAGATGTGGAATTCAGCATCGATCTAGTGCCCGGATCAGCACCAAAGTCCCAGCACTGTTACAAGATCAACTCGAAGGAAGCTGCGGAGTTGAAGGCACAGATTGATGAGCTTGAGGGCAAGGGGTTTATTCGGTCCAGTGCTTCACCCTGGGGAGCACCGATACTTTTCGTACCCAAGAAGGATGGGACGGTGAGGATGTGCATTGACTACCGTGCACTCAACAACATCACCATCAAGAATAGATATCCTTTGCCACGGATTGATGAGCTATTTGACCAGCTTAGTGGAGCGAAGGTCTTTTCTAAGATCGATCTTCGATCAGGGTACCACCAGATGAAGGTTCAGGAGCAGGATATTCCGAAGACAGCCTTCAACACTCGATATGGACAGTATGAGTTCCTGGTGATGCCGTTCGGACTCACCAATGCCCCAGCTGTGTTTATGAACCTGATGAATAAGGTTTTCCACAAATATTTGGATAAGTTTGTCGTAGTCTTTATTGACGATATTCTGATCTATTCCAAGACGGAGGAGGAGCATGTTGAGCATCTGCGGATTGTTTTAGAGATTCTGCGGAAGGAGAAGCTGTACGGGAAACTCTCGAAATGTGAGTTTTTCTTGGACAGAGTGGAGTTTCTAGGGCATGTGGTGACTGGAGAGGGGATTTCTGTGGATCCCAAGAAGATTGAGGCAGTGGAAGCATGGGCACCTCCCAAGTCAGTAGCAGAGATTCGTAGTTTCCTGGGTCTTGCAGGATACTACAGGAAGTTTGTGAAGGACTTCGCCAGGATAGCAGAGCCTATGACGAAGCTTACACGGAAGGACAAGTAGTTCATCTGGAGCGACGCCTGCCAGTCAGCATTTGAAGAATTGAAGAGAAGAGTCACGACGGCACCAGTTCTAGCTTTGCCATCGGGATCAGGAGGGTTCGTCATCTACAGCGATGCTTCGGAGAAAGGCTTGGGATGTGTGCTGGAGCAGAACAAGAAGGTTATAGCGTATGCTTCTAGACAGTTGAGGTCCCATGAGAAGAATTATCCTACACATGACTTGGAGCTTGCAGCAGTCATATTTGTCTTGAAACTGTGGAAGCATTACCTATATGGAGAGAGAGTGGACATCTTCGCGGACCACAAAAGCCTGAAGTATGTCTTTACTAAGAAGGAGCTGAATATGAGGCAGCGCAGATGGCTGGAACTCATGAAGGACTTCGACATCAGTCTGCATTACCATCCTGGGAAGGCGAATGTGGTTGCAGATGCTCTCAGTCGATATCCTATTGCTATGTATCTCACCATGGACCGGCATATCTTGGAGGATCTAGAGAGCCTTGGGATTAAGATTGTTCTCCCAGGGTATGTAGGTTAGATGATGCATATGCAGATACAGTCGAGATTGGTTGAGAAGATCAAGGAGGCCCAGTTGCTTGATGAGGGAATCCAGGGTCTTAGAGCTCAGGCAGAGTTAGGTTTGCTCGACGATTTCACCATTGCAGAGGACGGAACCTTGAGGCACGGGAGTCAGCTGTGTGTGCCCAAGGACTTACGGGAGGAGGTGATGCAGGAAGCCCACCAGTCGCAGTATTCTATACATCCGGGATCTACCAAGATGTACAAGGATTTGCGTGAGTATGTTTGGTGGTATGGGATGAAGAGAGAGGTCGCCAGATTTGTTTCCAGATGCCTTATGTGCCAGCAAGTCAAGGCGGAGCGCCAGAGACCAGCAGGACTACTCCAGCCTTTACCTATTCCGGAATGGAAGTGGGAGCACATCACCATGGACTTTGTCTCTGGATTGCCGCGTACTCCCAGTGGCAAGGACGCTATTTGGGTGATCGTGGACAGATTGACAAAGTTAGCTCACTTTATTCCGTTCAAGGTTGGGCTGTCGACCGAGAAGCTTGCAGACCTCTACATGCGTCAGATCGTGCGGATTCACGGGGTGCCAGTTAGCATTGTTTTAGATTGAGACAACCGCTTCATATCACACTTCTGGAGGAGTCTACAACAGAGCTTGGGATCACAGTTGAAGTTCAGCACGGCTTATCATCCACAGACGGACGGGTAGTCCGAGAGGACCACTCAGACCTTGGAGGACATGCTGCGGGTTTGCGCACTCGACTTCGGCGATTCGTGGGAGGACCATTTACACCTGGTGGAATTTGCCTATAACAACAGTTATCAGGCCAGCATCGAGATGACTCCATTTGAGGCACTGTACGGGCGGAGATGTCGCACGCCGTTATCCTGGGATGACATTGGCGAGAGAGCTTTACTTGGGCCAGAGATGGCGGTGGACTCAGCAGAGAAAGTCAGACTGATCAGAGATCGTCTCAGGGTTGCGCAGGATCGACAGAAGCATTAGGCGGACAGCACCAGACGGCCACTTGAGTTCGAGGTTGGAGACAGAGTGTTCCTGAAGATCTCACCGACCAGAGGCGTCATTCGGTTCGGCAGAGGCGGGAAGCTCAGTCCGACATTCATCGGACCATTCGACGTGACGGCACGGATTGGCGAGGTGGCATATCGACTAGCGCTTCCAGCTAGATTGGAGGGAGTGCATGATATTTTCCATGTATCCCAGCTTCGACGATACATTCCAGACCCGAGCCATATGGTGGACTATTCTGAGCTGGAGGTAGGCCCGAGATGGACTTACGAGGAGCAGCCAGTAGAGATCTTAGACCGGAGGGAGAAGCGTCTGCGAAACCAGATCATTCCTCTCGTTCGCGTCATATGGAGACACCACTCTTCGGGAAAGTCCACATGGGAGCGCGAGGACGAGATGCGGGAGCGATATCCCACTCTGTTTGATTGATATTGATTGTACCATGTTTTGTGGAGTTCTATTTTCCAATAAATAACGGGTGTTTGAATCTTTTGAGAATTAAAAGGTTTGTTTGGGTCCTTTGAATTTCGAGGACGAAATTTTTCAAGGGGGAGAGATTTGTAACTCCACTTTCTGAAATATGGTAGAATCTACATTTTTTTTAGTAATAAATTGGGTAATTTTTTTTTCTATATTTAATATAGATATAGAATTTAACACCTTGATTTTTTATTTAGGACTTAAAAAGGCTTAAAGAACTATTCAACTGTGGCCCAATTTGCTGAAGCCCACAACTGAGGCCTATTGTTAGAAGGAAGTCTTTTATCTGGACTGAGTCCTTTCTTTCCTTCTCCCTTTTTAATTCAAATTCACAGCCTTGGCTGCCAACGGCCAGGAGGGGTCGGCTATGTGCTTTCCCTATTCCTAACAGAACTGTCAGAGGAGCGAATGAAGAATTTTTTCCCGCCAAATGAAGCCTGAGCCTCACGCTATCTCTTCTATTTAATCCCATCTTCCCTTCAGAAATCTTCACCAAATTTTACATCTCATCCCTGCTGCTGAGTTCAAGTTGGAGAGCATGGTGGAGGCGTAAGGAAGGAGAAGGAGTGATTCTTGGAAGCCTAGCCAGAAATCGAGAGTGTGCTTCGATGATCGAACCAGAATTCGATCTGTTCTTGGTGAGTACTTCGAGTGAAACCCCGATTTGATTCATTCTTGATCAGGATTTTGTTCTTTAGATCTTGTTCGTTTTGAAGGATTGAACGATCAAGGCTGTCCTTCCTTGCTTCAACTGGATCGAAGCTTTGGTGATCGATTTGATACTCCTTGGACAACCATCAGTCGTGTGTGAGTATTAATTTTTCCTCATCATTCTTATTGTTCCTCTGATCAGAGCTGGTTGTGAGTATGCGGGTTGATGGTCTCGATCCAACCTGATCTAGATCAGGAGAACAATTATGTATTCCTAAAATTGATGCATCCTCACTGTTTGATCATTTTCCTTATAGATCACTTCAATTTCCTAGAATTCAGATTCTGAGCCTGAGTTGGGGTCGAGGAGTTTCTTGTCTGAAAATTTGAGGTACTTCTTTTTTGGCTATCCAACTTTTAACTTAATTGATGCTATGAGCAGTAGAGTAATTTTGTTATAGATTTATGTGGGTAGATCGTGTGAGAATTGTATGGATAACAGTCCTTTAAGAAGTAAACTAATACGTTATCAATCTCACTGATATGTTGTTATCTCAGTGTCACTGGTATCGAGTCAGTTCTTCCTGAAATTTGGTTCATTCATAGCTATGTCGATCTGATGTGTGAGTTCAATCTGGGACTGGCATTGGTTGATTAACCTGGACTGGATTGAATGATATCAGCCATGCTTCAATCCTATTCAGGAAAATACTTGTATCAGTCTCATATCCTGAACTAAATCATCAGTGTACTTTAGTTAGGATTTTTCTAGGAATCCTATCACTAAGGATCATGTGCCTGTGGTAGGGGAAAATAGAGTGGAGTTATGTTTAGTCTGGATTAGTTTCACATCTGTTGGTTGATGTCCTTCCATGTGCTGTATTGCAAGGTCTGAGACAGTGAGCAAGGCTGTCCTGATTTATGGACCATTTAGCATATTTAAATGATGAAACCTCACTTGGTTAGTTTGGAATAGATATAGAATATGAGTGCAGCAGCTTGATTGAACTTAGTGCCTGTGAACAATTTAGGAGTTGAGATGTCTAAATATTGTTCCATATCATTTCCATTCATTTGTTCATATTAAGTTATGATATTTTTTCTGTTAAAAGAGTCCTTAGGACTGTTTCCTGCATTTACTAAACTACTCTCTGTTAAAATGGACTAGATGTCACTTAATGACCTACTGTCAGGTTGTTTTCAGTATGAGGAAAGGCCATGTTTAGTTCAGCATTTTGTGATTTTGTATGGTAGTTTAGTGTTTTCAATGATGGGTAGTTGTTGTCCAAATAATTCTATCATGGTAAGAATGTCCTGTTAAGTAGGAATTTAAGAACCTATAAGCTTGTGATAGAGGCATTGGTTAGAATGAGAAGAATCAGCCTTAATGAAGTTCAGGTTATAATTGATTCTGTGAAGCATGTGTTAACTGTCTAAACAATAACTGTGGATGTTTTTCCTAATCCTGTAGTAAGTCTTGAGTTGCTTTATTCGATTTTTGAAGGTTAAGGGTGAGGTCAGGTTCAGTATAGATTGATCATTTATGGTTCAACTCTGATTGTAATTATACTCTGAATTCATATCATCAAGTTTGTTTATAGGGTCATGAAGTTATTCACTGTTTTGGTAGGAAGAACCTGGAATTACTAAGTCCTGAGATTAAGTCCTGAGGATAGGACTGTATTAATAAACCAGGAAGTCATCTGTCCTTAGGTGATGTGGTGTTAATCATTGTTGGAACAAAACCTTCCTTGTGCAGTATTTGAGTTTAACAGGAACCTGAGATGTCCCATGGTTCAGTTTAACAGGAACCTGAGATGTCTGATGGTTCTAATGGCTGGAAACCTGGGACATTTCCATGGATCAGTTCAGTTAACCTCAGGAACAGAGAATGGCATCTCATTAGATTGGTCAAATTTTTCTTAAACTTTCGACAGAAAGTTTGATCCCTAGTAAGTCCTTGTTTCATAAAGGTCCTTTATGAGTTATGAGGTCTAGGAACCAATGCAAGTTAGTTTAGTAAACTTTCGATTCTAGGAATCAATTTCACATATTGATATTTGAGGAAACAAACCCTGCCTCAAGTTCCTGTTTTATAACAAGATTCAAATAGGATATTGGATTTCCAAATAAGCTCATTTCTATAGATTTTATTTATAATTACCCTACTTTTAAGTTTAAACTAACTAAATTCGGCAATTACCAATTATAGGGTAACTTGTTTATCAAAAATAGGACTTAGGATATATTCTTAAGTGACTTGCTAGATTTAAGAATTAGTTATTTTAGATTTTGACCAACTTGTATACATCATTATTTCATACAGGAGGATATCCGACTCTTTTGCCTACTTGTACTTTCCTGGAGCCAGGCAAGTACACTCTACGGTTTTGTACTTTATATTATCTTTCCTGTACTTCCTTGAGTGACACAATTGCAACACGTCATGTACTTTCTGGTGCTCATGTACTCTTGTTCTTATTACTTGTATCTGGGGTGGGGAAATATACTATCTATGTGACCAATCCCAAGTAACAACTCAGGTGTGTTTTAGCTTAGACCCCGCATCGTGCACGCGGGTCCTAAGTCACCATTCATGTGCTTTCATGTGCTTACCCTAGCCGGTCACATATTTTAGTTATATTTCAAATGCAGTACACACATGTTCAGGAGATTACCTTGTACTTATTTTCTGTGATTCCATGATTATTTTCCATAAAGAAATTCTCTTTATTTGTTGTGTTTCTGGGAAAATTACAACTGTAGGAATCAGATCTAGAAGACGATCGCTTTATCCCTTGGACTATGCGAAGAAGAAAAGCTCTCAAAATTTTGACAGTAGATATCAGTATATCTGTACAATGAATGAGAAAAAGAACTCTATTTATAGAGTCAAAAATAATAACTGAAAAGATAACTGTCTTTACAGCCTGTGCCTAGTTAAAAATCACGCAGGATTTAACATACGCAAGGTTGTGAGCAGTTACTGGACGTAGCCTGTAAGTGTTGGACACATGGCAATCATACATGGGTCGTGTGTAAGTTACAGGACACGCAGGCGAGAGATCAGTGGTATCGCTGCCATGTACTCCAATTTGATAAAATTCACGCAGACTTGTTGAAGACGAAATCTACGCAAACTCGGTGTAGAAAGCTTCAAAATCCACACAAACTTGGGGCAGAAAGCTTCAGGATCCACGCAGACTCGAGGCAAAAAGCTTCAAAATCCACGTAAACTTCAGAATCCACGCAAACTTGAGATGAAGATCACAAATACACGCAGACTTGATATAAGACTGCTAGCTGTCTTGATTTGGCGTGCCTCGACTGACACAAAATCTCTAACAGTGATTGCTTTGTCAGTCGCATTAAATGACAAGAAACCCTTTTGGTACGCCAACTCGACGAAGGCTGAGTCTTGCTGAAAAAGAATTCGAAAGTCACGCAATAGACGGCGGTGATCTCTCGAGTTTTGTGCATACGTGGCATACGAAGAGACATTCTTCGACTGTCGTGCTGTCAGTCATAATGACTCTCTGACAAATGATGAGCTGTCTTCCAGCGTGATTTGTAAATATTGTCTGGATCAACTGAGCGTGACTTTTGACTCTGTCCTGATCAACTCAGCGTGACTGCTGGACTTGTTCTGATCAACTCAGCGTGACTGTCATTTTTAAAGGTCTACAAAACCCCCTTCAAAGTTTTCGAAAAATGATAAATTATTTTGAAATACTTTGAAATAGAGATGATAAAATGGAATCAGTCACGCTGAGATGACTTCAAATTTTTTGAAAGTCGAAAAGACTTCGAAGTTCTTCGAAAACACCCAAATGAACTTATTAGATGTTATAATGACTCTTCGTTCTCCGAGACTGATTGTATCCAATTTATGGTAGAATATGAACCGCCGGTGAACTCTGTTATATATAAACAGAGAAAAGATTCATTTTTCTTCATCTTACGTCAACATGACACCAAAGGAGAAAGCTGAGGAAGAAGCACGCAAGTTGGGCTTTTGTTCCCATGGTGACCCCACTTTTGGGAGTAAAGAGCCAGAGCCCCTTGTCTTCGAGCTTAAAGATGACCCCTTGCAACTAGCTAAGAATTTCTTGAGCTATTTTGGGTTGGATGGCTCGTCCTCTTCTGATGGGCACAGCCTCATAGAGCAGCGTAAAATGTTTAAGGCTCTGTTGCACCGCATGGGGGTCAAGAGCGTAGAAGAACTGGGCACCAAGCTTAGCCGTTCTGGGAAATAGAGCATGTTTTTCATGCTCTTGTTGCACTCTTTTTGTTTTGTCTTTTGTAAGGCCATCAGTGCCTGCCTTGAAAAAAATGAAGTACAACTTTTGTGTTTGATCTGCGTGCATTAATTAAGAATAAATTAGCACCCTTTGACTGTTTCTAATGTTGTGCTGTCTTCCAAAGCACACGTGACACTCATTCCACGGTTTACGAACGCTATTTACGTGGATCTTTTCCAAGAATAGACTTGTACTTTGCCCTTTAAATAGATAGAAGAGTTTCACAGATACTCATCCCCCATTCTTCTTCTTCTTCCCTGAGAATAAAATTTTTGGGAGATTTCATTCTCAAACAGGAAAGCAATGTTTTCTAATGTTCGACTTCTGCGTACTGTATCAAACATGAGTTTGCCAATCCTTAGCACTAAACTTGAAGGTAAGTCAGTGTAGTACGCATACTATTTTGTTGCTGTTTGAAGATAGGCTTTTTTTTGTTTCTGATTTGAATAATACACGCCTGTCTCTGTTTGATAAATGCACGCTGAAGGATTTCTGTTGATCTAATTCAATCGAAGAAGGTGGAAGCAGGAGAAGGTTCGTCTGCACCCAAGCCACCAAGGGACATTCTGGACATCCTGCTTGAACCAGGAAGGACTGAAGAAGAAGAAGCCATGAGGATGGCCGCTTGCAAGTTTCTTGTGGGTTCCAGCAAGGAGGTCCTCGACTCTTTTGCTGATCACATCTTCGAGAAGGACGGCAGTGGCCCATGTCTAAATGTAGAGAAGGATGATAGTGATCTTCCTTAATATCATGTATCATCATTCATGATTTTAAATAAAATAAAAATTTTATTTCTAAACATGAAACCGTCTGATGATTACAAGCATTTACCTTTATATATAGTACTTTTTAAGGAATTTGCCATTAATAGGCATCAAGACTTTTCGACCATCCAATTTGAGAGTTGATAAGCCTATTTGAGAAAACTTTGCTCACAATATAGGGACCTTCCCACTTTGCGTCAAATTTGCCCTTGCTCATATGAGTCATAGTCATAGGACGTCTGACTGTTAGAACAAGTTCTCCTTTTTGATATGCTCGAACTCTGACTTTCTTATTAAAAGCTCTTGAGATCCTAGCTTGATAGAATTCAATATTCTTTGAGCAGATAATCGCTTTTCATCCAGAGCTTCTAATTCCTGAAGTCGAAGACGATCATTATTTTCAGCAGTGAGTTCATTAGCGATTGCTATCCTTAAAGAAGTAATTTGAATCTCTAATGGAAGAACAGCTTCGGAACCATACACCAGAGAAAGGGTGTACATTTAGTAGCATTACGAATCGTAGTACGGTAGGCCCACAAACATTCACCAAGTTGTCACTCCAATTACGTTTGTTAGTGGAGGCAAACTTCTTTAGGAGTTTGATGATAGTCTTGTTGAAAGCCTCTGCTAATCTTTAGCTGCCGGATTATATGCAGTAGAAGCAATATTATTAATCCGGTGATCATCACAGAATCGAGTAAATTTCTGGCTGACGAACTGTGGTCCATTATCATGAATAATGCATCGAGGAACACCAAATCTGTAGATGACGTGGTGCTTAATAAAGCTGATGACATTAGACGTCTTAACTTCAATAAAGGAATGGCTTCAGCCCATTTGGAAAAGTAATCGGTTATTGCGAGAATAAACCATGACCTTTGGATGACGGCGGATTGATCGGACCGATAATATCCATGCCCCAAGCTTCGAAGGCCATGATGCTGCCGTCGGATGTAGAAATTCCAGGATTGATGAATAAAATCCGCATGATTGACAGGCTTTACACTTCTTTGCGTATTTGATGGCATCAGATACCATAGTGGGCCAATAATAACCCATACGTCGAATACGGTCTTGGAGTTTCGGTCCAGGCTGATGTGCTCCGTAAATTCCATCATGTGCTTCACGAATAATTTGTTGAGCCTCATCACCGGCAACACATCGAAGAAGTAAACCATCATAAGCTCGACGATATAAGGTCTTTGTTGTATGATTGTAATAGAATCTGAGTGATCGTCGTCTGATAGATGCTGCCTCACTCGGATCATCTGGAAGAATATCATATAATATGAAATCCAAGAAAGGAAGTCTCCAATCTTTATCTGTATTCTGATTTTCGGTCGAGTTACTGAAGATAAATTCCATGCTGGAATCAGATGAAGATGACATTGATTTACGACTAAATCCAAATCCTCTTGTTGTGTTGACGTCATAGATGTTGATTCTTCAATGTCAATAGGAAGTCCTAGAGTCAAGTTATTTTCAAGATGAAATAATTCTCGATTACGAACAACAATCATTTGTTGCCGTCTAATCGGAATAGCTAACACCGCAGCAAGATTAGCAAGAGCATCAGCTTCTGTATTACATGCTCGCCTAACATGTTCAATGAAGAATTCTTCAAACGAAGAAGCCATTGATATAGCTGCTCTATATAAGGAACCAGATCTTGATGGCGAACTTCATAAGTACCCCTTATCTGATTGACAATGAGTTTAGAGTCCCCATACGCTTCCAAATGTTGAATATTTAGATGCTTAGCGAGTTGAAGACCAATAAGTAGTGCATTGTATTCAGCTACATTGTTTGAACATGGTTGATCGAGAGAATAAGCTCGTTGGATAGCAAGACCTTCTGGTGACACAAGAACGATTCCAACTCCAGCGATAATATCACCATTAGGACCAATTCTTGATGCTCCGTCAAAGAATAGACGCCAAGTAGATTTTCTTCAGCAATTTGATTTGAATCTAGGACTTCATCAGGATTTCATCATAGAGTTTTGAATTTTCTGGAATTGAATGAGCAGCCAAAAATTAGCTAAAGCTTGTCCTTTGACTGATTTCTGAGGAATATAGTGCATGTCATACTGAGCAAGTAGGATTCCCCAGTTAGCCAATCGAGAATTCAAAACACTGGATTTCTTCATCATGATCCGTATAGGATTGATCCTGGAGATGACATGAATAGTCTGGCCAATGATATAATGACATGTCTTTTGGACAGCGAACATCAAGGCTAGACATTCTTTTTCGACCGGTGAATATCGAGGTTCAGCTCCGGTCATAGTACGACTGAGATAATAAATGGCTTGTTCATGGCCATTTTGATTCTTTTGAGCAAGCAATGCACCCAATGAATGACTCATTGCTCGAGTATATAGGAGGAACGGTATTCCTGAGATGGGAGGTACCAATACTGGTGGGCTCATCAGATATTGTTTTATATCATCGAATGCTTTCTGACATTCATCATTCCAGACAAAAGAAACACCTTTCTTCATAAGTTTGTTGAATGGTCTGCAGTCCTGATAAATTAGAGATGAATCTCCTGATATAAGCGATCCTTTCTTGAAATCCTCGTAGCTCTTTTAAGGTGCGTGGAGGACGCATCTCTTGGATGGCTTTATCTTCTCGGGATCCACGTGTATACCTTTAGAGGTAATGACGAAGCCGAGAAATTTACCACTAGAGACCTAAGAAGGACTTAGTAGGGTTCATCTTTAATTGATGCTTACGCATTAGATCAAAAATAGTCTTCAATCTTGGATATGATCCTCCTTTTGTCGACTTTTGACTGCAATATCATCAACATACATTCGACTGTTTTCCGCAAATGTTCACGGAATATAGTGCTCATAGCTCGTTGATAAGTTGCTCCTGCATTCTTGAGACCGAATGGCATAACTGTATAACAGTATGTACCAATCGACGTTCTGAAAGAAGTGTGCTTCTCATCATCTGGAAATATTTTAATCTGATTGTACCCAGAATACCCATCCATGAATGACATTCGTTCAAATCCACAGGTATTATCGATCATGACATCAGTGATTGGTAGAGGGAATTCGTCTTTAGGACATGCCGCATTGAGATCGCGGAAGTCTATGCATACTCTAATCTTGCCAGTCTTTTTAAGAACAGAACTATGTTAGCCACCCAATCGGGATGTTGTTCCTCTATAATAAACCCGAGGTAATGAGTTTATTGACTTCAGCTTCAATTGCATCCATAATGTCTGGACGAAATCGTCGCTGTTGTTGTTTGACCGGTTTAGCATTCGGCAAGATATTGAGTTTGTGAGTTACGATTTGGGGATCAAGTCCTGGCATATCTTCATAACTCCAAGCAAAGACATCGATGTAACGAATGAGCTTGATCATGTCTTGCTTATCAGCTTCTGAAGACTTTCACTGATGAATATTGGTTTGGGGGATCCCTCTTCACCAACATCTATTTGAACAAGTTTATCTTCAGTCGGAGGTTCTTTTTGTTCAAATCGGAACTCCCATTGATTATCTAACCTTTGGGCCCATTGTTCTGATTCAGGTGAGATTTTAAATTCTTCTTCGTCTTCATCACTTTCTTCAGAACGGTCAATAGAAACCATGTTGGAAGACAGAATGTTGCAGTAGAAGTCCCCGATACTTGTATCGGAATCCCAAGAAGTAGTACTAAAGAAAGATCTCTTATCTTCGTCAGATTCAGGATCTTCATGGATAATATTGATAAAAGGAGTAGGAGCAATGTAGCCCAATCCGCATTTTGTCCTTCCATATTTCAAAGGAGAATCCGAACAGGCATTTTTCTTCCTTTTCCATCATTGAGGCCAGTCCTGAAGTCATAGCCCATATTTTTGATGATGTCTTTAGATTGCTGACTATAACGGCGTAGTTGTAGTCTTCCAGTATCATCATTTTTGTCATCATCTTCTAGATCAGAAGGACTTTGGGGCCCTTTGTAAAAGAATATTGGAATGTCTCCTGGCTTTTGCTGGGAACTAGAAAGTATGAAGATTGTACTGGTTCTAGGATACACTGTATGAACAGTCTGTACAACTCCTATGGTTATTGTGTTCAAGTCATCTAACAGATGTAAATAACTATGAACATAATTACACACATCAGCGTACTGCAAAGATGGAACTTTTTATTAAATGTAAAAGCAGCAATATTTACATTGGGAGAAGGCTGAGCCTTAGAGATTTTAGCCAAGTCAATGACTAAAGGGGGAAAAGAAGA
>JANAVB010044370.1:0-47555 GCA_029216955.1 Iris pallida
TGCGACGGCTACCCTGACCTGACATGACCTGTATAATTAATCTGGATACCGTGGGCGATTGTGTTTGTATAAATAAACCTGTCCTGTCTTGCATCAGTCTAGGACAGGGACTCCTGAGTACCACGGTCAGGAGTACCTACTAAAATGGACTAAGGCTAATAACTAGATTAATACATTAGTCATGACGAGATTTCCTAGCTACAGGCAATCCCGTTACCGGGCACGCCTTGGATCTGTAGCCTGCCGTCGAGTAGGGCACTTTCCAGCACACTGTCATGTGTTGCACCCTTCAAGTACCTAAGGGTACATTCGTTTCCTGGACGATGTACCCACCTGAATTCAACCCTAATCTTTTAACCCGGGTAACCTGGATGGTCGCAGGGCTGTGGTGGTGGAGTAATCTCACTGCATTTGCTAGTAATTAGGTCTGTGATAACCCTAGTTAGTTAAAGTATCAAGCCGTAGTTCTTGTTTGGCCGTGGAATGAATGGATGGAGTCTAACCTGTCTAGTTGCTCTGATCTTGTTTCAGATTACTGCATGACCAGAGTGCCTGTATTTTTTACCGATAAATGGTGAGAATTCCAAGTTCTGTTCAGACGAATGGTTACAACCCCGGTCCTTGGTTTACGGGTTGTAACCTGGTTATCTGAATAGTTCCATGGTTATCTCGTCGTATATCATCCTGGTGTATTTTCTTTATTTCCAGTTCTTACTTTTATTTATATCTTGTGCTGATTGCTGGTTTTAGTTCTTAAGTGAAGCCTCCTTTGTGGCACTTGCTCTTTCTGGGATCTGACCTAGCTGGTTTTGTGTGGCCAGATTTCGGAGCAGCTCCCGAGGATCTACCGTTTTTCCAGCCCGATGGTGAACACCAGGCGTAACCAGGACAACGAGTGGGTTTATTTTGATCTCCCACCCTCTTATAAAAATTCTTTTGAGGCGTTTAGCCGACGAGCACTGTTTAGCTCGATTGCACTTACTTACTGTGCCTACGGGCTGTAACATGATTAACAGATCCTAGGGTTGATCATGTATGACTAAACTCTTGCTAGTCCTGACATTTTGTAACGACTAGCTTCATGATCAACTGAATATGTAATGTTTGGGACGCCTTACTATTGTATATTTAATGATCATACATCTTGTGACTTTTACTTACTTGCTTGTGATTGAGACACTAGGCTTGTTCATGACCTTAAGAGACTGTTGGCTTGTAGATAAACCCTCATGTATCTAGACAGCCGTGACCGTATAGCGAGATGGATTCCATTTCATATACGTAGCTGGCTATGTCTGCCCCCGCTCTCCAGTATTCTGGTTCTGGGGCGTGACATGGTTTAAGTGGTGGCCCATGCAGGTCTTGTAAATCAAGATATGTGAGGGTTTATCGAATAGATGTCTCAATCAAGTATTCGTCCTTGATCTCTGCTCGTATCTTCTGAATCCCTGGATTCTTGTCCTCATATGCTATATCGCTGATCTGTCCTGGTCCTTCCTTTTTGTTCCCTATGTCTTCTTCAGCGGCATTGTTCGTGATCCTACCAACCAGCAAGGCGGAGCACCTCCCGCGGACCAGCAGCAACCTGGAGATCAAGCCCAGCATTCCGGAGTAGCCTCCAGAGTTGTGCCTTCTGGCGGAGAGCCACCAGTCCAGCCAGTTCAACCTGTAGAACATGATGACGGCACTTTGGTAGGACTATCAGGACCTTGATAGCTTCCCAAGACGGCGTGGAGATGCCTTGCACCAGGCAGTGACGGATGCTTTGACCCGGGGTGGTCATCAGGATACAGCGCGGCCAACAGCTTCAAGCGCTTGAACCCTCCATTCTTCGACGGTAGTGAAGATGCTATCGCGGCAGATGCATGGCTTCAGGACACAGAGGTGATTCTAGAAGCAGCCAGGATCCCAGAGAACGAGAAGGTGGCCGTTGTGCGCCTGCAGTTGTTAGATCTTGCCCGCAGCTGGTGGGCAGCGCAGGCCGTTGGATTAGCAGCACCCATTGCTTGGGCAGTATTCAGAGAAAGATTTCAAACCAAGTATTTCGATGTCGTGGCTCGGTATGATCTGCAGACGAGGTTTACCAATCTGAAGCAAGGAGGCAGGACGGTCGACGGATATGCGGCCGAGTTTTCCAGACTCAGTCGGTTTGCTCCCACTTTGGTGGCAACCGAGTATGATAGAGCCAGCGGTTCCAGCAGGGACTTCACCTGGAGATCTTGTTAGCAGTTGAGCAGTTTGAGCATCAGACTTTTGATGCAGTCTTGAGAGCAGCCCGGAGGCATGAGTATACCTCCCAGAGGATTATGGATAGGGCGGAGGTCGGAAGAGATCTCACGGCCAGATGAATCAGTCTTCAGCCTCGGCCCCGGCAGCCAGGGCTTTGACTATTGGATCTCCGAGGCGAGCGGCCTCAGTAACGTCGGTTCAGCATTCAACTCCGACGCACCCTCAGCAGAAGCAGAAGCAATCTTCCGTAGTGGGTTGTTCTCATTGTAGGAAGCCAGGCCATGTGGTGGCAGAATGTCGCAGGGCACAGGGATTGTGTCTGGCTTGTGGAGCACCAGACCATAGGGTTGGATCCTGCCCGAATAGGGGTGGTTCATCATCGTCCAACCTTTCTAGCTCTTCGGTGAGAGGACCGCTCCGGTCCAGCAGCAGCAGTATCCATTGCCGAGGCCCTTGCCATCTCAGACCCAAGTGTTCCAGCAGCAGAACCCCCAGCAGTATGTACAAGTCCCAGCCCAGAGTCAGAGCAGGCAGCGAGGATTTCAGCAGTGGGGACCAGCACCCCGAGGGCACGGTCAGGCTATGGTGATGACCGTGGAGGAAGAATTGGCACCAGGAGAGGTAGTGGCAGGTACTATTCTCGTCAACTCCTTTCCAGCTTCAGCTTTATTTGATTCTGGTGCATCGTATTCATTTATGTCTGCACGATTCGCGACACGGGTAGGATTGGAGCCCGAGTCATTATCAGTAAGGCTTAATATACTTACTGGTAACGGACTTGTGGGAGTAGATAGAGTGTTTTTCTCGTGTCGGATCGTAGTTAGCGGTAGAGAATTCTCCGCTAGATTGATAGAATTCCCGATGGCCGATTATGATGTGGTCCTAGGGATGGATTGGTTGAGGAACCAGTATGCTAGGATAGACTGCCACATTGGCAGGGTTGTTTTTAGCATTCCAGGCGAGCCGGAGTTTTCTTTCTCCCGAGGCGAAGTTGAGTCATCTCCTCCAGTATTGCGGATGGAGTGCAGTAGCAGCAGTTCAGTTGCCCAGGATAGTCGAGGAGTTTCCAGATATTTTCCCGGAAGAACTTCCAGGTATGCCTCCGGAGCGGGAGATCGAGTTCACTATAGACTTGATTCCCGGGATAGTCCCAGTGTCAGAGAGAGTCTACAGGATGGCGCCGTCAGAGTTGGAGATATTGTACAAGATGATTGAAGAACTCATAACCAAGGGATTCATTCGTGCTAGTGGATCACCTTGGGGAGTCCCGATGCTTCTTGTGAAAAAAAAGATGGTACGTCCAGGTTATGTGTTGATTATCGTACCTTGAACTCAGTGACAATCAAGAACAGATACCCTCTTCGAGGATAGATGACTTGTTTGATCAACTCAAGGGGGCTTCAGTATTCTCGAAGATTGATTTGCGCTCAGGTTATCATCAGATCAGAGTCAGAGAGCAGGACATCCCGAAGACAGCTTTTAGATCGAGATATGGGCATTGGGAATTCCTTGTTATGCCTTTTGGAGCAACCAATGCGCCGGCAGTATTCATGGACCTCATGAATCGCATCTTCATGCCTTACTTGGATCAGTTTGTGATTGTGTTCTTGGATGACATTCTGGTCTACAGCAAGAGTGAGGCGGAGCATGAGCAGCATCTCCGTATAGTTCTTCAGATCCTCAGAGCGCACCAGTTATATGCCAAGTTCAGTAAATGCGAGTTCTGGCTCGATCGCATTTCGTACTTGGGTCATATCATCACTCGAGGAGGAGTAGAAGTGGATCTTCAGAAGATTGTGGCTATTGAGTCATGGCCAGTGCCCAGCACAGTTGCAGAGGTTCGTAGTTTTCTTGGATTGGCCGGCTACTACCGGCGGTTTATTTTGGATTTTGCTCGAATCTCAGCGCCATTAACGCAGTTGACCAGCAAGGATACGCAGTTTGCTTGGACAGCAGAGTGTCAGAGTTCTTTTGAGCAGTTGAAGCGAGGCCTGATAACAGCTTCTTCTCACGCTTCCAGATGGGACCGGAGGATTCTCAGTGTACTGTGATGCTTCAGGCAGAGGTTAGGATGTGTCTGATACAGCATGGGAAGGTAATAGCTTATGCATCACGACAACTTCGTGATCATGAGAGGAATTACCCAACCCATGACTTGGAGCTAGGCAGCAGGTGTTTGCACTTAAGTGTGGAGGCACTACTTGTATGGAGACAGGGTGGAGATTTTCACCGACCACAAGAGCCTGAAGTATGTTTTCACCCAGAAGGATCTTAACATGCATCAGAGAAGGTGGTTGGAGCTTCTTGTGGATTATGATGTCAACCTGCAGTATCATCCTGGAAAGGCTAATATTGTTGCGGATGCATTGAGCAGGAGAGCGGGAGTTTATTTTCTTACAGCGCAACCAGAGCTGTTAGCAGATCTTCAGAAGATGGGTATTGAAGTTGTTCTCCCTTCTAGTGTGGCCTTGATGGCCAGTATACAAGTTCAGTCCACTATAGTCGAGAGGATCCGGATGGCGCAGTCGGCAGATTCCAAGCTTCAGCGACTCAGAGCAGGGTGTGAGGCAGGACGAAGACCAGAGTTATGCATTCATGAGGATGGTACACTTCGATATGGTAAGCGTCTTTGTGTACCCAGCGGAGATATCCGGCAGGAGATCATGTCAGAAGCGCACAGTTCACAGTATTCCATCCATCCCGGCAGTACGAAGATGTACCGTGATATCCGGCAGCATTTCTGGTGGAATGGCATGAAGCGGGAGATAGCTCGGTTTGTCTCTCGGTGTTGGTTTGCCAACAAGTTAAGGCTGAATATCAGAGGCCAGCAGGACTTCTTCAGCCCTTGCCGATTCCAGAATGGAAGTGGGAGCATGTGACCATGGATTTTGTGACTGGACTACCTAGATCCCTAGCTGGTAGAGATGCTATCTGGTTTATAGTTGACAGGCTCACGAAAGTGGCTCACTTTCTTCCATTCAGAGTTGGTCAGTCGATGGCTCAGTTAGCAGAGATGTACCTCAGGCAGATTATCAGATTGCATGGTGTGCCAGTCAGTATCACCTCGGACCGAGATTCAAGATTTACGTCGTACTTTTGGCGTAGCTTGCAAGAGAGTTTGGGAACTCATCTCCAGTTCAGTTCAGCATATCACCGCAGACAGATGGCCAGTCGGAGCGCACGATCCAGACTCTTGAAGACATGTTGCGGTCTTGCACACTTGACTTCGGTGGTTCATGGGAAGATCACTTGCACCTGGTAGAATTCTCGTATAACAACAGTTTTCAGGCCAGTATCCAGATGGCACCGTTCGAGGCACTGTATGGTAGGAAGTGCAGATCCCCGCTAGCCTGGGATGATGTTGGAGAGAGACAGATGCTCGGTCCAGGCCAGACAGTTGAAGTGGTCAGGCGAGTCAGAGATCATCTTCGAGTTGCCCAAGATCGCCAGTGCCATTGGGCCGATTCTCATCGGCGCCCTCTCGAGTTTTCGGTCGGCGATCATGTATTCCTGAGGATTTTGCCTAACCGTGGCGTCATTCATTTCGGCGTACGGGGCAAGCTTATTCCTAGGTATATAGGACCGTTTGATATTCTGGAGTGAGTAGGAGATGTATCCTATCGTCTCGCTCTTCCACCGTCGCTAAGCGAGGTGCATGACGTGTTCCATGTATCCCAATTACGACGGTATATCCCGGACCCGAGCCACATTCTGGATCATTCGAAATTGGTGTTGGTACCAACCTTTCGTATGAGGAGAGGCCCGTATCTATATTGGACCGGAGAGAGAAGATCCTCAAGAACAAGACTATCAAGTTAGTCCGAGTTGCTTGGGGTCATCACTCTTTGGGAGAATCAACGTGGGAGCGTGAGGATGATATCCGATCGCGATATCCCGACTTGTTTGACTCATGAGGTATAATGTCTTCTTATGCCTCATGCCTTCGATTCCTTGCTTGAATGAGTGATTGTCTGCCTAGTTATAGCTTGCATGTGATTAATATAGCTTGTCATTGCTCCTCTAGCCTCTTGATTTAATTCCGAGGACGGAATTCTTTTAAGGTGGGTAGAGTTGTCACCCCCGTTTCCCGTATTTCGTAATTATACTCGAAGTTGGATTTTGGCATGTATCTTATTTTCTTGACTAGCGGATTTTGGATTTCTCGTACATTGGTTCTCGACCCGGCTTGGTTTATTTTATGGAGAAGGATTCGTTTGGTTTGCTTTATTTTACATTGGAACACCTTAGCCTATGCTCCTCCCTCATTTCCACCACAACCACCCTCTTTATTATCTCCACCTACCTTCTCTCTCTCCTCATAACTCTCTTATTATTTCTTCATCTCTTCTTCTTCCTTCCTCCACACAACACCAACACCCCTTAGGCAAGTGCACCTTGCCACCACTTGAGAACCACTCTTTATTTGTCCATTAGCTAGATTAGGCCATGGTGATCAACATTAGAACTTGACATTTTGTAATTTGGAGTCTCCATTGTTCTAGATCTAAGTTTCTTCTATTTCGGTTTTGTATGGTTTTGATCTATTTAAGTTGTATTTTTATGGGTTTTGATGTTCTTATGTTGGAGAAAATTGAATTTCACCCAGATAGAACTTTGCAAAGTTGGATTTGGACTTATTTTGACCAAGTTATGGACTTTTGAAGCTTTGGGTTCAACCCATGGAGTTCTTGCTGATTTGGAGAAGACACGCCACTGAGCTGCGCGCGCTCTTTAGCGCAGCGCAGTCCGATCCATACGCTGCCTTTTGGGAGCGTATGTCTTGTATACGTTCACTTGGGTGACAAGTCGTATGGAGTTCATACGCTGCCTTGATGAGGAGTCGTATGGAGACCATACGCTACCTTTTGGGAGCGTATGTCTTGCATACGCTCACTTGGGTGACAAGGAGTCGTATGGAGTTCATACGCTGCCTTGATGAGGAGTCGTATGGAGTTCATACGCTGCCTTGATGAGGAGTCGTATGGAGACCATACGCTGCCTTTTGGGAGCGTATGTCTTGCATACGCTCACTTGGGTGACAAGGAGTCGTATGGACCTCATACGCTGCCTTTTGAGGCGTATGGAGTACTTGCACTGAGCGTATGACTTTTGCACTGAGCGTATGGCCTTTGGCTGACTTGGTCTTATGTCAGCATGTCAGATTTGGTTTTATTTTCCTTAAGCTTGGCTCTTCTATAGCCCTGTATATTGATATTTTTTAGATATTTTACGCCCATTTTATATCCTTACGCCTTTTGTCATGAACTTGATAATCACGAATTTATGTAATATGCTTGGAAAGGATAACTGAGCCTGACACGATAGTGACCCGTAGTGGTGCACTCCTGACATGAGTAACCTGACATGACCTGATAGTGGCCGTCGTGGCGCACTCCTGACAAGTACACTTGGCATGATAACCTGACATGATTATCTCGAATAGCTGTTGCGACGGCTACCTGACATGACATGACCTGTATAATTAATCTGGATACCGTGGGCGATTGTGTTATATAAATAAACCTGTCCTGTCTTGCATCATGTCTAGGACAGGGACTCCTGAGTACCACGGTCAGGAGTACCTACTAAAATGGACTAAGGCTAATAACTAGATTAATACATTAGTCATGACGAGATTTCCTAGCTACAGGCAATCCCGTTACCTGGGCACGCCTTGGGATCTGTAGCCTGTCGTCGAGTAGGGCACATTTCCAGCACACTGTCATGTGTTGCACCCTTCAAGCTACCTAAGGGTACATTCGTTTCCTGGACGATGTACCCACCTGAATTCAACCCTAATCTTTTAACCCGGGTAACCTGGATGGTCTGCAGGGCTTGTGGCTGTGGAGTAATCTCACTGCATTTGCTAGTAATTAGGTCTGTGATAACCCTAGTTAGTTAAAGTATCAAGCCGTAGTTCTTGTTTGGCCGTGGAATGAATGGATGGAGTCTAACCTGTCTAGTCTTGCTCTGATCTTGTTTCAGATTACTGCATGACCAGAGTGCCTGTATTTATTTTACCGATAAATGGTGAGAATTCCAAGTTCTGTTCAGACGAATGGTTACAACCCCGGTCCTTGTTTGGTTACGGGTTGTAACCTGGTTATCTGAATAGTTCCATGGTTATCTCGTCGTATATCATCCTGGTGTATTTTCTTTATTTCCAGTTCTTACTTTTATTTATATCTTGTGCTGATTGCTGGTTTTAGTTCTTAAGTGAAGCCTCCTTTGTGGCACTTGCTCTTTCTGGGATCTGACCCAGCTGGTTTTGTGTGGCCAGATTTCGGAGCAGCTCCCGAGGATCTACCGCTTTTCCAGCCCGATGGTGAACACCAGGCGTAACCAGGGCAACGAGTGGGTTTATTTTTGATCTCCCACTCTCTTATAAAAATATTCTTTTGAGGCGTTTAGCCGACGAGCACCTGTTTAGCTCGATTGTACTTACTTACTGTCTGCCTACGGACTGTAACATGATTAACAGATCCTAGGGTTGATCATGTATGACTAAACTCTTGCTAGTCCTGACATTTTGTAACGACTAGCTTCATGATCAACTGAATATGTAATGTTTGGGACGCCTTACTATTGTATATTTAATGATCATACATCTTGTGACTTTTACTTACTTGCTTGTGATTGAGACACTAGGCTTGTTCATGACCTTAAGAGACTGTTGGCTTGTAGATAAACCCTCATGTATCTAGACAGCCGTGACCGTATAGCGAGATGGATTCCATTTCATATACGTAGCTGGCTATGTCTGCCCCCGCTCTCCAGTATTCTGGTTCTGGGGCGTGACAGGAATGAAAGTGAGAAGTTTCTTCAGGATAATGAGTATAAGGTCCTCAAAAGAAACTCTTTTCGTCCTATGAACTTTAAGGTGTATGAAGTTTCATATTTGACTCTTCCAGCGGAGCGATAAAAATTCCATTTCGTATTTTACAGAAAATAAATCGAAATTAAGACTGAACTAAAGGATAAACAAAGCAAAGCTAAATCTACAGAAATGTTTCAATGTTGAATTAAATGAATTGTATCTGTATTCGAATTTTTTGTATATTCTTTTCCACTATCACCCAAAAAAAAAACTCTGCCTTAAGTAAAGTTGCTAAGTACGATTAACCTCTGGATTTGAAATCACTGCTTATATACCTGGTATTGGCCATATATAATTCACAAGAACATTCTGTAGTATTAGTAAGAGGAGGAAGGTCCTTCGTTCAATGATCGTACACCGAGATCAGGCGCTCGCTACGCTCTCTCCCTCTTTGTCTTTCCACTTCCGTCGTTCATGAGCAAACACTTCGCCAAATTCTTTTGCTAGCAGCTAAGCTAGCAATAAAGCTCAACGCACATATGGTGGGGGTTGGAAAGATCTTGCTTTTGGGCAAAGGGCAAGACAGCGCCTCCCTACGGTCGCCTTCTTCCAGCTCCTCAATTATTCAACCATTTCATTTTACCGTTCAACCTTAGCCAGATTAGTCAACATTTATATGTTTTGATGCAACAACAAGATGTTATTTGTAACAAATAGTTTTGTTGGTTGGTTAATTGGTAACATTTTATTCATTAAATGGGCTGGATTGGTATTCTTGGAATTGAGGTTTATTATATTTTTAAGTAGTTACGTAATTGAATGAGAAGTTTCTTTACCTGTCCAATTCCTAACGGATCAAGATGTCCATTCGCTCCAGTATAAATGGTAGCTTGCTTAGGGACCAAAAAAAAAAAATATAGAATCATTTTTACATAACAGAAGTAGGGTGGAATGTAGTTCCTTTTAGATCTTCGTCCGATAGCAGGACTTTTCCACAATGAATCGAGTTAGGTGGGCAGCCCAGCAAATAGTCTTCCAATTGAAGACGCTTCTCAACTCCCCGAACGGTACTATCGAAGTGAGGTGAACGCTGTGAGAAGGGAGAGCGTGAGGAAGGAAGGAAGCGGCGGGTTCCCAAGATTTAAGGCGTCAACCTTTGTTCTTTCCTAACATATTTTTTAGAAAAAAAAATACTTTATGTACCTCTAAACCTCCATCCCTCCATGTCCCTTCGTCACGTGGCACTCTTTTATTTGCTCATGTCTTCTCCCAACTCTCCCCCCTATTTGCTTGGGTCAATAAGAGTGCCACGTGGCCGAGGGGCATGTGGAGGAATGAAGTTTTTGAAGGTACATATAGCATCACTTTATTTTTTAAGTGTCTTAAACCTTGTCTAGGAAAACATACTACCATACCAATAGTATGGACTACCACTTCCTATGATCATAAGTTAATAAAAAGATTAGTCTTATATTAGAGTACACGCTTTGGATTATCACATGAATGTAGAACTATTCTTTATAGTTCAAGTTAAAAAACTCCACTTTCAATGGTTGTTACGTGTCAATATAAAACTATTTTTTTCACTATTATGAGGTGAAAGAAATTAAATCAAAAACAAAATAATTTTAGATTAATATGTGGTAACTCGAGTGAAATAGTTAACATCACACATATTTTTGTAAATGAAAAAAAATAGACTCAATAGTCGATAGCTGATATTACTAGTCTGAACTTCTTTATCTACTTAAAAGCTGATGCGAGCACACTTTTCTCAAGAACTGTCCCCAAGTCTGAGTTAGCCGTTCTAGTTCAGGACACCAAAGAAGCACATTATTATGAAGAATTTTAACAAAGAAATTCCTTCCGTTCTTGCTCTGAAGTGTAGAAAAGCGTCCATTTTTTTTTTATTGAAGAGATTCCATAAGGTATCATCTCTTGGTGACAGGGTGAGCATTATTGATTTTGGATCGAAAATCGAATCGAACCGAATAAGATATTCGATTTGGTTGGTTCAGTTTGTTTTGAAAATACTAAAAAATTTATTCGGTTTTGATTTAAAACTGAATAAGAGTTATACAGTTATGTAAATACTTTTAATTTATGCATATTTTGTGATTAAAAATGTGTGGTTTTGAAACAATAATTATGTATATGTTTCGAAGTCCAACTTTAATAATTTAATAACTAGTATAACTTTGAATACAACTTTGAAAACGACAAATGTGTACAAAAATTATAATTTTTAATATAATTTAATCACCATTCCAACTTTGAATCTGATCCATTAAATAGTAGAAATATTTTAACTGAACAAACCGAATTGATTATTCGGTTCGGTTTCAATTTTGGATCATTTTGGTTCAATTTTGACTTTAAATTTTTAGAATTTTAATTTATTGAATTTTAACTATTTTAATTCGGTTGAAATCGAAGCTCACCTCTACTTGATGAGACCCTTCCTCTTATGGTGATGCAATACACGGAGAAAATTGACTTGATATTAATTTTTGCAGCTAGAATATTTTAATAATTGCTCCTCATATTTGCCTATTGGTTACGGTGGCCAAATTGCTTGGCAAAAATTGGACGGATACTTCTTTAAAGTCAAAAATGTGTTTAAACACCAATTATGCAACAAAATAGTTACGAGTCAAAAATATGTGTTTATAAACACCTTTCTTCTCATACAATCAGTGCTAGACAAATGTACAGCAAATGAGTGACAGACCTCTAACCTCTTGTCCATCTGATCTTTTGCTCGAAAAGACAATTAACGGTTTTTTTTTTTTTTTTTTTTTTTTTTTTTTTTTTTTTTTTTTTTTTTTGAGGTGTAGGGAGTTTACACTTAACACATACCTACTGGGCCAGACCAAGCCCGGTTCTCTCTCCGGTCCAGGCTGGATCTAAACCAAATCCGGTTCAGTTCATTTTTGTGGGCCGTGGTCCGGCTCGGACCGGTCCTAATCACACCTTGAGGTGACATACATCAAGAGTTTTTTCTAAGGGCACCACATAATTTGCTAGGGGACAGTCCAAGGAGGTGAAAAATTTGCTAGGGGGCATCCATATTTTTCTTGGGAGCAGCCCAAAATTAGGGTTTTCCTCCTCCTCCTCCTTCCTCCCTCCTCCTCCTCCAGCGCTTCTGCGGGAACCATCGTCGTCAAGTACGGTGGCACCGCCATGAAGTCCGAACCCCTCCGCCTCTCCATCGTCAGCGACCTCGTCCTCCTCTCCTGCGTTGGCCTCCGCCCCGTCCACGTCACCGACGTCGACACCATGGAGGTCGTCGAGATGGTCCTCGTCGGCAAGGTTAACGAGTCCCTCGTCTCCCTCGTCAACTCCTACGGCGCCACCGTCGTCGGCCTCTGCGGGAAAGACGCGCGCCTCCTCACCGCCAATTCCTCCTCAGCATCTCCGAGGACTGCCAACTTGTTGGCAGTCCTAACATAAGTTAGGACTGCCAACTTGCTGGCAGTCCTAGGACTGCCAGCAAGTTGACAGTCCCACTGCTGGAAAAAATTGGGCTAGTCCCAAGTAAAAAAATGGATGGCAAACTTGTAATTTTTTTTTGAATATTTTTGAACTGCCTCCAAGTAAAAAGTGTGATGCCCTTAGAAAATACCTACATCAAGACATGTACATGAACTCAAGTTATAGTTGGAGATTGAAAGGTCATCATGATGCAAGTACAAAAGATGATATACTTTGTGCTCTTTCCTTGGGCCTCTGGATCGCGTAAATTTTTTCTTTCTTTTATTTTTTAGAAAATAGTAATTTTTATTAAAAAAAATTGGGTGTTTTGAAAGGTCCAAAAAATTGAAAAATAAATTAAATCATTGGGAATAGGAAAATGAATCCATGGAAGGAGTGAGAGAACCATTTCTTCCTTCTTCTTTTTTTCTTTTCTTTGAAAATTATTTTTGTTTTTTTCTCATTTTTTTTTGGTATCCAAATACAAAAATAAATGACTTTCGTATCCCAATGTCCTAATTTTGCAAATTAAAAAAATGGCCTTATAGTAGTTAAGGATTAAGTATTGAAGGATCACCTGCTATTACTTGCAACAAAAATCCTAGAGTAACTAATGACTTGCTAATTTTTAAGATGACTGGCAATGATGTGATGGTGCGTAGTTATGAATTAATTAGAGTAATTATGGAACAAAGAAAAATTGCGTAGTTATGAATTAATTAGAGTAATTATGATTTACGTTTATTGACTCAACTACTTGCTCTCTTTAGGGAGCAACAAAATGAATAACAATGATGTGCCTATGTACAACAAACAGAAGGGAGTTTATTTTTGTTCATTTACTAAAACTATGAAATTTGTTCAACCTCCAACAAAAATAGACATACGTCAAATTCATTCAACATAAACTACTTTGAAAGTGATTTTATAAACATTCAAAGTGGTTTTGACTAAAGAATTTAATACATGTCAATCATTTATTTGAGGGTGAACAAATACCCTAGTTTTGATGAATGAACAAAAAATGGACTCAACAGAAAGTACTAATGAATTAACTAGAGAAATTATGATTTATATTTACTGATTCAAATACGTGTTTCCTTTATTTGGGAACTTTGTAGGAGCAGGGTCGGCCCTGTCCAGCAGCTAGGACGATCCTCCGGGGCCCACTAATTCGGAGAGGCCAAAAAATTAGTTTAAATATAATATATCGTTATTTTTTAATCTAAAATAGACCTCCTAGGCTCTACTTAAAACAAAACTACTATGGTGTAGTTGTTTCTATGTTAGATTTACATATATGAGGTCCTTAATTCAAATTTTGGCAATGATAGTTTTTTCTAATTTACAAGTTGTAGTTTTTATTTTTAATTTTTTTTACATTATGTATGGTGGTCTCATTTTGGAAGTTCGTCTAGGGTCTCCATGAGCTCAGGATCGATCCTGTGGAGGAGAGGGAGATAAAAATTTGAGAGGGAGGAAAATGAAGAGAAAGAAAAATAAATTTTATCTCATTTTGTTTGGATGACCAAAAAGTAGAAAAAAAAGAAAAAAAAATTACTTTATGAACAAAGACCAAATTACTATTTAGACCAAATACCAAAAGCAACGTGAAAATAACATAGAAAGAGACAACCAATTAATCGGAAAATAATTGGGTAATTTCTAGTACAATCATCTCACCTACCATTTATGGAAGGAAACTTTTTTTGGTGGGACTTCCATTCCATTACTTTGTTAAAAACGACTTTGAAATGTGAAGAAACTCACTGTTAGGAAGAATTTTATCAAAGAAATTCCTTCCATTTCTTGCGTCAACAGAAATAAATTTTTTATTGAAGATATTCCATAGCAATGTTGTAAAAATCGGATCGGACCGGCGGTTGGACCGAGTCCAACCGGTTTAAGTCAAAAAATCGGTCTGGTTCGACTAAAACCGGATCTTTTAAAGAACCATCGATTTTTTGTAAAACTGGGTTCAACCGGTGAACCGGCCGAACCGGTTCACAATTAAACCGGCCAATTTTGATTATTTTTTTTTGTAAAAAATTCAAAATAAATTATTATGAGAAATTTGTACCATTTGATTATTTATTTGGTTTTAATCGACCTTATAGTTGTAAAATTAAACCGAACTAACATACTTATGATCAAACCAAACTAAATCAAGAAGTAAATATGGATATTTTACCTATTTGATCCAAACTAAACCAAGTCTATTGAACTCCAATTGAACTCCGGTTGAACCCCGGTCCGACCTATGCTAAAAAATTTCGGTTCAATTATCGGTCCGGTTTTTAAAACATTGTTCCATAGAAGAACACCCAAGGGAATCTGCCCACTTCTGCAGCTACGATCTTGCTATAATTGCTTCTCATATTTGCCCATTAGTTATGGTGGCCAAATTGCTTGGCAAAAATTGAACGGATACATCTTTAGAGTCAAAAAATATGTGTTTCCAAACACCAATTACGCAACAAAACAGTCACGACTTTAACACCACCCTTTCCTCTCTGCTAGACAAATGTAATAACAAATTTGAGTGACGGATCTCAACTTCTTGTCCATCTAATGTTTGCTTGAAAATAGGTACTTGTTCAGTTTCAATAGTTTGATTCATTCACACATTAATGGTTGAAAATAGAAAAGCTCATAACTGTCCAGGCTATGAATTTTACAACAAGAAATCACACTGGATGTCCTCAAACCCCCCTACCAATTTTCAGATAGCTACAACAAGAATCTAGATTGCTGATAATGTACCAAAAATTCATGCCATCACCAGAACAAGTGCATCATCCACTCAATTAGAGGATATCAAGCTTTGCCAAGCAAATTCCTTTGTTCATACACATATCTGATTCTAATCTCCATAGCAGAAAAGGAATTTAATGGGTGAAACTAACAACTACTGGAACATAATCTGCATTTTTATCTTGGCTCCGGTTACAGTGCACGTTGTCACTAACTTAATATTTTTGCGTACGTTTCGATCCGTATGGTGCACGTTTGTACTCGAAGAACCGTGCAAGTCTTTTCCAAATGCTTAGCTAGATTGCTAAGACGAGAATTGAAACAATATGGACCAAAAGAGAGATATTAGAAGATTGAAAACATTGTTAGTCCCGGGGCTTGATCAAAGATGGTAAACAATGCAACAAAGATCTACGATGATACAAAAACCAAATAACCCGATTACAATATGGAGGAGAGAAATAGAGAAGAGAAGATCTCTCGTTCTTCCTTGCAAACGTGTTGCAATTGGGACATAACGAGTTACAATAATCTAGAAAGAGATGAGAAGAAGAACAATGCTGGGGTGTCAAAACACCGTTGCACAAAGCAAGATTCGTCCCACAC
Organism: Iris pallida; assembly: GCA_029216955.1. NCBI lineage: Eukaryota > Viridiplantae > Streptophyta > Magnoliopsida > Asparagales > Iridaceae > Iris > Iris pallida. The sequence goes on from JANAVB010044370.1 coordinate 15,881, forward strand.
AATCTGCTTCCAGGAACCAGCAAGTTTGAAGAACTTGTGGAACGCTCGAAGTCACCTCTGTTCTGACTCCTCGGATGGACTTGCAATGGCGGCAGCAGCTCTCTCTCTCTTTCTCCTTTTCTGACTTATATTTTTCGTAGTAGGGCCAGAAGAGAGTATTTATAGAGAGAGGGTGGAAACCCTAGCCGCCTCTTCAGTTATGGAAAGATTGAATCAAATCCCAAAAAGATAGCAACGAGATTAATTCAAATCTCACAAAGATAGCAACGAAATTAATTCAAATCCCATAAAGATAGGATCTGAATTAATTGTATTGATTCAGCCTTTCCATAATTGACTTGTAATCTGCACAGTCAGCGGAGCCCTCCATACGGCAGTATCAGTCCTGGCCGCATGAGCCGCATGGCCTCATGGCCGCATGGACCGCATGAGCAGCATGGACCGCATGAGCCGCATGGACCGCATGAGCCACATGGACCAGTTCTGGCCGCATGAGCCGCATGGCCTCATGGCCGCAAGGACCGCATGAGCCGCATGAGCATGGACCGCATGAGCCGCATGAGCCGCATGGACCGCATGAGCCGCATGGATCGCATGGACCGCATGAGCCGCATGGCCGCATGAGCATGGACCGCATGGCCGTATGGCCGCATGCCGCATGGTCGCGTGGCCGCATATGAGCCGCATGACTGCTGACGTGCTAAGTGCAAAGTGCGCCAACAAACGCCACATTACGCCTCATGAGCCCATGAGCCCGAGTCCGAGTCCGAGTCGCTAAGCCCCTTTGGGGCTTAGCCGTATGGACCGCATGAGCCGCATGGACCGCATGAGCCACATGGACCAGTCCTGGCCGCATGAGCCGCATGGCCTCATGGCCGCATGGACCGCATGAGCCGTATGAGCCACATGGACCGCATGAGCCGCATGGACCGCATGAGCCGCATGGACCGCATGAGCCGCATGGCCGTATGAGCCGCATGGACCGCATGCCGCATGGTCGCGTGGCCGCATATGAGCCGCATGACTGCTGACGTGCTAAGTGCAAAGTGCGCCAACAAAACGTCACATTACGCCTCATGAGCCCATGAGCCCGAGTCCGAGTCCGAGTCGCTAAGCCCCTTTGGGGCTTAGCTCCAAATGAAAATTAATCCAAGAGAATGACAAAAGCATTAATGCTTAATCCTTGGAGCCTTATTCTTATCTCCTAGCAAAATCACCCATATGGTTCCCTCCTTAGGGTCACCACCCCATGTGCATCTCACACCAACACATCCAAGTATATATGTTGAGATAACTCATGGTGCATTTCTGATGTGGGACTAAAATTTACAAGGCATGTTGAGAGCAAGCTCTCTCCATGTAAAGAAAGTACCAACAATCCCCCATATATCACAACATATATATGTGTCCAGGGTTGAGCGTTCCCCATAGTAACTGTCCATTTTGCATTAGGATAGATGTCGCTGACGACTTGAATCTTTCCGCATGGGTTAAATAACAATGTGATACAAGAATGGACTACTTTGAATTCTGCACCACAATTGTAATTCTTCCCACTCACAAAGTGTAGTTATGTGTGCTTCTGGCTGCACATTAAAGGTCCTGTGCCAGCCTGGTTTCAGTGTATAATTTTGGGCGTCTACAAGTTTATCCTCAAGAGACAGCCTGATATCTCTTTCCATACACTATAGGTGAGTTCTTTATTAAAGAGATATGGCATGAAGCCTTGCGCTTCTTTGCGGTGCTACGTCGCTATGACATGGCCTGAAGCCGAGGCATTACCCCTACCTGGGAACCTCATCGTAGTATCATACTACTGTAGCATGAGGTCTCAGCCTCTTTGTAGTGCCAATCTACTCAGCATGAAGCCCAAGGCTTCCTTGCGGTGTTACACCGCAACGACATGGCTTGCAATGCCGAGGCTTTACCCCTACCTGGGTACCTCATCGTGGTGTCGTGCTACTGTAACATGGGGCCATCCTCCCCTTTGTAGTGCTGTCTACAACTCTTTAATTACGTCCTACAGCATTAGGCTACTTGCCTATTTGCGGTGCTACGCCGCTATGACTTGGCTTGCAAAGCCAAGGCATTATCCCTACCTAGGAACCTCATGGTGGAGTCACCCCACTGTAGCATGGAGTTTCACTCCTTGTAGTGCTGCTCTACCGTGCTTCCTGTAAAGCACACCAGGCATTCACTCTGCCTGAGAACTCATTAAGGCGTTTAAGCCAACCTCCCACATGATCTATTTTTTCTACAGAAAATACATAGTAGACAACATGGTTATGGGTCCGTATCCCTTCCATGTTCCAGAGAACAAGTACCCACTGTACCTGATAGTTTCCCAGTCAGTGATCCTCTTTTGAACCAAAAGTTAGATGCCTAGTAGATTTCTCTTTGAACTATTAGCATAAAACTTTATGGTAGGATTACAAAGACACACTATCAGAATGCCTTCAAGCCCATTTTACAAGCTGTGTCATCGACCAACTGGCGCTTGAGGCCCTTTGTGAACGGATCTGCCAGGTTCTCCTGACTCCGAACATCAACCACTGCAATTATGCATCTTTTGATAAGATCGTGTACTGTCCTGTGCTTCAACCGCACAGTCCTCTTCTTTCCGTTGAAGAGGTCATTTGATGCCACCGCCGCAGTCGCCTGGTTGTCACAGTATATCGGTATTGCCGGTATCTGAGCCCCAACCACTGGAAGATCATACATGAGCTCCCGAAGCCATTCTGCTTCATCTGCTGCAGTTTCAAGTGCATAGAATTCAGATTCCATGGAGGAACGAGAAAGTATAGTCTGCTTCTTCCGACTTCCACGATATAGCAGCTCCACCCAAGGAAAGACATATCCACCTGTGGATCTCTCGCTTTCCACCTCTGAACACCAGCTAGCATCACTGAAGCCTTCTACTACTGTCGGATACCCGTTGTAGTGCAATGCATATGTCTGAGTCTTCTTGAGATATCTCATCACCCGCTTCACAGCTTTCCAGTGCTCAACCCCTGGGTTGCTTGTGAACCGACTCAGCATTCCTACGGTGAAAGCTATGTCAGGCCTTGTGGCAATGGTTGCGTACATCAAACTTTCGATAACGCTAGAATACTCCAGCTGCCTGACGCTTTCCCTTGAGTTTGGCTTCAGCTTCTGATCACACCTGTATGGCGTATCGATCCCTGGAAGATCCTTATACCATAGCGTGTGGCATCTTCTCAATGTAGTGAGATTGTGACAGCGCTACTCCAGTGTCTGTCCGGATGATCTTTATGCCCAAGATGACATCTGCATCCCCCAAGTCCTTCATACTAAACTTGGTTGAGAGGAACTTCTTTGTCTCTGTGACACAGCCTATATCCGTACCTAGGATTAGCATGTCGTCCACGTACAGACAAACGATGACTCCTCTTCCATCAGCGAACTTTGTGTAAACATTTGTCCGTCTCGCCGACTCTGTAGCCGTTTGACCTAATAACTTTGTCAAACTTCTCATGCCACATCTTGGGAGCTTGCTTCAAACCATACAATAATTTTACCAACTTGCAGACTTTGTCTTCAAGACCTTTGACGACAAATCCATCTGGCTGTTGCATGTAAATCTCTTCGGTCAGCTCCCCATTCAGGAATGCTGTCTTTACATCTATCTGATGTATCACCAACTTATGTATAGCTGCTAGAGCGATTAACATCCTGATGGTGGTCATCCGAGCTACTGGAGCGTACGTGTCAAAGTAGTCTATCCCCTATTTTTGAGAAAATCCCTTGGCTACTAGCGTGGCCTTGAACTTGTCAATAGTTCCATCTGCCTTCATCTTCTTCTTGAAGATCCATTTACATCCGATGGGCTTTTCTCCTTCAGGTAGATCTACCAACACCCATGTGTTATTGGAGGTGATAGAGTCAAACTCGTCATTCACTGCCTCCTTCCAGAAGATAGCATCTCTGGTCTTCATCGCCTCATCATAGGTAAGCGGATCTGCTTCCACATGATAGGTGACAAAGTCATCTCCGAAGTCTTTCGGTCTCCTCGCTCGCTTAGTTGACGGCTCTGCGAGTTCTGGTACAAGAGTTGTTTCATCAACAGCTTCTTCTTGGACTACTGGCCCGTATGAGAATTCAGTCTCATTTGCACCTACATCATTTTTTGGAATGTCCGAAAGAACAATATTTTTGTCTTTTGCAAACTTGTCTTCAAAGTATTCAGCATCGCGAGATTCGATGATATGATTTGACTCAATATCAAGAAATCTCCTAGCATCACACTCTTCTCGGCATACCCCAAGAAGATCGCCTTCTTAGTCCTTGTCCCTAGCTTCTGAATCTTCAGATCTGGGAGCTTCATATACGCCAGACACCCCCACACTCGAATGACATTCAAGTTTGGTCTGACTTTGAACCAGAGTTCATGAGGAGTTATGTCCGAAGTTGCATATGGCACTCTATTCAGAATGAAAGTGGCCGTCAATGCAGCTTCTCCCCAGTAGCATTTTGGAAGACCTGCAGTAAGTAGCATAGAATTCATCATTTCTGTTAATGTTCGGTTCTTCCTCTCTGCTACTCCGTTGGATTGAGGAGAATATGGAGCAGTAGTCTCGCATATGATTCCATGTTCTTTGCAGAATGATGTGAATCATGAGACCTGTACTCCCCACCTCGATCACTTCTCAACCTCTTGAGTTGTTGTCCAGTCTGCCGTTCAGCATCGGCCCTGAACTCTCTGAACTTCTCGAAAGCTTTATCTTTAGACTTGAGCAAGTAGACGAACGCGTATTTTGAGAAGTCGTCGATGAAGGTTATAAAATACTTCATCCCGCCTTCGTGGAGAAATGTTTGAAGTCACAGATATCGGAGTGCACCAACTCCAGAAATCTGTGCTTCGATTGACCCGATGAAAGGGTTTCCTTGTGCTTCGTCTGAGCACACACTTCACACTTCTCCACCTTACCCCCATTTGGAGATAAGTCCTAGACTAGACATTTGTTAATTCTTTTACAATGAACATGTCCTAGTCTATTATGTAACAACTCAAGAGAATAATCAGAAAATGCAACTGCATTAATGTCATCAAACTGGTTGACAAGCTGAATTTTAAACATTCCTTCGGTTTGATAAGCCTTCCCGAAGTATGTTCCTTTCTTGGACATCACCATCTGACCAGCATTGATGTCCATCCTCAAGCTTGCGTTGCAGAGCAGGCTCCCAGAGATCAGGTTCTTGGCAATCGCCAGAACATGCTTCACACCTTGAAGCGTCAGAGTGTTTCCAGAAGTGAGTTTCAGTTCCACGTCCCGATCCCAGAACTTCAGCTTGGGCCTGGTTCGCCATGACATCCTTCTCAGATATCGGCTGGTACGTGACGAACCATTCCTTGCCAGAACAACATGGCAAGTCGCACCAGTGTCTATCCACCAGTCAGAGTCAACCCCACAGTGTGACCTGTCCGATCATAGCAACAATGTTAGAAACCAATGAAACCTTATTAGGCTCACCTTGATTTTTAGGCTAGATCTGCATTCACTCTTAGTGGCCTTTCTTGCCACAATTGTAACAGTCACGTGGGACTTAGTCTTCTATTGCTTGAAAGAAGGACCCTTCACTTTTAGATTAGTGAAGTCCTTCTTCTTGGGATGAGAAGCCGCCTGCTTTCCCTTGGGATCTCGTCTGCACAAGATTGACTTTAGCCAACTGTTTGGACAAAGTGTCCACCTTCTGTTGGGAACGCATCACGTCCTCAACATGGATCTCTTGAAGTAGATCTCCCAAGCTAATGTCTAGCTTCTTTCTGTGTATCCTTGCATAGAAGGTACTCCATCCAGCAGGAAGTTTTGAGACGATCCCTCCGACAACAAACATGTTGGGAAGGGGCATCTCTTCGTCTTCCAGTTTCTGACGCAGCTTCAAAAATTCTTTCACCTGTGGCAACATGGACTTTCGTCCTCAAAGAGCAATTTGTGATATTTTTCAACCACAAACATCTTGCTCCTGTTCCTGTCTTCTTCATACAGACTTTCCACAGACTCCCATATGTCTCTGGCAAGTTCCTTCTTCGAGTAGATTCTGCCAGGGAATCATCCATAGCATTCAGGATGAGAAGCCTGCAGATGCTATTTTCCCTTCTCCTCCACTTGGCCTGGAGTTTGGTAGCCGCATTGATAGCGGCAGTAGATCCAGTGTTTGGAACAGAGGGTTCTTCCTCCAACAGAACATGATCAATGTCTTTTAGTTGAAGAGTTAGGTAAACCTTCTCTTCCAGACTTGATAGTGCTCTCCATCGAACTTTTCCAACTTGCAAAAGTCCGATTGGAGGAGCGAAGCATTAATGTTTTCTATCTACACGGATCTTGCTTAGAGATGTTAGTCCCGGGGCTTGATCAAAATGGTAAAACAGATGCAACAAACACTACGATGATACAAAAACCAAATAACCCGATTAAAAATAGAGGAGAGAAATAGAGAAGAGAAGATCTCTCGTTCTTCCTTGCAACGTGTTGCAATTGACAGACGAGTTACAATAATCTAGAGAGAGATGAAGAAGAACAATGCTGGGGGTGTCAAAACACCGTTGCTCAAAGCCGATTCGCCCCACACGATCTGCTTCCAGAACCAACAAGTTTGAAGAACTTGTGGAACGCTCGAAGTCACCTCTGTTCTGACTCCTCGGATGGGCTTGCAATGGCGGCAGCAGCTCTCTCTCTCTTTCCTCCTTTTCTGACTTATATTTTTTGTAGTAGGCACAAAGGAGCCAGAAGAGAGTATTTATAGAGAGAGGGTGGAAACCCTAGCCGCCTCTTCAGTTATGGAAAGATTGAATCAAATCCCAAAAAGATAGCAACGATTAATTCAAATCCCACAAAGATAGCAACGAAATTAATTCAAATCCCACAAAGATAGGATTTGAATTAATCGTATTGATTCAGCCTTTCCATAACTGACTTGTAATCTGCACAGTCAGCGGAGCCCTTCATGCGGCAGTAGCAGTCCTGGCCGCATGAGCCGCATGGCCTCATGGCCGCATGAGCCGCATGGACCGCATAAGCCGCATGGACCGCTGAGCCGCATGAGCCACGGACCAGTCCTGGCCGCATGAGCCGCATGAGCCACATGGCCGCATGGCCTCATGGACCGCATGAGCCGCATGGACCGCATGAGCCACATGGACCGCATGAGCCGCATGGACCGCATGGACCGCATGAGCCGCATGGCCGCCTGAGCCGCATGACCGCATGAGGCCGCATATGAGCTGCATGACTGCTGACGTGCTAAGTGCGCCAACAAAACGCCACATTACGCCTCATGAGCCCATGAGCCCGAGTCCGAGTCGCTAAGCCCCTTTGGGGCTTAGCTCCAAATGGAAATTAATCCAAGAGAATGACAAAAGCATTAATGCTTAATCCTTGGAGCCTTATTCTTACCTCCTAGTAAAATCACCCACATGGTTCCCTCCTTAGGGTCACCACCCCATGTGCATCTCTCAACAACACACCCACGTATATATGTTGAGATAACTCATGGTGCATTTCCGATGTAGGACTAAAATTTACAAGGCATGTAGAGAGCAAGCTCTCTCCATGTAAAGAAAGCACCAACAAACATCACTATACTGTATACTAGTATACTAGAGAAGAGTTTAAAACGTCTTGGGTAGTGAGGAACAATGAGCCTCCCACTTAGGATTTACATGAACCTTCTAGAAATAGCATATTCCATAAATTATTATAGATCTAAATATTTACAAGCAAGTTCAAATCCCAAAAAGATAGCAACGAGATTAATTTAAATCCCACAAAGATAGCAACAAAATTAATTCAAATCCCACAAAGATAGGATCTGAATTAATCGTATGATTCAGCCTTTCCATAACTGACTTGTAATCTGCACAGTCAGCGGAGCCCTCCATGCGACAGTAGCAGTCCTGGCCGCATGAGCCTCATGGCCGCATGGACCGCATGAGCCGCATGGACCGCATGAGCCGCATGAGCGGTCCATGAGCCGCATGAGCCACATGGACCGCATGAGCCGCATGGACCGCATGAGCCGCATGGACCGCATGAGCCGCATGGGCCGCATGGGCCGCATGGTCGCGTGGCCGCATGAGGCCGCATATGAGCCGCATGACTGCTGACGTGCTAAGTGTGCCAATAAAATGCCACATTACGCCTCATGAGCCCATGAGCCCGAGTCCGAGTCCGAGTCCGAGTCGCTAAGCCCCTTTGGGCTTAGCTCCAAATGGAAATTAATCCAAGAGAATGACAAAAGCATTAATGCTTAATCCTTGGAGCCTTATTCTTACCTCCTAGTAAAATCACCCACATGGTTCCCTCCTTAGGGTCACCACCCCATGTGCATCTCTCAACAACACACCCAATATATGTTGAGATAACTCATGGTGCATTTCCGATGTGGGACTAAAATTTACAAGGCATGTTGAGAGCAAGCTCTCTCCATGTAAAGAAAGCACCAACAAACATCACTATACTGTATACTAGTATACTAGAGAATAGTTTAAAACTTCTTGGGTAGTAAAGAACAAATGAGCCTCCCACTTAGGATTTACATGAACCTTCTAGAAACAGCATATTCCATAAATTATTATAGATCCTAAATATTTACAAGCAAGTTTTAGAACTTCTAGAAACTATGGCATGCTTCTCATGAATTTTTCAAGAAAACCCCATCACATTATGAAGTACTCCGGAAGCTTTCGGCAAAATTCGATCCGTGGAGGGTTATGGAGATCTGTCTCGATGGGACAAAAAAATTTGTGTATGACAACAAGCCTGTGGTAGCCGACCTTATAACTTCAGAAACCAGACGACAATCAGAACATAATTGGGGCATAATCAGTAAAGTGAAAAGTTTAACAAGTTTCTATTATTAGATAAGGCCTCATTCTTTGGTCAGTAGAAATGGTTGGTAACAGCAAATAAGCCAATAGGATATGTTCTCTCTCCAATATAGTGTCTCAAATATGTTCTATTTCTTACAAAATATTAAAACCATAAATTGAGAAGTTATTTTTTTTTGGTGTTATTGAACGCACTGTTGTTTTCATTCTGTTTACTATTTTTTTATCTTTAATTTTTTTGATTAGCTTTATATATTTTCTAAAGTTAATCTTATGTTTCCCTCCACAACTAATTTTTTTTATAATAATAATGCTTTATAATTTAATCGTTTAAAATATAAGCTGATAAACTTGTTTAAAATACTTGTCATAAGAGAGGTAAATTTCTATGGAGTTTCTACATGTAGAAACCCTTCTAGAAAATTTTCATCCTACATCATTGCCATATAGAAATGGTGATAGGAACTACGGAGAAGTTTTTTCTACAATGGATTTCTTTCATAGAAATAGGGAAGATAAAACCCCCATTGGAGATGGTCTTAGAGGATATCAAGCTTTGCCAAGCAAATTCCTTTGTTCATACACATATCTGATTCTAATCTCCATAGCAAAAAGGAATTTAATGGTGAAACTAACAACTACTGGAACATAATCTGCATTTTTATCTTGGCTCCGGTTATAGTGCACGGTGTCACAAACTTAATATTTTTGCCTACACTTCGATCCGTATGGTGCACGTTTGTACTCGAAGAACCGTGCAAGTCTTTTTCCAATGCTTAGCTCGATCGCTAAGACAAGAATGAAAATAATATGGACCAAAAGAGAGATATTGGAAGATTGAAAACATCACTATAATGTATACTAGTATACAAGAGAAGAGTTTAAACTTCTTGGATACTGAGGAACAAATGAGCCTCCCACTTAGATTTACAAGAACCTTCTGGAAACAACATATTCCATAAATTATTATAGATCCTAAATATTTACAAGCAAGTTTATAACTTCTTCTAGAAAGCTATGGATGTTTCATGAATCTTCAGAAAATCCCATCACATTATGAAGTACTCCGGAAGCTTCCGACAAAATTTCGATCCGTGGAGGGTTATGTAGATCCGTCTCCAAAGGACAAAAAAAATTTGTGTATGACAACAACCTGTGGTAGCCAAATGTAAGCCCCTGAATTTAGGGCTTATTTTTTTTCATTTAATATAATCAATTATTTTGAATAAATATTATTATTTGATTATTTGATTTAATGCTCTTTACCGTGACTTGGAATTCTAGAGCATCAGGGATGCCAGTCTCTGGAAACTTCCTTCTTGTAGTTTGTAGTAGACGAGATTATCTTCACAGTGATATTTCGTGTCCCACTCGAACTTGTTTCCTTGTGCTTTTTTTGCTTCGTGCAAGTTCGGGTCAAATTAGACCATTCTAATTATTAATTGAATTCCCACTCTTTTCCTTGATCATCATATGCACGTTGCCGTGACTTTTTTAATTTAGAGCACCAGACTAGTCATTCTCTCGAAACCAACTTGTCATGTCTAATCTACTCGAGACGTTCTTCACCCATGACCTTTGAGTCCCCGTATGTTATTTATTTGCCCATGATTATAAACACCCATTTTAATTCGAATATTGCCTCCTGTCCGATTTTGGCCCGACCCGCTCGACCGAACCCGAACCCAAGCTCCATATTGTTTTCCCTCGTGACGCCCAAATACCCCACATAATTTTCCTATTTTTTTCCTATTTTGAAAATATCTACTTTTCTCTCTCTCCACTTTATAAAATATCCTATGTATATATTATATACATATATACATATTTACAAATATCTCTCCCTCTCTCTTAACTCCTACACACAAACACACAAACCCCCACAGCACCATACTTGGCCGACTACACCCCACCCTCTCTCTCTCTCTTTCTACTTTTTCTCTCTCTCTAAATATCTTTCTCTCTCTCTATTCCACCCTCTCTCTTATATTATATGTTATATATATCCCACACCCATAACTCTCTTACTCTCACCCCCCTCACATCATCCCTCTCTCTCTCCCGTACTGTACAGCAACCCCCCCTCCTTACTTCTTCTTCTTCACTTTTTCTTCTTCTTCTTCTTATTCTAACATTACTACCACCACCACTCTTCAACATTCTTCTAACCATCACCATTTTTTTCCATACCAATACCACCACTATTGTCACATCACCACCACTCATCACCACCATCCCACCACCCGCGCCACCTCACCTCCGTCGTCGCCCTCGCCGCAGCGTCGCCGCGCAGGCCAACGTCGCCGCGCGCACAGCTGCCACTGCAGCAGCAGCCAGCAGCAATGGCAGCAGCAGTGGCAGTGCAACAGCACTGCAGTCGCAGCATGGCGCGGCCCGGCCATGTGCCGCCGCGGCCGCCGCCACCCCCGCCGGGGTCGGCCCCCCTTGGCCGGGCGCACCCCCGGGCAGGCCCCCTGGCACGTCCCCTCTTCCCCGGCGCAGAAACACCCTATTCGTGCGTTTTGCACGGAATCCCGGCGTGACCGCGCGGGATCAAGGCTGAAAGTTCGCTCCGGGACAGCAACTTTGCACCAATTTTCTGGGAGATCCGAATGTTGGATCGGCGAACTCCTTGCTCCATCTCAATCTCGGTATATCCCTCTTCACCTCTGTCAAATTTCACCCGTAATTTTGTCGTTTGATACATCAAAACGGGCCACCAAGTTGACATTTTAATTTGTACTATTTTTGGACAGTTTCGCGACGCCAACTTCGCGGGTTCGTATCTTCGTCGTCGCAGCTCCGTTTTGTGCGCCACTAATTCCGGTGCACAGCTGGTATAACCCTCTTCCTGCTCCCTTTAGATTCTTTTTTAGTTTGAGCTTGTTAGGTCGGTCGAATTTGACGCCAAAGTTGGCCGTTCGAATTCTTTAATTTGCACTAGTTAAATTCCATTTTTGAACCCGGACTCCGGATTCAATTTCTGACACCACCAGTAGACTCGTGGCATCGTTCTGGTATATTTTCATATAAAGTTTGCTTGATTTGGAGAATGTGGGCCCTGGCACGCATTTTGGTGCAAAGTGGGTCCCACTTTCTGAGTCAACGGGACTTTTTGACGCCGGCTCATCGGAATACAATTCCGGATATACCGTTGAGTTCGTGTCGTCATTCTGGACTCGTTAACATATAATTTGCTAGGTTTTAGTGGACATTGGTTCCGGCACACATTTCGGTGCAAGTCAGATACCAATATCCGGGCCAACGGGTCATTTTGAGATCGGCTCATCGGAATCCAATTCCGGATACACCGTTGAGTTCGTATCGTCATTCTGGACTCGTTGACATATAATTTACTGAGTTTTGAGGACATTAGCTCCGACACGCTTTTCCGTGCAAATCGGAATTTCAATGTCCTGGTCAACGGACCAATTTGAGATCGGGTCAACGGAATCCAATTCTGGATATACCGTTGGGTTCGTATCGTCATTCTGGATTCATGGACATATAATTTGTTAGGTTTTGTGCACTTTTATTTTGGCACATTTTTCGGTGCAAAGTGGGTCCGACACGGACACCCTTTTGGCCCGAAATTACCTTTTTGCCCCTGTGTCCAAATTGGACTTTTGTACAGGCTATCCTAGCTGATTTGACCATTCTGGACACGTTGGTGATGTTAGTTTCATCATCCGACAACATCTGTATATTTTTCCCTTTTTGTGTCACCCTATTATTATAATATTTTCTCCTTTTGGTTATTTTAGAGACCCGTCGATTTCAGTGATTTCTAAATCACCAAAATGCATAAGTTGACCTTGTAGATGTTTATAGAGACTAGCTTTAACCCAGTTTGACCATGGTTCGCTACTTTGACTGAACGTCGAAGTAGAGTCAACATTTGACCTAGGTTAGACTAGTTTTGACCTTGGTTGACCACAGTTGACTATTTTGACCAAAGTCAACCGAAAGTCAACTGTAGCCTAAAATTGACTAGAACTGGACCAGAGTTGACCAGTTGACCCAGAGTCAACTGTACGTCAACCTTGCCCCAGTTTGTCTTAGTTTGACTTAGTTTGACCTAGATGTTAGTATGTCTTTTGACCCTGATCAGCTCTTGTATTATTTCATCTTTAGGTCTGTGGCTTTACTCTGAACCCTGATTCATATTGACAGCAGGACCCTAGGCGAGTACATTCTCTGATAATATTTCTGTTTTATGAAATCGTTTATGTTTCTTGTATTTAGTGTAGATACCCTTGTTCTCTTGACACATTGTTCACACGGATTGGTATTTCCCTGGATCCCGTCATGAGATATTATTCCTCGCTCTCTTTGGTATATTTTGTGCAAGTCTTTCTTGTTTCTTGTGCATTGTATAGACACGATTCCTGCAAAGGCTAGCTACCCTCTCGGAGAATCGCGTGTCATGATGTGTCATGGTTGGATCCATTATACTGGTCGGGGACGGGGAGTATTAGTGTAGATGTGTGGTCATTATCCACCTTGTTTATTCTTGTAGACCTTGAATGCTACCAATCCTACACTCCACGTAGGATTGGCTGATCAGTAGACCTTGTGCAGACCCAAGCCGGCCACATGTTGAACTAGTACTCACACACTTAGACAGATGATTCTTGATTCTTGTACATGCCATGATCAGTTTTACTTACCTTGTTCTAGCTCTAGATTTACAGCTTACCTTGCCATGATACTCACATGTACATTTTATGATTTCTTGTATATTCTCTCTATTTACTGCTACATTTTCAATATCGTCTAATTAGAAACTGTTATTTGAGATTTGTGCTCGTTCCATCCTGACTGGATATGTTGACAAAATTTTAGGAGTAGTTGTGCCCTCAGTATGGGACTTCATGATGTTGCTAGCTGGGGTGGATCTCACTGTTCTTCTATGTGAGTTGCCTGGTAGTTATCCTTAGTTAGTCTTGTTGTTCTTTCCTTATTTTCCTGTCTTATGATCCTTGTAGATTCTAGTTGTTCTAGTAATATTGTTATTAATTCTTGTTTTATCTTCCTTAGTTTTCGTGATGTGACATGAGTACATTTCTAGTTATGGATTCTTGGATATTGTAGTTAATATAGTATGCTTGACAGCGTTCTACCGCCGATACCGCGGCGTAGGCTGGGCGTGGCCCACATATTCGTACCCGTATATTCGGGTGCGGGTCGTGACACGTTTTTAGTGGTGGCCCATGCAGGTCAGTCTTTGCAATTAATGCAAAGTCGTGGTAGTACTTGAGCTTATCTGTACTACTGCAAGCCTGCCCTAGGATTAAGGTTGAGTAATGGAATATTTTAGGATTTTGGTACTCAGTCACATATTAGGAACTCTTGGTAGATTCTAGGGATGACCCCTGGGAATCTTATTTCGAAACTCTTCGAATCTATTCCCATTCGTTTCTATCCGTCCTGATTCCTGAGATATCTCTCAGTTATCGTACTTTATTATTCTTTGGGATGAGTTTGTGGACCCCAGAGGGGAGGTATAAGTTGGACTTATATATCATCTAGGTTGGGGAGAGAATATGATTTACCAATCTCGTATCATGGTCGAGGTTTGTTTTAGATTATATTCCACCATTTTCTATCTTGACCTAGGTAGTACCCTCGGGACTTTTCCTGAGATTCTCCTCTGAACCCTATCTCGGAAGTTGTTTCCGTTGTTTCTATTAACTTACCCTTGACTTGTTGTTGAATTTTAAATCTTAATATTCGTTGTTGACCTTTGATTTTGTTTTGGATAATTTATTTAAGAATTGAGTTAAGATATCCTGATAAACATATTTTGGACGAGGACGATGAGAACAGTAAGTGTCTACTTTATTTATGGAGTTTAGAATTTATCGCAGTCATATTAGCTAGCGAGACAAGGACATGGAGCCTGATTTGGATATACTATCCTAGTTATGTCATTTAGATTCTCTTGCAGCCATACCGCTTGGCGTGGTAAGGAATCTAGATGATATGATTATAGGGTGTATACCATAGTTATGGACTTCATTGTTTATTACCCGCTATGCTTACTGGCGTGGCGAGAATTCTGGCAACATAATTTTGGATAGACGTGTATGGTTATCAGGTCATATCTTAAGTTGATTCACTTCTTTTACCAATTGAGCAAGATAATTCCTACCATCATTTCTTGTTTATCATTATTTTCTCTCCCATCGTATGATGATTTTCTCATCTTACTGTCATTTCCTTTGCCTTGTTTAGCTATTTCTTGATTACACAAATCACCTATCACGTATCTACATCTGTCATCTACACTTGAAAACTCTGAAAATTTTGAAATTTTCATATCTAAATTGTTTCTTAAATTTTGATATTGTTAAGATTTTGATTCCCTGCTGTCCATAACCAATCAATTTTGGTCGTCTTGTTTATCGTGCCAAAGAGTCTTAGTTGCTGACTATACTCTAGATGACTTCAAATTCCTTGTGACTTGGGTTCCTTCCTAAATTATGCTTTTAGGACCTTGATTTTGAATTCATGATTTTATCGTCTTTCATAACTGAACTTGGATCTTGATCGTGCTTATATGACCTATAATCTGATTTCTATCAAATCTATCTCTCAATCGTGCTATTCTCAAAATTTTCTCTCCATTTGCTTCTCTTAGCCCTATTTTAGATCATGACTATCCAACTTTGATTTTCATGATCTTGATAATCTTAACCATCAAATTGTGCCAAGTGAACTTAGACTATTTTTGATTTCAATCGCGTTCGAACTTGGATCGTATTTTATGATTTTATTAATCATCCTCCTTAATCTTGATCGGGCCTATAAGACCTTGACTTCGATTTTGTTTATGTCTGAAATTTTATCTCAACTATGCCAAACCTTGTTTTGGTCATGGTTAGCTTTTCATCTTGATCGAGCATGTGTGACTTTCAGGTTGATTTCCATCAACCTAAGTCCTACATATCACCCCGTACTTGAACTTCAATTAGATCTTCGATTCTCTTAATCGTCTCTAAAATCGTGCCCCAATGACTTGACTTATTTTGAAATCATGCACATATGATTTTGTTCGTATTATCATTCTACCGTGCCAAATCCCTTATCGTGCCTGAACAATTTTAAAACGATTATCTTGATCGTGCAAACTCGTATTCTTGGATCGTGCCTAAATTATTGCCTAAATCTTCTATCATGTTTTAACCCCACTACCAACCTTTAATTTCGAGGACGAAATTTTTATAAGGTGGGTAGGATTGTAAGCCCCTGAATTTAGGGCTTATTTTTTCAATTTTATAAATCAATTATTTTGAATAAATATTATTATTTGATTTAATGCTCTTTAACGTGACTTGGAATTCTAGAGCATCAGGGATGCCAGTCTTTGGAAACTTCCTTCTTGGAGTTTGTAGTAGACGAGATTATCTTCACAGTGATATTTCGTGTCCTACTCGAACTTGTTCCCTTGTGCTCTTTTTGTTTCGCGCAAGTTCGGGTCAAATTAGACCATTCTAATTATTAATTGAATTTCCACTCTTTTCCTTGATCATCATATGCACGTTGCCATGACTTTTAATTTAGGAGCACCAGACTAGTCATTCTCTCGAAACCAACTTGTCATACCTAATCTACTCGAGACGCTCTTCACACATGACCTTTGTGTCCCACTCATACACTCCATTTTGTGCTCTATTTCCTTCGCACAACTTTCGATTCAAATTAGGCCAATTAATTATCTACCGTAAAACCTGATTTATTTTCTAATTTAATTTCGGGACCCGACATCGACCCAACCTAATCGACCCCAAATATGGACATGGCCCCCATGAAGCCTACTACCTGCTTGACACTTGTGTCCTATTTATTTGAGTCCCCGTATGTTATTTATTTGCCCATGATTATAAACACCCATTTTAATTCGAATATTGCCTCCTGTCCGATTTTGGCCCGACCTGGCTCGACCGAACCCGAACCCAAGCTCCATATTGTTTTCTCGTGACGCCCAAATACCCCACATAATTTTTCTATTTTTTTCCTATTTTGAAAATATCTACTTTTCTCTCTCTCCACTTTATAAAATATCCTATGTATATATATATATATATATATATATATATATATATATATATATATATATACATATTTACAAATATCTCTCCCTCTCTCTTAACTCCTACACACAAACACACAAACACCCCACAGCCACCATACTTGGCCGACTACACCCCACCCTCTCTCTCTCTACTTTCTCTCTCTCTAAATATCTTTCTCTCTCTCTCTCTATTCTCACCCTCTCTCTTTATATATATATATGTTATATATATACCCACACCCATAACTCTTTTACTCTCACCCCCCTCACATCATCCCTCTCTCTCTCCCGTACTGGTACAGCAACCCCCCCTCCTTACTTCTTCTTCTTCACTTTTTCTTCTTCTTCTTATTCTAACATTACTACCACCACCACTCTTCAACATTCTTCTACCATCACCATTTTTTTTTCCACACCAACACCACCACTATTGTCAACATCACCACAACTCATCACCACCATCCCACCACCGCGCCACCTCACCTCTGCCGCCGCCCTCGCCGCAGCGCCGCCGTGCAGGCCAGCATCGCCGTGCGCACAGCAGCGCACTGTGCTGCAGCAGCAGCCAGCAGCAATGGCAGCAGCAGTGGCAGCGCAACAGCAGCTGCAGTCGCAGCATGGCGCCGCCGGCCACGCGCCGTCGCGGTCGCCGCCACCCGCCGGGGTCGGCCCCCTTTGGCCGGGCGCACCCCCGGGCAGGCCCCCATGGCGCGTCCCCCTCTTCCCCGGCGCGAGAAACACCCTATTCGTGCGTTTTGCACGGAATCCCAGCGTGACGCGCGCGGGATCAAGGCTGAAAGTTCGCTCCGGGACATCAACTTCGCACCGATTTTCTGGGAGATTCGACCGTTGGATCGGCGAACTCCTTGCTCCATCTCAATCTCGGTATATCCCTCTTCACCTCTGTCAAATTTCACCCGTTAATTTCGTCGTTTGATACATCAAAATCGGCCACCAAGTTGACGTTTTAATTTGTACTGTTTTTGGACAGTTTCGCGACGCCAACTTCGCAGGTTCGTATCTTCGTCGTCGTTGCTCCATTTTGCGTGCCACTAGTTCTGGTGCACAGCTGGTATAACCCTCTTCCTGCTCCCTTTAGATTCCTTTTCAGTTTGAGCTTGTTAGGTCGGTCGAATTCGACGCCAAAGTTGGCCGTTCGAATTCTTTAATTTGCACTAGTTAAATTCCATTTTTGAACCCGGGACTCCGGATTCAATTTCTGACACCACCAGTAGACTCATGGCGTCGTTCTGGTATGTTTTCATATAAAGTTTTCTTGATTTGGAGAATGTGGGCCCTGGCACGTATTTCGGTACAAAGTGGGTCCCACTTTCTGAGTCAATGGAACTTTTTGACGCCGGCTCATCGGAATCCAATTTCGGATATACCGTTGAGTTCATGTCGTCATTCTGGACTCGTTAACATATAATTTGCTAGGTTTTAGTGGACATTGGTTCCGGCACGTATTTCGGTGCAAGTTGGATACCAATATCCGGGCCAACGGGTCATTTTGAGATCGGCTCATCGGAATCCAATTCCGGATACACCGTTGAGTTCGTATCGTCATTCTGGACTCGTTGACATATAATTTGCTGAGTTTTGAGGACATTAGCTCCGACACGCTTTTTCGTGCAAATCGAAATTTCAATGTCCTGGTCAACGGACCAATTTGAGATCGGGTCAACGGAATCCAATTCTGGATATACCGTTGGGTTCCTATCGTCATTCTGGATTCGTGGACATATAATTTGTTAGGTTTTGTGCACTTTTATTTCGGCACATTTTTCGGTGCAAAGTGGGTCCGACACGGACACCCTTTTGGCCCGAAATTACCTTTTTGCCCCTGTGTCCAAATTGGACTTTTGGACTGGCTATCCTAGCTGATTTGACCATTCTGGACACGTTGGTGATGTTAGTTTCATCATCCGACAATATCTGTATATTTTTTCCCTTTTTGTGTCACCCTATTATTATAATATTTTCTCCTTTTGGTTATTTTAGAGACCCGTCGATTTCAGTGATTTCTAAATCACCGAAATGCATAAGTTAGCCTTGTAGATGTTTATAGAGACTAGCTTTAACCCAGTTTGACCATGGTTGACTACTTTGACTGAACGTCGAAGTAGAGTCAACATTTGACCTAGGTTAGACTAGTTTTGACCTTGGTTGACCACAGTTGACGATTTTGACCAAAAGTTAACCGAAAGTCAACAGTAGCCTAAAATTGACTAGAACTGGACCAGAGTTGACCAGTTGACCCAGAGTCAACTGTACGTCAACCTTGCCCCAGTTTGTCTTAGTTTGACTTAGTTTGACCTAGATGTTAGTATGTCTTTTGACCCTGATGAGCTCTTGTATTATTTCATCTTTAGGTCTGTGGCTTTACTCTGAACCCTGATTCATATTGACAGCAGGACCCCAGGCGAGTATATTCTCTGATAATATTTCTGTTTTATGATATCGTTTATGTTTCTTGTATTTAGTGTAGATACCCTTGTTCTCTTGACACATTGTTCACACGGATTGGTATTTCCCTGGATCCCGTCATGAGATATTATTCCTTGCTCTCCTTGGTATATCTTGTGCAAGTCTTTCTTGTTTCTTGTGCATTGTATAGACACGATTCCTGCGAAGGCTAGCTACCCTCTCGGAGAATCGCGTGTCATGATGTGTCATGGTTGGATCCACTATACTGGTCGGGGACGGGGAGTATTAGTGTAGATGTGTGGTCATTATCCACCTTGTTTATTCTTGTAGACCTTGAATGCTACCAATCCTACACTCCACGTAGGATTGGCTGATCAGTAGACCTTGTGCAGACCCAAGCCGGCCACATGTTGAACTAGTACTCACACACTTAGACAGATGATTCTTGATTCTTGTACATGCCATGATCAGTTTTACTTGCCTTGTTCTAGCTCTAGATTTACAGCTTACCTTGCCATGATACTCACATGTACATTTTATGATTTCTTGTATATTCTCTCTATTTACTGCTACATTTTCAATATCGTCTAATTAGAACTGTTATTTGAGATTTGTGCTCATTCCATCCTGACTGGATATGTTGACAAAATTTTAGGAGTAGTTGTGCCCTCAGTATGGGACTTCATGATGTTGCTAGCTGGGGTGGATCTCACTGTTCTTCTATGTGAGTTGCCTGGTAGTTATCCTTAGTTAGTCTTGTTGTTCTTTTCTTATTTTTCTGTCTTATGATCCTTGTAGATTCTAGTTGTTCTAGTGATATTGTTATTAATTCTTGTCTTATAGCTTCCTTAGTTTTCGTGATGTGACATGAGTACATTTTTAGTTATGGATTCTTGGATGTTGTAGTTAGTATAATATGCTTGACAGCGTTCTACCGCCGATACCGCGGCATAGGCTGGGCGTGGCCCACGTATTCGTACCCGTATATTCGGGTGCGGGTCGTGACACCAACCCTCAGTACAACTTCAGAAACCAGATGACAATCAGAACATAATTGGGGCATAATCAGTAAAGTGAAAAGTTTAAGAGAAAATTTGAGTGGCACCCCACTTTTTTTACGCTTATTTAAGGTGCACCCCAAAAGTTTACATGAATGTATGACACCCCCCACTTTTGACAGTTTTCGTCCAAAACGAACGGTCAACCCCTTTGACCAATTTTTTTGGACAAAAATATCCCCCTGTCTGTTATCTTTCCCGCGTCACCTATCCGTCTCCCCCCCGCCGTGCTCGGCCCCCCTCCACGGCGTCGTCGCACCCCCCACCCCCCACCCCTCCCCGACCTCGCCGCACCACCCCTCCCCCGCGGGCACGTCGCCCGTTCCTTCGCTATCATCTTCCTCCTCCCCCATTCTCTCTCTTCTCTCTTTCTCTGTCGTCCCCAACAATGGAGAAGAAGAACAAAGCCACCAAGAACAGCTACTCCTCCGCAGACCCTGGCCACCATTCCGCCTCCGAGCCAACCGCCACCACCCGCACGGCCACCGCCGACCCCAAGCCCAAGTCCTACAACCAGCCCCCTCCCCTTTGCGCCACCTCCTCCCCTCCGCGCCGCGATGCACCCCGGCCGCCCCCTCCCCTCGACCTCCGTCCCCACCCGCTCTGCGAGACCCAGGCCGCCGCCTCCCTTCGCACCGTTTCGTTCTCGTGCCGCCGTGTAGGGTCCGGTTCTGGGACCTGAACCGCGTGTTTGACCCGCGGCAAAAGGGGTTAGGAGGAGGGGGGTGGAGCGGGAGGGGGTCGGTGGTGGTGATGATGGTTGATGATGGTGGTTGTGGTGGTGGTGATGGACGGGGGGGGGGGGGGGGGGGCGACGCCTTGGAAAGGGGCCGAGCACGGCGGGGGAAGACGGAACGCGGGGAAGAGGACAACAGACGGGGGTATTTTCGTCCAAAAAAATTGGTCAAAGGGGTTGACCGTTTGTTTTGGACGAAAACTGTCAAAAGTGGGGGGTGTCATACATTCATGTAAACTTGTAGGGTGTACCTTAAATAAGCGTAAAAAACGTGGGGTGCCACTCAAATTTTCTCAAAGTTTAACAAGTTTTTATTATTAGATAATGCCTCATTCTTTGGTCAGTAGAAATGGTTGGTAACAACAAATAAGCCAATAGGATATGTTCTTCTCCAATATAGTATCTCAAATATGTTCTATTTCTTACAAAAATATTAAAACCATAAATGTGAATGTTATTTTTTTTGGTGTAATTGAACGCACTGTTGTTTTCATTCTGTTTACTATTTTTTTATCTTTAGAATTTTGATTAGCTTTATAATTTAATCAGTTTAAGATATAAAGTTGATAAACATGTTTTAAAATACTTTAAATGCGAAGATGATAAACATGTTGATAGACATGTTTTAAAATATTTTAAATATAAAGGTGATAAACATGTTGGTAGACATGTTTTAAATTATTTTAAATATAAAGTTGATAGATCGACATGTCTACATTTAAACATATTTATGTAAATAGACAGTTATGTAAATCTGATAGACATGTTTACTCCTAACACAAAGCTAATGTAATCAATTTACTTCTACATAAAGATGTTTAAAATCAATCATACAGTTTTTTACATAAAGATCTTTACATACGTTAAAAAAAAATTAATCAGGTTACTTCTACATAAAGATAACCTTGTTTATCCATTTTAGAGAACAAAATAATTATTTATATATTTTTCTTTCTTCAACAAACATTTTTTTTCCTAAACCTTCTTTTCATCATATTTTTTATTTGAAATTTGCAATAAAAAATAACATGTTGAAATGTTCTAGGAATTGTGAAGATGAGGATTATTTCGGAGAAGATGGCCAATGGTTGTACAAAGCTTTGGAAGTTAAAAATATGGATTTGTATAAAAATAATAATTTAACCAAACCAATTTATATGGGCAGTATATATTTTAAGAAATTATAGATATAGGGGTAAAGGTCCGAGCTCTCTAGCCTAGTGGTATTAGAGCGGACATCCGGAGAGGCCGGCAAGGTTCGAGCCCCCCAATTGTGTGTGTGCGTGTGATTTTAAAAAAAAAAGATATAGGGGTAAAGAGGAATTAGGTAAACTAAAAATATTAAAAGGTAACCTTAATAAAAGTAGGACAGAGAACAAATAGAATGAAAATATGGGTACATTTAACGATCCTATTTTCTTTTTCTTAATTTTTTTTAAAATTGATATGATTAGGCGAAGAAACAGATTAGAGAGATATTTTTTGGGATATCCGGTGCCACAAATAAGTATATATATGTCATTATCACACAGGGAGGTTGAGATGGAACCGCACGACTGACATAAAAAAAGGATGGACTTCACTGTACGAGTGCCTTGATAAGGGATGGCTTTAATTGCATGAGAAGCCAATTCTGGTCTTCCTGTCTTTCATAACGACGAGGTCCACATCACTCGAGAAATTTTATATATATATATATATATATATATATATATATATATATATATATATATATATATTAGAATACTTGACTTGTTTATTATTGTGGTGGAATTACATATATAAGAGATGTTAACTCCTCTCCCTATTATTCTACCCGATGCAGGACTAAAAGCTCATTAATGCTCTTAACACTACCCCTCAAGATGGACAATAGATATCAATCATCCCCATCTTGTTACATAGTTCAGAAATGCTTAATCAATTAAGCCCCTTAGAAAAACAATCTGCGACTTGTTCTTCTGAGCGAACATGATCGAGCTTTAGTATCCTTTTCTCTAGCTTCTCCTTGATGAAGAACCGATCGATCTAGATGTGCTTCGTTCTGTCATGCTGAACTGGATTGTTAGCTATACTCAGTGTTGTTTGACTGTCACTCAGAAGACGCAATGGTGTTCCCTGGTCCAGCTTCAACTTTGTCAGCAATGTTTTTACCCACAACAATTCTGACACTCCCAGAGTCATAGCTCTATATTCTGCTTCAACGGTCGATCGGACTACCAATCGGACTACCACAGACTGTTTCTTGTTTCTCCATGAGACTAGGTTACCCCCCCACAAATACACAATACCCTGAGGTAGACCTTCTGTCATCCATACAACTTACCCAATCTGCATCACAGTATCCCTCAACGCTAAGGTGTCCATTGTTCTTTAACCATTTCCCTTTTCCAAGGCCCCCCTTCAGATATCTCAGAATATGGAAAACTGTATCCATATGGCCCTTCCTTGGATCATGCATGTAGCGACTCACTACACTCACGGCAAATGAGATATCAAGGCGAGTGTGGTCCAGATAAATCAATCTACATACAAGTCTTTGATATCTTTCACGATCAACCGGCTCTCCTGCCTCTGCCTCCAACTTATCTTTCTAATCAATTGGAGTGACTGTCGGATGACATCCCAGCATACCAGTTTCTGCGAGCAGGTCTAATACATACTTCCTCTGAGAGAGGACGATCACATCTCTTCCTCGAGTTACTTCGATCCCAAAAAAATACCTCATCATTCCCAAGTCTTTTACTTCAAACTCCTTGGCAAGTTTCGACTTCAGCTGGGTAATCTCCTCCTCCTCATCACCTGTGATCACTATATCATCTACATATACAACAAGGATGGTGATGTGGCCTCTCGTATGTCGGAAGAAGATTGTGTGATCTGCATTGGTCGGGCTGTACCCCATGCCCGTGACAGCTTTTTCGAATCTTTCAAACCATGCCCGGGGAGATTGCTTGAGTCCATACAGTGATTTCTTCAGCTTGCACACCTTTCCTGTTGACTGCTTCGTACAAAATCCAGGGGGTCTCCATGTATACTTCCTCCTGTATATCTCCATGAAGAAAGGTATTCTTCACATCTAATTGACGAAGTTGCCACCCGCGGTTTGGTGCAAGAGAGAACAAGGTTCTAACAATGCTCATCTTTGCTACAGGAGTAAACGTCTCATCATAGTCGATGCCATAGGACTGAGTGAATCCTTTTGCAACCAATCTTGCCTTGTATCGCTCCACATTTCTTTCTGGCGTCTCCTTTTTCGTGAAGACCCATTTGCATCCAATTGCTCTCTTTTCTTCATGTAATGGAACAAGTTCTCATATCCCATTTCTTTCCAGTGCCCCAAGTTCCTCCAACATTGCAGCTTTCTACCTCAGATCTTTCTTCGCTTCCTGCCAACACTTAGGCAAAGAGGTGGTGTCTAACGATGCAATGAATGCTCCATAAGTAGGAGATAGATTAGAGTAGGATAAAAAATGGGCAATATCATGTTCATAACCATAATGAGTAGAAGATCTTCCTGCATTACTACAAGAAGATCTTCTTAAGGGAATATGAGATAGAAGAGGAAAGATCATACCATCCGAATCAGAGGAATCGACATCCGAATCAGATGGATCTGGTGTGGAAGGTACATCTTCAGGAGTTGGGGCAGGGTTAAGCGAGGGACATGGCACAGTAGGGGCAATAGGCACAGTAGTGGACTGCTATTTTCTTCTTCTATAGACTTGGAGCTCTGTAGATGTAGATTATTCAGTAGTATGTTCCTCCCCCCTGTACTGGAGCATCGTTTCTTTTCTTATGTTCTGTAGTGTGTTCCAGATGTATTCATTGACTCAAAGAGTTGCGTTGACCCAATTAAGTATCGATGCGAATCGATACAAGAGATTTATTGACCTGAGAAATGCAACAAGTCGGATCGATGCAAAGAGTTACGTTGGTCCGAACGAGAGAAATACTTTGAGTCGGTTCAAAGATTCTGAGAAATCTAATCGATGCAAAGGCACAAGTCCGATTCGAACGCATATTGATTTTAGTTGGTTTTGTATGCTATACGTTTACGCTGAAATATAATAGGTCGGCATTTTGCCTTATTTATAACGGGGTCCGCAAAACCAAATCACCGCCTCGCAACGGACTGAGGGATATGTACGGTAAGCCAAATCGGTCAGATAATTCAACGAAGTATGAAGTGATCGAATGGCTAAGTCAGAAGAGTTGGCCGTGCAACAAAGTTATAAAATCGAGCCGTATCGGTTCGACAAAACGACAAGGTGTATCGGCTTAAGGTGAGAGGACCATGACTCTTCTTTCCTACTCCGTCATGCCTAAGTAAAATGTACTGTTGTATGCTAAGTTAACCTATCGAGACCACAGACATGGCTCGATCAAGTGATATCATAGTGCGTGTCGAACACTAGATAGAACAATTAAATTGAAACGTACATCAAACATACGAGTCGCTATTGAACATCGAAATACCGTAATGACGAGCGCCTCAGTGCACAAGCCATAAGAACATGGGATAACTATATCGACGAGTGCCTCAGCGCACAAGTCATTTCGTGCCCCCGTGCACGAGTTAGAAGGCTAGCATATTGAAAGACTATGGAGGCGAGTGTCCTAGTGCACAAGCCATGAATAATTGTCATGCCCCGCTCCCGTAGGAGCGATCGTCCTCACTAAGGCATGATGCCGCACGAGCCTAGATTGCGCTCGTGCAAGACGGGTTCCATAACGGCCGATTACAGCGGCTGCGACGGGGTCGTCGCACAGAAGTCGCAAGCAGAGACATTGAACATGCAGCAAAAATTTAGAACAAACACAAGTTATTCAAACGATAATTTTTATTGATATTGAAACAAAGGTTACATTGGGGCGCAAGGCCAAGATTACAATCACTCAAGCTCATTCATCTCACATTACAAGTCACTCAGCTCTCTCTCATCTCTCAATACATGTCTCGAGCCAGCAGATGCTTTGGAAGGCGACGTCCATACATTATGTCCCGTATAAGTCTTGACTCCATACGGCCGCACGCTACGAATCGCTAAAGAAATCCGTGCCTCGACGCATCTAAGCGAGCTCCGCACCACGAGCTTCTACATGCGCATGCACATAAAACCTATGTGGGTGTCAGTACTGAACTGTACTGGTAGAGTGAGCTCCTCGCCTACCCATACAAAACTAACACGTTTATTTTACTTTGTGAAACATAAACCCTTCACGATTGTCTTTCTACTTTTGCCTTAGGATCAGTTTTAGGACATAGACTCTCGGCCTATTTAGTGCCTCTAGACCTTTCTCGTGCTTGTATTGTCAACGCACCGACTCTTACTTGTCTTTCGTGCCATACTCTGGGACGTAACGACTCGGTCGTGCCATGAACCCGACTCGTGCTTCAATATCTCTGAGGCAGTGCCTCCTCGCTTAGTCTTGCCTATACTTGTGTTGTGATAATACGACCGTGCCTCGTATTTCGAGGTGATGTCTCGCAGCTTAACCTGACTTAACCAAACTCACCTGACGGCCCTTCTCGACTTAACTCGCAACGACTAACCCAACTTATGGAACCGGTGTTGAGAAATCAAGTACGACGCCATATCTCGTGCCGAAGCACGTGTCTTTACGCATAGCCAAATCTTAGGCTTTATAATACCTTATGTGCATACCGTGCATGCACTCCATAACTCATCACATACCGTTCTTACACTTCCTTTGTTACGACCGACACCGTGCATACGGATTCGCCGCTTAGCACGCCAATTATCTATATGAAAGTCCACTGGCATGACAAGCCATCGTGGACATAGCTCGGATAGGCGGCGGGTCTTTCGATGCCAGGTAGCGAGCCCATGGAAAGCCCCCGACTACCTACGCAGTAAAATTGTGCGCTGCTATAACGTCTTCCCCCTAGGTCGACTGGGCTCGGTGCCCCGACGTAATACCAGTCTAGGAAAAAATCCTTGTCGACAAGTTATCCAATGACCATGCACCTACGAGACATCTAGACTCACGTAAATGCATGGCCTAATTTTTGGTACGACTGGAACTATACTTAGCATCTCGTGCTCTAAACCACACTTTGTATAACGTGCATCGGGACCGTGAGACTCCCAACCGAGGGACCGCCTCATACTTTGAAAACGTACATAGAGACCATGAGACTCCCAACCGAGGGACCGCCTCATACTTTGAAAACGTGCATAGGAACCGTGAGACTCCCAACCGAGGGACCCGCCTCAGCGACAAACGGTCGCGTGAACTTACTTCTTTGAAATCGAGGGAACGACTACTACATAGCCTTCCAACTTAACTTGTACCAAACGTGCCTACTACTGGCCATAGCCCGTGGCATTTCTATCATCGAAACAACCGTATTTCGTGCCTTAAACCCATTGCATTCCGTGCGACACTATCGTCCAAGTTATACTCTGTGTGACGAGCCTTAAGACTGTGGGAACAAATGTCTTTATGCAACCGTAGAACCGTAGGACCGTGCATACCTCAACTTGAACAACCGAGTTATTTAGGTACCTAGACTTATGCCATAAGCCGTGCGATACAACTTAGCTCGTAGGACGATCAAGGCTATGCCAAGCCTTGGACGATGGAACCGTGTATGCTTTATCAAGCATTTATACGTGCGACGCCTATGACTTAGGCTAACTCTTAGCTTGTGGCGAAGACCAACTTTTCCTTCTTCCAAGCTACGGGACGAAGGACCAAGTGTCATTTTCAAAGCACACCGTACAATATTTCTAAGCCAACCGTGGGACGTTTTCCATGTTCTAAACTCGATTCGATCCGTCGAGATTATTCCCGTAGCTAGGTGGGTTCGTCTCTTTTATTATTACGTCTACTTGTGGAAGTTAAAAATATGCAATTTATTATGTGAAGGCTAAGATGAGGCAAGTTTACCGAAACTACCCCACCTGAACGAGCGGTCGCCTTGACCGAGCGATGTCTTCGAGCAGCCGTTGCAAGGCTAAGTCTGAACGCCGTTGGCGTTTTGATTCCTCCGATTTACTGAACGGGATGGGGCACTACGTCATACACCACACAGAAAAAGTTTCGTCGTCGAAACTTACTGAGTACACTTATCGGCTTATAACTTGATTCAATATCCTACGTTTTCGCACACACTACCCCTATGCGTTTCCTCAATCCGAGCCACGCTCGTGCTTATCGCTAACTTAGTCGTAAGGTACACCAACCGATCAACCAACATTCAAACATGTCTTAATCTAATGATCGTACTACCACCAATCTTTTCCTTGAATCACGACTTTAAAAATCCTCGACCCTTTCTCCGTTCCTGAAGTCTCACTTGATTCAACGTATCACTTAGTTGGATCGTGCACATATTCCAGGCGTCCCCAAAATACATGCATTTCAGCCAAGCCTCGTGATAGAGAATCCGCCATCACCACTCGAGTTGGATCGTGCACATATTCGGGCGTCCCTGATATACGTGCATATCAATCGAGCCTCATAAGTGGTGCCTCCACAATTCCTATCGCTTCGCACCGGAACGTCTGTCTAACCGCTAGGCTATGTCTCTAGACTATCTTTTTCAGTCCAAGGTCGATCGTCAGTATTGGAATCATAGTTTCCAAACAACAATATCAATACTGACCCCATCCTAAGGTCAAACCAAGTTGATAGTGCGGAGTTTTCTACCCAAGCTCGGATCACTCCGATTTTTAAACATCGAGCATCGATTCTCTACATACATCCCAACATTCGTCGCACGGGGTCCGATTCGTTCATCAAAGCCATTTTGTATAGTCTATCTCTTCGAACACGTTCGACATAATCCGCCTATCAATCTTTCCAAGTCAAGTACGCTACGACATATTTCAACGCTAAACCATAATTCACATTTCATATTCCTTAAGTCATTTATCCCAATTCACGTATTCAATTATAAGGTCGTCTAGCTTAACAATATCACTACCAAAATTTATCGTTTTAGCGACGGCCACATCCGTCGCGAAATCGACGGTAATTACCATTAGCGATCGATAACCGACGAATTTTGGCCAAAATAATCCGTCGCCAACCAGCTCGTCGCTAATAACGTTCCGTCGCTAAGTTGTCGTCACGGCAACGGAATAGCGACGGATTTCCGACGTCACAATACGAAGCATTAGCGACACGTTCCCGACGGATTTTCGTCTATTTCAACTATTAAGTATTGAACTGTGTAGGAAATAACGACGTAACTTTCCGTCGGTAACCCGTCGTAACAGCGTATCAGATCGTATCGATCCGTCGCCAAGCCATCGGTATCCGTCGGTACTTAACGGCGGATTTGCGACGGTCTTATGACGGACTATCCGTCGATCAGGTTCTGGAAATGCTTGGCATTTCCAGCACCATGGCGACGGAATAGTCGTCGCGGACCCGTCGCTACCGCGATGCCACAGCGACGGATTGCTGACTGATTATCCGTCGCCATGGTTCTGGAAATGTCATGCATTTCCAGAACCATGGTGACGTATAACCAGCCGCTAATCCGTCGCCAATACAGCGACGGATTAGCGGCTGGTTATCCGTCGCCCTGGCGACGGCTATTCCGTCGCTGTTCCGTCGAAGCTTATACCACCAGAACGTTGCCGACGGATGATCCGTCGCTAACCCGTCGTTGACTGCAAACAGTTTAAAAACCTCCAGATAGCGACGGCTTATCCGTCGAAAACCCGTCGGCAACTGGGAATAGCCGTCGCTAAACGGTCACTAGTCCGTCGCTAACTGGGTTTTTTGGGAAAAAAAATTTGGCAGCACTTTCCCTGTTCACAAATATATGCATAAACCAAACCAATATATAATGCACACCAATTATCCAACAATCACACAGACCAAATATATAATGCACACCAATTATCCAAGAATCACATAAACCAAATATGCATATACGACCAATTATCCAAGAATCACAGACCAAACCAAATTAATAGAAAATAAATATCAATTATCCTAAAGAGTAACATAATATCCGGTGCTATAAGCCGATTATAGCACAATTAGTTCAAAGCTCTGACAAATAATCCAAATTTTCTTAATACAACATTTTAAGGAGGAGGTCGATTGTCCGTTCCCGTATTCGACCGACGCATATACTCCTCCACAAGGTACCGAGGCAAGGCGTCGTAGACAGTGCTCGGAAGTCGGCGAAGCTGCTCTGCGGACATGAGATCCAGGAGTGCCGTCACAGCCGTAGGCGGTAGCACAGGGGCTTCAGGGTTGAAAGAAAGGTGGCCCACAGAAGACGGACGAGCACCATCAGCAGACGTACCGGCAGCAGCAGACGCCCCGACAGCAGCAGACGCAGGCGGAAAGTACGTGGCAAATTGCTCCCGCAAGGACGACACCGCCTCGTGCAGCTGCGTAAGCTGCGACCTAACATCATCGTCTGCCCGGGCAAGGAAGGAGGCGGTGTCGGTGGAAATCTCTGCGTTGCCATATGCAATGGCCCTAGGGAGCCGACTCCGTACAGGTACCCTTTCTTAAAGCTGCCGACGGTATCTACGAACAAGTCGTTCCGAGCGGCCAAAGAAGAGGGCGTCCGGAAGGGCATCGTTTCACCGACATCCTCGGTGTCAGTTAACTGAGCCCGACTAAGGTCCTCACGATACGCAGCCTATCAAATGAATGTGTTTATATTATAAGATTTACCTAAGTTGTAATCTAAATCCTATGTTTCACTAAGTTAAGTGTGAATCCTAAGTTTACCTAAGTTATAGTCCGAATACTTTTAATTCTAACGTTAATCTCATAATCATAAGTACTTACATCAGTCTCCTTCGCCCTCTCGTCGACGAAGCTCCCGTCCTTCCGTCTTTTGTGCGTATGCTGGAAGACGTCGTACATGGTGACCGATTCTGGCGCCCTTCCCTCCTTCACCGCCCGTTGGGCCTGCATACGAAATTTGCGTAGAAACTAATTAACTCCTTTAATTAATAATACCTAATTCAATAGTGAAATAAATTTACGGTTGCTCACCAGATCTGCAAGTGTCGCTGCGTGAGACCTTGATCCCCCCGTATGAAGGCCCGCGGCAGATCGGTTCACCTTCGCCTTCTCCGATTTCTCTTTGTATGCAGGGTTATCCATCATGCCTAAGATGTCCTCATAATAGTCCTGCCGGATCCAATTCGGCCTCGTATGCCCATCTTTAGGTCATGAATCATACCGTATCTTCTTCGAGCATGCGCTTCGGTAGGTCCTGCGGATCCCCTCCTCGCGATGGAGGGCCACCAGTACGTTCTCTAACACAGAAAATCAATTATCACGTAATTTACAAAATGGTTGATTAAAGAATCACATAGACTTAAACAAAAAAATATAGATATATACCCTCAACTCGTCGAGCCAGACGTACTGCTCGGTTGGGGGCACCGACGTAAAGTTGAGGTAAGGACCGTGGAAGTTAGCCCTGATAATTTCTCCAAGCGCCCTGCCAACATTAAACGAAAAAAACCTACAAAGAAGAAACGACTGGATTATACTTGAATAATGAAAGAAAT
>JANAVB010044371.1:10000-17500 GCA_029216955.1 Iris pallida
CGCCGCCGTTGTAATCGGCCGTTATGAAACTGCCTTGCACGAGCGCAATCTAGGCTCGTGCGGCATCACGCCTTAGTGAGGACGATCGCTCCTACGGGAGCGGGGCGTGACATAGTGGTATCAGAGCACGGCTTTACGTCCTTGGACCGTCGATTGAATTCTTTAACTTTGATGTTTCCATAAAACTCTGTTGCTTCCGCAAGTTGTTATCATTGGTGCGCTCTCTCTCAAATGTTCCTCGGCATGTCCATACAATAAGTCTAAATATTTTCGAAAGCTCGTACAAGCGTTCAATCTAACGCATCGGTAGGCTGTTGCCAAATACGTCGATAGGGCCTTTGTGCCGAACGTTGCAAACTTGACGCGATAGAAAATATGTGCTGCTGTTAACAAGTCGCGTGCATGCCTAATTAGTCCAACGTTGACCCTAGCAATTGAGCGTGCAAACTCGGAATGTAGTCCGCACAGGATGGCTATGCACACGGCCTTTTGGCTAAGTTGTGTTTCGCGTCGCGCACCTTGACCCTTGGTGCAAACGAGTTGCGAGCGATATCAAGTATCGTTCGGTCGGGAACGGAGATGCACTTAGAGTGTCTATCGATAGGAACGCTATCGGACTAACGCTTAGGCGTACACGGAAGATTGATTTGAATTTTGAGGAAATAGTGCGAACGACTTAGTGCGTCGATACGACGCGAGCGACTACGTTAGCGATTCGTCGAACGAATCTGAAGGATATCTTAGCGCATGACGCGAACGTGATTGAGGACTAGATCTTATGGCTTGAATCCGAGTGGTGTATGTGATAGGTTCAGAGAAGAATAAGAATGAGTGTCAACGACTAGTCGAGTGGCTCAAGTCCGAGTGGTGTATGGTTCGTCTTGGAAATTGTTCGAGTGAATATTGAGGATTACGAGTATGTCGGCAAGGCGATGCGATCGCGCAAAGCCTTAGAACGCGTCACGCTTAGTTGGTCGTGACTTCGAATGGCCCGAACGAGCATCTCGTTCGGACAACTTGTGAATGGGTAACGCGTGTTAGAAATGATTCGGAACGATGGATGAAAATAAATGGTCTTGATCGAGGAAACTTAGAGGAACGTGCGTGCGATGTCGAATTGATGCAAATGAAATGTGACTTGAGTTTTGAATAACGATCTTGAAACGAGCTTTGAGGAAAAGCGACTGAACTTGATCTTGAGTATCGGGAGAAATGGTGGAATATCCAACTCGGACAACGGCATCGTCGCATGACTCGAAATTGGTTGCAAAGGAAGATCGTCAGGTTACGCATATCGTCGATGGTATTGAGGCGTATCAAGATCGATATGCGATAACTCGGGGGTACTCTGACTCGGCGAATGACGATCGTGCAAATGTCATTGTTCCGTTGGATGCTATACTCGGGGTATTAAAACGTGTCAAGGAAAATATAGACGTGACTCGAGGATTTCTGGTTGAATGAATGACGGTCGGACTGTCGAATTGAAATCTTGACTTGGATGAAATGAAATGCTTGGATTTACTTCGACGATAACCCCAACGTCGACATTCTTGTCTTATGCGAGCATAACTCCAGCCTCGCACATGCGTCGCGCCGATTAGGGCGATCACTCGCGTGAGCGCTGGTATGGTGATTCATCCAGCGGGGGTGATCAAACTTGCACGGCGTGGCAATACGATTGCTTCGACTTGTGGTTTGACGCGAAGATGACTTGAGAATGATTCGGTGTGCTTGAATGATGAAGTTTGAGGATTGAGTAGGTCCAATCCGCGTATCGAGAATGAATCAGTCTAGACGTAAAGCAAGAGTTACGCCCCGATGAGAATGAATTATTCCGCGAGAGCGTTGCATGGTGATTCATGAACCACCGTGGATAATCGGACTCGCGTGAGATTGGGGCGCAACGTATTGTCAAGCTAGATGAACTCGTGATCGAATACATGAATTGGAAAGAATGGATATGTGAAGTATGTGATCAGAATGAATTCGGATATACGCGGCGAATGCCTTGACGAGAATAGGTGATCGTGCTCGATGTTTAGAAATCTGAGTGACGCGAGCTTGGGTAGAAAATCCTGTACTACCGACTTTGGTTTGACCCTAGGATTGGGGTCAGTGTTGGCATTATTGTTGGGGAACTATGATTCCAATCCTGACATTGACTTAGCCTCGAAAAGAAATAGCCTAGCGTTAGGCGAGACACCCTGTTGCAAGTGTTAGCAATCAAAAGATTGATCTTGAGGATTGGCATGCATAGAGGTCACGAATATAGGAGACCCTGCTCACGAGATTCGGCTGACATGCATATATTTTAGGGACGCCTGGGTATGTGCACGATGCGACTCGAGTGAGAATGACAAATTTTCTATCATGCGGCTGGCTGAATGCATGTATTTTGGGGACGCTTGGAATGCGTGCACGATCCAGCCAAGTGATGCGACGAGTTCAAGCAAGGCTTGAAAGATGGGAGTGTGTCGAGATCTTGAAACCGTGTTAAAGGAAAAAATTGAT
This sequence comes from Iris pallida, assembly GCA_029216955.1. Classification (NCBI taxonomy): domain Eukaryota; kingdom Viridiplantae; phylum Streptophyta; class Magnoliopsida; order Asparagales; family Iridaceae; genus Iris; species Iris pallida. The sequence continues at coordinate 12,515 of JANAVB010044371.1, forward strand.
AGTCGTGCGAGCGTGGCTCGCAATCGAAGAAACGCGTAGGCGAAACGTGTACGATTAAGTCTTGGCCATAGAAATGGTAGGATAGCTTGCCTTCAGGGAAGTCTCGAGGACGAGACTTGTTCTGAGTGGTGTATGATGTAGTGCCCCGTCCCGCAAAGTCAATCGGAGGAATCGAAACGCCGACGGCGTTCGGCCTTAGCCTTGCAACGGCTTGCTCGAAGACATCGCTCAGGTGGGTAGTTTCGGTGAACTCTCCTCATCTTTGCCTTCACATAATAAAATCGTGTTTTCAACTTGCACAAGTTAGGCTTGATAATAAAAGCTACGCATCCACATAGCTAAGGGAATAATCCCGACGGTTTGAATCGAGTTAGAACATGGAAAACGTCCCACTGTCGGCTTAGAGTTGGTGCACGGCGTGCTTTGAAAATGACACTCGGTCCTTCGTCCCGTGGCTTGGGAGAAGGAAAGTTGGTCTTCGATGCAAAAGTTGAAAGTTAGCCTAAGTCATAGGCGTCGCCCGCACAAATGCTTGCTAAAGCATGCACGGTCCTGTCCCGCAAGGCTTGGCATAGCCTTTGCTCGTCCCTTGGGTTAAGTTGTAGGCTTGAGTGAGTTAGGCAAATGTTATGCCGGTCGACCTAAGTTATTCTACGTGCTGTCCCGCTCATTCTGCGGTTGTCAAGATAAGTAGTCCCACGATCCTAAGGCCCGTCATATGAAGTATGACTTGGGCGACAGCGTTGTGTCGAACACGAGTCGGTTTAGAGGCACGAGCCACTGTTGGTTCAGGGAAAGTTAGCCACGGTCGTCGATACTTATGGAAACACGTTATGTTCAAGTTAAATTGGAAGGCTATACAGTAGCCGTTCCCTGAGTTCAAAGAATGTTAAGTCTAAGCGATGGGTAGTCGCCGAGGCAACCCTGGTTAGGGGCTTGCAAAGGAAGTACAAAAAGTGGAAAGAGTAAAACAACCAAGTAAATGATTGATCACATAACAAGCCCAAACTGTATCCTAAAATACTCCATGTAACCCTTATGAACTTGGACAACTTGTCGACAAGGGTGTTTTCTTCGAGCGGAGACCCGCGCCACGGGACCGTCTCGGCCTAGGAAGAAACTGGTTGTAGCCGCGCTGGTTAGGCACCGCTGGTTAGGCGATCGGTAAGGCGGGGACTTTCATCGGGGCTCGCTACCTGCGTTGAAAGGGTCCCGTACTGCCAGGCTACGTCCAAGGCGGCTGGTTAGGCCAATCCCATAACAAACACTTAATAATAATTGTTTTCAACTAACATGGTAAGTTTGGTGTCGGCATGGCGCAATCCGTGTGTGTGACGGTGGATTGAGTTGAATATGTATGAGTTAAAAAGACACAATGTCGGAGCCTAGGATTTGGCTATAGCGAAGGCGACGTGCTTCGGCACGAGATGTGGCATCGAGTGTTAAGTTGCGAGTTAAGTCAAAAAGGGCCGTAGGCTAGTTGTATGAAGTTATGTCGAGTTATTGGGTTCGGCCTCGAAATATGAGGCACGCCGCGTTGTCACAACACAAGTGTTGGCGAGACTAAGCAAGGAGGCACTGCCTCGGAGATATTGAAGCACGAATCGAGTTATGGCACGACCGAGTCGTTACGTCCCAGAGTTTTACACGAAAGATAAGAATAAGTCGGTGCGTCGACAATGCAAGCACGAGAAAGGTCTAAAGGCAAGGAAATGGAGTCCTTCGTGTAGTTGCGTCTCTGATTATGGCCGTAAGGCAAACACACCTGATAGGTTAACGTTGTTGGCACGAGAAGTGGTCTAGCGACAAAGTATGAGTTAACGTTGACATTGCAAGTACGGGATGGTCCTGATACACAAGTTGCGCTAAGGCGCCGGTCCTAAACTGATCCTAAGGCAAGAATAGAAAGACAATCGAAAAAGGGTTTATGTTGCACATAGTAAATGAAACGTGTAGGTTTTGTATGGGTGGGCGAGAAGCTCACTCCACCAGTACAGTGGTACTGACACCCACACAGTATTTCATGTGCAGGCACAGGTAGAAGCTCGTGGCGCGGAGCTCGCTTGGATGCGTCGAGGCACGGAGTTCCTTGGCGAGTCGAAGCATGCGGTCGCGTGATCTGAAGACTTATACAGGACGTAATGTATGGACATCGCCTTCCGAAGCTTCCGCTGGAATCAAGTATTGTATCGAGAGATGAGAAGAGCAGAGTGATTTGTAAAATGAGAGAAAGTGAGACTTGAGAGACTTGTAATTGGCCTTGCGCCCACAATGTAATCCTTGTATTCAATATCAATAAAGAGATTCTTTTGGACAACTTGAGTTCATGTGTTCTTCTTTAAATTCCGCTGCAATGTATTCAATGTTTCTGCTTGGGACTTCTGTGCACGACCCCGTCGCCGCCGTTGTATCGGCCGTTATGAAACTGCCTTGCACGAGCGCAATCTAGGCTCGTGCGGCATCACGCCTTAGCGAGGACGATCGCTCCTACGGGAGCGGGGCGTGACAACGTCGCGGGGCGGGTCGACCTGCACCGGGCGAGGCGACGATAAGCTCGTTCGGACGGCATCGTATTCCTGCTGCGACGCAATTTTTTCTGCCTCGCACGGGCAGTTTCTGCCGCGTACCCGCGTCCCGTGGCCTCGCACGGGAGCTTCGCACAAGGGTCCGTGGTGCAGCAGCGGGCCTTGCTGCATCGGGCGCGTCAACGATAGGGTCGTGGGGGATTTCGTTCGCACAGCATCCCATTTTGCCCGCAAAGCCGCACCTACTCAAAATTTGTTGCGCCGCCCAAATTTCAGCTCAACTCGCTTCCCCCTATAATAGATTTGCAGTTTTATTGTTGGGCTGACTCCGGGGTACCAAAGTGCTTGAGGAGCTTGTCATTTTTGGGGAAAATGCGCCCAACCTCCCGCTCGGTCGGGGGGGTTCGAAACTGGCACGAGTTGCGGCAGATTCTGTCGCACGGGCTGAGAGCTGCGCGCCGCGCGCAAAACAGCTGCAACGCCTCGCCTCGCGCTGGGACGCGAGCGAGGCGGGCGGCCCGTGCAGCCGTTCGATGCGCTGGTCGCCTCAGCGCGCCGCCGCGAGCCCGTGCTCGCCGATGCAGCCTGTCAGGCCCACGCCGTGGGCAGAAACTGCGCGCGATAGAAAACGTCGCGAACCGTCGCGCACCCAAAGCCAGCAAGCGCCCGGTCGCTGGATCGCCGCGCGCGGGCAGCCGTTCGACGCGCCGTGCACCCCCCGCGCACGGGATTGTGGCGCGCGACGAACATCCCCCCTTCACCACCTACTCCCCTATAATAGATTTGCAGTTTTATTGTGGGGATGACTCCGGGGACCAAAGTGCTTGAGGAGCTTGTCATTTTTCGTGCGCAGCCGCAGGCCGCGCCCGTGCTCGCCGATGCAGCCTGTCAGGCCCACGCCGTGGGCAGGAATCTGCCGCGGGGCAAACGAAGTGTCGCGAGGCACACAAACCGCAGCATATGCGCACCCGGTCGATCCCGTGCAGCCGATAGGGCCTGTCAGGCCCACGCCGTGCACAGAAAATCTTCGTGCGCGCTGAAACTGCTGCAACGCATGCGTTTCTGTGTCCCGTGCGGCCGACAGGGCCTGTCAGGCCCACGCCGTGCACAGAAATTCTTCCCATGCGCAGAAACTGCTGGAACGCTTGCATTTCCGTCCCCCTGCGGCTGATAGGCCATGTCAGGCCCACGCCGTGCACGGACACTGGTTGCGTGTGCAGTAACTGCTGCAACTTGAGGGTTCCTCGATCCCGTGCGCCGACTGGGCCTGTCAGGCCCACGCCGTGCACAGAAATTAATCGTGCGCGCAGAAACTGCTGCAACGCTTCCATTCCTCGGTCCCGTGCGGCCGATAGGGCTGTCAGGCCCACGCCGTGCACAGAAATTCTTCGTGTGCACAGAAACTGCAACAACGCTCGCATTCCTCAGTCCCGTGCGGCCGATAGGCCCCGTCAAGCCCACGCCGTGGGCAGAAATTGTCGCGCGACAGAAAACGCCGTGAATCGTCGCGCAAGCAAAATTCGCAAGCGCACGCTCGCTAAATGGCCGCGAGCGTGGAGCCGTTCGACGCGCCGTGCGCCCCCCCGTGCGCGCGTGCGCGAACATCCCCCCTTCACCACCTACTCACCTATAATAGATTTGCAGTTTTATTGTGGGATGATTCCGGGGGACCAAAGTGCTTGAGGAGCTTATCATTTTTTGCGTGCAGCCGCAGGCCGCGCCCGTGCTCGCCGATGCAGCCTGTCAGGCCCACGCCGTGGACAGGAATCTGCCGCGGGCAAACGAACTGCCGCGAGGCACATAAACCGCAGCATATGCGCACCCGGTCGATCCCGTGCGGCCGATAGGGCATGTCAGGCCCACGGCGTGCACAGAAAATCTTCGTGCGCGCAGAAACTGCTGCAACGCATGCGTTTCTGTATCCCGTGCGGCCGATAGGGCCTGTCAAGCCCACGCCGTGCACAAGAATTGTTCGTGTGCGCAAAACTGCTGCACCGCTTGCATTCCTCTGTCCCGTGCGGCCGATAGGGGCTGTCAGGCCCACGTCGTGCACAGAAATTGTTCGTGCGCACAGAAACTGCTGCAATGCTTGCGTTTCTGTGTCCCGTGCGGCCGATAGGGCCTGTCAGGCCCACGCCGTGCACAGGAATTCTTCGCATGCGCAGAAACTGCTGCACCGCTTGCATTTCTGTGTCCCGTGGTGCCGATAGGGCCTGTCAGGCCCACGTCGTGCACAGGAATTCTTCGTGTGCGCAGAAACTGCTGTAACGCTTGTATTTCTGTGTCCCGTGGTGCCGATAGGGCCTGTCACGCCCACGCCGTGCGCAGAAATTCTTCGTGCGCGCAGAAACTGCTGCAACGCATGCGTTTCTGTGTCCCGTGCGGCCGATAGTGCCTGTCACGCCCACGCCGTGCACAGAAACTGTTTGCGTGCGCAGAAACTGCAGCAACTCGTGGGTTC
>JANAVB010044372.1:0-84975 GCA_029216955.1 Iris pallida
TGCCAAACCGTATTGGTATCGGCCGTATCGGATCGGTATCGACAGATACTGCGAACTATGTTGTCATGGCTACAAGTATTCTTTATCATCTTCTGCCTTTGTTTTTGTTTACCCACGTGGTGTATTTGATGGTAGGCCCAGTGTTTTTCAGCCACTTTGTTGTAACTTTTCGATGAAGGTTGTTAATTGCTTGCTATGTGCCAACTAGAACCTAAATCCTGAGGTCTTGTATATTAGAAAATATTTCTAGAAACCAAAGTTTGATATTATAAATAACTTTAGTGATGAATCTTCCCTTTCTATGATGAAGTTGAATCTTTCTTTATTTCCTTATGCAGCTTAGCTTATATGATCACGCTCTTACTCCATGAAATTTATATTATTAACAGCTTGCGTGGGAAGGTTACACTTGGTGAAACATGATGAGGTGTGCCAAGCAACGCTAAAGGTGGATTTAGTATTTTGCATGCTACACTTAAGACTTAGGGCTCGGCTCTTATGGAAAAGCGCGTGGTAGCATAAAACATATTGATCTTCATAGAGGTAAATCCAGCTTGCTTAATGTTCATATCTAAGTGAATGTATGAGTTTGGTCCCCTTCCCAATCTGCAAGAGCAGCAGAAAACACATTGGCTTTTTGCTTATTCGTGTTTGATATGCCCTCCAAAAATCGGTGTTTTCCATTTCATTTTGTAGTTTTACAGATGAACTCGACTACATTGAAATTTGTCTTCTTCTTTTTTATCTCATTCTTATTTTATTTCTCATTAAATATTCTGACAGTTCAATACTTCCCTGACATCTATATACTTTTCTTTCCTAATTTGGTCACCCCAAGGTGAGTTGACCTTTGGCTTCACACATGTTGACCTTCCCAGACCCTTAGTGGGAGCCTTGTGGCACTTGGATCCATTTAAATATGTCCTAGTTCCTGAATTTAATTCAAAAATGTCCTTCATGGTAACATACCAAAGTTGACATTTAAACTTATTATTTGCACTGAATGTACTTCTCGACAAACATTTAAACTTTAGAATTTCTCTGACAGCAACAAGTCAATGTGAATCTTGTTTTATTTCCTATCATTCTAATTTCTGCCTGTTATATATTTCCCTGGCACATTTGTACTTTTGATATACCCAAATGAGGTCCCACATTTCACAAATAAATTATGCAAAATTGACATTTGTCCAATATCAACTATTTTATTCATTCTATTTTATTTATCAATGCTAAATTCTGACTTTGTTACATATTCCCTGACATTTTTCTGCTGCTGCTGAATTTGTTATGATTCTCCATATTAAATGGAACATTACTATCATTTTTTGTTCATTTTATAATGTTCATGAAATATATTTGTACCCACATGTTAACGTACTCCAATTAGCATATAGTTTTTGCTTTGAGTCTTGGAAATGATGGTACTTACGACAAGAAGAAAAGCCTTTATCTCAAAATTTTGCTGTAGGCTGATTGGATAATTTCTTCTATTATCTCTTAAGGGCTTAATTATTCTTTCACAAAGTTTCATGGTATACTCATATGGTTGGAGATGATGTTATTTCCCAATAATAAATCTTCACCTTCCATTTTGTCCAGTAAGTTTCTCGTATACACGTCTGGAGATCAAGTAGATGACCAATAAGGTAGGTGTTTGCTGTCTGCCAACTTACATTTTAGTCTCATGGCAAACTTTTCCCTTGAGTTGTAGTTGCCTCGCCATTATTATCTCCGTATGTGTATCTGTGTTAACACCACATGATGATGGGAGTATAAGAAAACTAAACTATCAAGCAACGTAATTCATGCGAACTTTGGAAATATAAATGCTATAAAACCTTTCGAATTAACAGGAGTACATTGGCATGATTGTTTTTTTACAATTAACAAGAAGTTTTGTAAATTAAATTATAGTATTCGGTAAGTCCACCCATATGATCTGTCCATTTGATACGCCCTCCAAATATCTGTGTTTTCAAATCTGATTTCACATTTCTATAGATGATCTCTGGCAACATTGAAGTTTTCTAATTTAAAGTTTTTCCCTACCCATTCTTATTTTATTTTTCTCGTTCAATATTCTGACAGTCCAACACTCTCTTGACATCTAGATCTTTTCTAAATCTTTGTCACCCTAAGCTGAATTAACCTATGGCTGCACATATCTTGTGGCAATTGAATACCCATTAAATTTGTGCTAGTTATTGAAATTCATTCCAAAAATGTTCTGCATGATAAAATACTATATTTGACATTTAAACTTATTATTTGTTCAGGAGATGAATTTACTACTGAGTAAAGTTTGAAACTCTAGAATATCTCTAATAGCGAGAAATCAATTTAATGCTTGTAACACTAGTTGATTTAGCAACGTTGAAATTTTGCACTTCATACTTTGTGACTACTAAGTAAAAACTTTTGTGGCACCACTACTTTTGTCTGAAGTGAATAATTATATTTTGAAATGTCTGACTCGTCGAAGTCCTATACCACGTCAGATTTCGGATGATATGCTTTTCGATTAAAAAAATAAAAATCACATATATAGGAATATGGAATATGGACTTCTTGCCATGATTGAAGATGGAAGGATATTCTCTAAGTGCTATACGTGCAAAGGCGCCAGAGTAAGTTTTTTCGATTTAATCTCTATCACTATATATTAGTTAATTTGTTTGAAAATTTATAGTTATAATGATTTTGAATAATCCGATAGCTTGTCTTTGTTTTTGTTATGTCGTTTGCAGGCCATTTCATTCCCTGAAATATAGGACCACGGTGCCTACCCAAAGGGTGACTTGAGCAATTTTATTTCTTTTGAAAATAATAAGATAAATGTGTGGAACTATGGAAGAGTGACCGGTGGATCCATGGATTTGATGAATCATTTTGTCAAGAAGTTGTAGGGCCTTTTCCGGAGAAGAGAACCTGTCAAAAGTGTAAAGGTTTGAAAATATTGTTCTCATTCTTTGATTTATTTGATTTTTAGTGCAAATTGTTGTGGTTATTTATGTTTTTGACCAAATTTTAGTTTAACTAGCAATTACACTTTTGTAACATGTTATCTATGTTGTTGTGGACAGGCCAGACAGATTCAAGTATCGGCTATCAATTACGATATCATCAAGACACTTGCATTTATATGGTATAGCAGGAAAATGAGCCTCTTGTTATGATTGAAGATGGAGGATATTTTGCAGTTGTGATGCATGTGAAAGTGTCACAGTGAGTTTTCTTCGATTTCACCTCTATTGTTATAATTCTAGTTGATTTGTTTGAAAATTAGAAAGATTTTGAAGAATATAATCACTTGACTTTGTTATTGATAATGTTTAGTCTGTTTCGTTCTATCAATTTAGGCAACACAATAATTGTTCTGAGGTGAATTGCACAATTCCATTTTTTTTTTCTAAAATAATTAGACAATGTATGAAGCTATAGAAGCATTGAATGGTGATTTTATGGATTTGATTAAATTGTTCATTCAAGTTGCGGTAAAGACAAAAGACATAGCAACTTTCACAAACAATTTCATTGAGTCCATGTAATCGTCATGCATTGCTTCCATTGTTTCGCACATTGTCTTATTATTTTCAAAAGAAACAAAAATTGCTTAAATCATCATGTTGCCTAAATTTATGGAATGAAACGGACTCCATATGACATAATCTGATAGTCAGTGACATAGTGAAGCGATCAAAAAATTTCAAAATATTTCGGATTACAAATTTTCAACTAAATCAACTAGGATTATAATATTAGAGGAGAAATCGAAGGGAACTCACTGTGACACTTTTGCACGTATCACAACTGCAAAATATCCTGCCATCTTCAATCATCGCAAGAAGTCCATTTTCCTGCAATACTATACACATGTAAGAAGCACTCTATCCCCTCTCCGTCCATGGGTTACAATTTTTTCGCACCGAAGATCAAATTCGAAGAAATGTTCGATCAAGTTCTGAGGGGTATCTCCTTCCTGAATGTCGTGACCAGAAGCATACACAGGCACCTGAATCATGGTACAACTTGTGGAATAGAGCGGGGATTACTTTGCCGAGGAGGGTGGTTGATGAAGGAAGTAGGAAGAGGGCCATGCTGCTTGCTAAGGTAGCGAGGTAGGCTTGGATAATGGTGGGTTTTTGTATGTGGAAGAGCCGAGGAACAGGAGATGCATCAAAGAGAAAGCAGTTTATATTTGAAATTGACAGCTTGTAATGGTATTGTATTTGTGTATAATTAGTTGTTTCAGTTTCTCCCTTAAAAATTCTCAATCACAGGGAATGAGAAACAAATATAATCTGCCAAATCTGATTTGTATTTAATATTTTGTGTAACTGTTGTGTCTTTTTGAAGTGGTTAATTACATGGCCTAAACAATTTATTTTACAGCTTTGTGCAAATTTATAACTCTCTCTATGCTGAAAAGAATTGAGCACTGACAAAAAGAAGAGGATTTAACATTCAAGCTATAGAGGTATTTTGCTCTCCATTGTAGATTCATTTTCTGTAGGATGTACTTTGTTCATGCCCATCTATCGAAATATTATAGATGCACATTATTTTCTTCATTATTGCTGCAGTGGGAGGGATAGTAACACCACTGCGCATGAATTGAGCTGCAGACCTTGCTTGTGCAAAGCAAGGACAATCCTAAAGCATAGGGAGATTACATATTGTAGTAATATGTGACAACGGGAAACTGGTCACCATATTCAACATTAGTCCTCGTAGTCTTTCAGTTTAGCAAGCTTTTCGAGGAGGATCTGCCATCGGTTATAGCATCGCTGAAATAGGCCTATGCAAAGCCTAACAGAAATAAAGAGTTTATACATAACCCTAATTGCTTCAAATGATGGTTCCATTGTCATCTGAATCTCTTTATACCACAGTTATGTCTGCAAACTTCTTCAAGGACGAACATCTCTTTGCAAACTTCTTTGAAGACATCTCTTTGCAGACTCTCTTGGTGAGAAAGACCAAGCGCAATAATGTTTCAAAATGACTTGCGCAAACTTGGAGACGAAAATGTGAAGCAGAATAAAATTCCATGAAATATACCATGATAATCTCGATTCACAAGTTCCATTAATAAGCTATGCATAAAGCCCTACAAAACAACAAGGCTAATTCTAAGGACACATCTCTTTTTACTTGGGGTTAGCCCTTACTAGGGGATAGCCCATGAAAGTGGAAGTTTTACTGGGAACAGCCCAAATTTTACTTGGGACTAGTTCCCCCAAATTCCATTAGGGTTCCAAGAGGTGGAGGAGGCCGCGGAGGAGGAGGAGAAGGTGGCGGAGGAGGACGAGGAGGGGGGAGGAGGCGGCGTGTCTCGTCGCCGGTGCTGGAGACCCTCCTTCTCCGGCCACCCTCTGTCGACAACCACCACAACAACCACACACCATCGTCACCTACCACCATCATCAGCCACTTCTCGACCACTCACACCACCATTGCTGTCTCCTCCGTCGTGTCCCGACCGCGAACCACAGCTGCGGCCCCCTGAGTCGCCGCAACCATCAACTGGCTCCGCTAGATCCGACCTTCTCCGTCGCCGCCGAGTCGCAGCACCGCGTATGGCCCCCTAGCGCCGGTGACTCCTCCCTCTCGGCCGCGTCTCCACCGCTCGCCTCCGGATCCAACGCCTCCAGCGCTGCAGCGTCACGCTGACGCGTCTCCAGCACCAGCGACGAGACACATCGCCGGGTCTGCTACCATTTCATTGGTCGTCAGGACCCCAACTGGCTACGCCGGGTTCGAAGAAAAATAGGACTGCAACTAAGTTGTCAGTCCTACTTGCTGAAATTTTTTGGGCTAGCCCCATGTAAGGAATGGAGATGACAAACTTGTATAATTGGTTGGCAACTATAGTTCATACAAACAATGTCGAGCCGTACATTAGAGCTATAATTGGTTAGCTAATTAAATAGAGGGCATAACATCAATACTGCTACAAATAAAGTTATCTATCTACATTAAACATCAGCATAGCAACTACTGATATATAAAACTGCTGCGAGAACCATACATGTAGAGGAACTGCTGGAATTCAATAATAACAGCACCTAAAGGATAGTGCTTTTTTTGCAGAAATCCAAACATATACATTGTAATTGAACTTAAATTGGCCCATGCAGCAGCAAACTGTTCTTTCTGGGTTTCCAGCAGCTTTTACCTGCCAGTTGTCACCTAGAACTTCTCCATGAAACCTAGAAGATATATGGGTCGAAGAATAGGTCGAGCGAGCATCCCTTAAAATTTCTGAAGGGAAAGATGATTGAAATCCATTTGCATAGGAAACAATGAAACAAACAAACACATATATTCTGTTATATTTACAGGTAAGTTGTGTGTAAAGGCATGTTGGGAAAGAAGCGCGGAAACCTTTCCCCAAACCGGAGAGTACCTGTGAGATGACCGAGCAATACAACGCACATACCTGGATACGTCCTTCTTCATTCCGTACCACCATACTATAGTCCGCATATCCCGGTACATCTTGTTGGCTCCAGGGTGTATGGAATACTGCGACTGGTGCGCTTCTTGCATCAGCTCGTTCCTCAGTTCGCCAGTTGGTACGCAAAGCCTCGTACCATTCTTCAATGCTCCGTCGTTGGCGATTGAGAATCCCTCAAGTGTTCCTGCCAGCACTTGGTCTCTAAGCTAGCAAAGCGTCTCGTCTTGGAATTGTGTCTCCTTGATCTCGTCCATAAGACTCGAACGCACTTGCAACTGCATCAATGATGGTTCAGCTCCTGGTACGATGGCTTCTCTTCCAAGTTTCTTCATTTCCTCCTCGGGCAGTACAATTTCCAATCCTAGCTTCTCCATGTCCTCCAGCAAATGGCGCTCCTTGGTCAAGAACATCGCCATTGGGTATCGACTAAGTGCATCTGCAACAACATTAGCCTTACCCGGATGGTACTGCAGGTTGATATCAAAATCCTTCATTAGCTCCAGCCATCGTCTTTGTCGTATGTTCAGCTCCTTCTGAGTGAAAACATATTTCAGACTTTTGTGGTCCGTAAATATTTCCACTCTCTCTCCATACAGGTAGTGCTTCCATAGCTTCAAAGCAAAAATCACCGCTGCAAGCTCCAAGTCATGTGTGGGGTAGTTCTTCTCATGAGTCCGCAATTGTCTAGATGCATAGGCAATCATTTTCCCGTGTTGTTGAAGAACACAGCCCAGTCCTTTTCCGGAAGCATCACTATAGATTGAGAAACCGCCAGTACCTGCGGGTAGCACAAGTATCGGCGCAGTAGTGAGCCTCTTCTTCAGTTTCTCAAAAGCTGACTGGCACGCTTCAGACCATATGAACTCTTCATTCTTCCTGGTAAGCTTCGTCATTGGCTCCGCAATCTTGGAAAAATCCTTCACGAACTTCCGGTAGTAGCCAGCTAGTCCCAAAAAGCTCCTGATCTCTGCAACCGAGCTTGATGCAGTCCACTTCTCAATAGCAGCTATCTTCTTAGGATCCACCGAAATTCCTTTTCCTGTGACAACATGGCCCAAAAATTCTACCTTGTCTAAAAAGAATTCACATTTGGATAGCTTACCATAGAGCTTCTCCTTCCTCAAGGTACTCAGCACTTTCCTCAAGTGCTCTTCATGCTCTTCCTCCGTCTTCGAGTAGATCAGTATGTCATCGATAAAGACAACAACAAACTGATCCAGATATTCATGGAAAACCTTGTTCATAAGGTTCATGAATATCACAGGAGCATTCGTCAGTCCAAACGGCATGATCAAGAATTCAAATTGTCCATACTTGGTGTTGAACGCCGTCTTGGGAATATCCTCTTTCCTGACCTTGATTTGATGATAGCCTGATCTGAGATCTATCTTTGAAAATACCTTGGCTCCGCTCAGTTGATCAAACAGGTCGTCGATCCGGGGCAGGGGGTACTTGTTCTTGATGGTGATGTTGTTCAGCGCCCGGTAGTCAATGCACATCCGTACAGTTCCATCCTTCTTGGGCACGAACAAAACTTGTGCTCCCCAGGGTGAAGCTCCGTCTCTGATGAATCCTTGCGACTTCAGCTCGTCGATCTGATCCTTCATCTCCTTAGCCTCCTTGGGGTTGACTCTGTAGCATCCCCGAGAAATAGGGGAAGAGCCGGGTACTAGATCGATGGTGAATTCCACACCTCGATCCGGCGGCAATCCTGGAAGACTGTCTGGAAAGACGTCCATAAATTCCGCAATAATAGGGTGAGGAGGCCCGGGTTCTTCGGTGATAGAGTAGAAAATACTCTTCATGTCTTCCGGAGCCCGAGAGATTACAAACTCTGGTTCTCCTGGTGGGCTGAAGATTACACATCCTCGGTGACAATCTATCAGCGCATGCTGTTCACTTAACCAGTCCATTCCTAGGACTACATCATAGTTGGGTAGGGGCATCACTAGTAAAGGTGTTGAAAACTGATGGCCAGATATGGTTATGGGACAATTACAAGCCTCAGTGATGGGTATAGGTCCACCACCGGTCATAACCCTACTAATCACTTTGCTAAGTCCCGAATCTATATGGTGTGCAGATATAAACTTGGATGATATAAAACTATGTGATGCACCCGAATCAAATAATGCTAGAGCAGGATGTGAAAACACATAAATGGAACCTGTGATGACATCTGCTGTTGGTTCCTGCTCTGGCTCCTGCTCATCAGCTGCTAGGGCATAAGCTCGCCCAGTCTTCTGCTAGTGCTGTCCAAACTGTTGTTGCTGAGTAGGCAAGGGAGCTCTCTGCTGGTTGGTTCCTGGCTGGTGGCCTGACATGGGGCAGTCCTTCACTTGGTGGGTGGCAGACCCACAGACTAGGCAGTGACCTAGCCTCTTCCTGCAGATGTTCGACTGGTGGCCCGGCCTCTTGCAATAGTCGCAGACAGGGATCTGCTTCTGGTGTGCCCGATCATTGGTCCTCGCCTGATGATGATGCTGCTGGTGCGAGGGCCTGTTGCTGTTGTTGTTGGGCCTCTTCTGATTGCCCTGGAAGTTGCTAGTTCCAGGGTACTCCCGCTTGGTTCGAGAAGGTTGGCTCTTCTCCACGTCTTGAGCTCTGATCAGGATCCTCTCATAGGTCTTCGCGCCACCTGCGATCACAGGGGTGCGAATCTCTTCTCGTAAGCCATACCTGAATCGCTCAGCACGATCCTTCGGGTCAGCTACCAGGTTCTTGGCAAAGTGGCTTAGTCGGCCGAACTCTGCCGCATACTCGCTGACCGTCATGCTTCCCTGCTTCAGGTCCTGGAATTGCCTCTCCATGTCCCGCTTCTCCGATGTCGGGAAGATCTTCCTTCGGAACAGCTTCTTGAAAGTGTCCCAGTCGAGCTGCTTGTCCTGGAGTCGGGGTTCATTCCGATACCAGATGCTCGCCACATCCTGTAGTTGGAGTCCTACAGCTTCCGTCTTGAGGTCCTCCGGGAGTCGAGCGACGCTCAAGAGACGCTCCATGCTATCTAGCCATTCATCGGCGTAGATGATACCCTCGGTTCCTTTGAAAGGTCGAGGGCCTTGCTTCTTAAAGCTTTCAATATCTCCCACCTTCAAACAATAATACGCCTCTAATAAAAAAGAATGATCTTATAGATAAAAATCTTAACTTCTGAATCATGCTTACCTTAGCAGGTCGTGGCTCTGATGAAGTGGTCCCTCCTCTCTCGAGGGCAGCCATGGCCACGTTGGGGGCATTCTCCATGCCCTCTCTCATTATCGCGGTCTGCTCGCGATGGGCTTCAGCTTGGGCAGCAGTCTGCTCTCTATGTGCTTCTGCTTGAGCTCTCTGTGCTTCAAGCACTCCTCGTAGCATACCCACTAGGTCAGTGGGATCCACGGGTACTGGTGGAGCAGCTGGTGCGGGCACTACCGCAGGGATCTGCGGCTCAGTCCGGGGAATTGCCGGTTCCGACGTTTGCGCTGTGGAAGCGTAAACGGGCCGGGGAGCTAGTGCAGCATGAGGACGGTCTGTCAGCTGCAAGGGTGGTGGGTCCCGACGTGCTTGAGAAATGGTGTGATCAGTTGATGACACCTCATCTTCAGCAGGGCCGGATCTAGTGGTCTTTCCTTTGGCCATGATCTAGAAGGTTTAGGGTACATACATAAGCAAGGTATCCTACCAGTCTATAATCAAACAAAAATATTTATTTATATAATCGGTCCTATGTCGTGACAAATCAATGTTCTAGTGTTCTAATTATTTCTAGGTATGTTTTCCTAAGTTGTTGTATGACCTGCATGGGCCACCACTGAAAACATGTCACGACCCGATCCCAACTATTTGGGTCTAGTCGGATCATGCCCAGCCTGCACCGTTGTTGAGACGGCGGCAGTAAGCTGTTCAGTAGCAGGTAACCATACAACAACACTATATTTGTCACAACTTCAACTTCGGAAATAAACTTTATTAAAACTGAAATTTAATACAATAAAATTGTTCTGAAAGGAAATACAGAATTTTGAAAATGAAATAACAATGCAGAAATGAAATCTAACTATCAGCCTCAGTCCCATCGTCCTCCTGCGGGGACTCTGGCAGCACGACCGGGTACAACTCAGGGTCGTAATAGCTATTGTAACACAGCTCAGCATCATCCCCTAAAAATGTTATCTCCAGTTAGGAGGGAGCAAAGTATAATTCATGCTAATTTTAAACAGTTAAATAAGAAATTGAATCATGCAGTTCTAAACAATTTTAAAACAGGTTTGTTACAGTAGAAATCAGTGATTTGAACAGGTAATGACATATGACCGGCTTGGGTTTGTTACAGGAGGGATAATGGATTTTTGTTACAGTAGTGGTCATAATCATTACGCTATTCCCCAGTCCCCAATAGTTACAGTACAGTACTCAGTGAGAGTTTCGTGTTTGAGTCGTGATTTAGACATGCATTAAAACAATTAAGTAAATAACTGTAAATTGACATAAACTATACTTGCCTCAATTGGAAATGACTGGAGGGGAAGAAGACTCCGAGACGGGACGTTTAGAGTTGTCCTCGAATTCCTACATTCGAGAGATAGACTCAACTTTCAGGTTTACCAACTTAGCTATGCTAGTTGTAATCTCTATTTGCGTCCTACTCCAGTTTTAGTTATTTAATTAACTAAACACAGAAAAACGCGATTAATTGTGCGTTGATTTAATACGAGGAAAAACGATCAGTTTAACTTTTGAATTGGGGGAAATACTCGTCGTTGCCAGATTATTACGAAAACTTGGTAATTTTTATAAAATATAAAACTAATTTTCTTATTTTAGTGAGAAATACGTGATTTTTATTAATATTAAACTCGTCAATTTTTAGGTAAGAAAATAATAATTAATTTTATACGAAAAATATCTTTTTAATCCTTTTAATCGTTAAACAGTAAAAATACGAAAAACCAGAAAACGACAAAAAACCTAAGCTATTACAGTCACAGACCAGCCAGCTGGACTTCTGCCCATTACAATTTATTTACATAAATTGAAATAAGAATAAACTGCCGTTAGTCCTAACTGAAAATATTAATTAAATGTAAACAAAATTAAATATTAAAATATTGATAAATCTCAAGTCTCAGATAATGGTCCGATCCTCATTTTTGGCTAATTGCCTCAACGTCCGGTCGGGACCGGTATCGTTTGCACTTAGCCGGGTCCATTAACCGATACTGTCGTCACCCAAACATAAAATATCAATTAAATTCCGAAAATCATTTTAAATTCATTTTTAAATTAATTCAGGATTTACGGAAAAATCGGGCAGCATCTCCTCTGTTTTTGGTCAACCCAAAAACTGGAAAATTGTCGCCGATAATTCCTGCAAGTCCCAAACCAGGGAAAAACCCACATTTTATATATATAACACATCCACAGCCAATCCACAGCGTAATCGGGACGACCCGAAATAGTTTCGGAAGTCCGATTCCAATTTCCACAAATCACAGAACGTTCCCGTAAATTTCCAGAAACTAAAACATACTAAAAACCATTCCCGAAAATATTCCGGGAATGCAAAACAACTCACGGGACCTTTTCGAAAGTCCCGAAAAAATATGACGTCGCTAATACCGAATTCCCAACGGGAACCGGGGACCATTTCATCATCGACAAAAGTAGATAAAATAGCGGGACATGGGTTATACCTTGGGTTGCTCGGCGAGAGCTCTCAGATGATAAAATAGAAAGAGAAAGATAATCGAGAGCAGTGACGTTGCCGAAATAATGCTGGACCCAACGTTGTCGACGACGAACGTCGATGAACTCAGAAATAGGGCACGGTCAGAACAACCAGGAAGACTCGGCAGCGCTAGGGCACGCTGGGAATGGTAGCGCTGTCGGGAAGCGCGGCCAGAGGCTCGCTGGTCGGGGGCGCAGAGGGGAAACGGCGCCAAGGGGGCAGCGCGGAGAAAACTCGCGAGAAATCAGCGCCAAAGAAGTGCGCGGTCACCGGAACAGCGCTGTCGGGGACGGCACGAGGGGAGCTCCGAAGGCGGTCGCCGGAGTGGCGCAGAGGGGCCGCGGATCTGGACGGCGGGGAGAGCGCCGAAGACAGCGCGAGGGCGCAAGGGTGCGCTGGCTTGGCCGGGGCTGGGTCTCGCCGGAGAGGGACTCGGCGGAGGGTGGCGCGCCGGTCGGGCTAGGGCGCGCGGGGTAGAGGGGCGCTGGGGCGGCGCTTGGCCGGAATAGCGCGAGGGTGGCGCGCGAGGGAGCCGGCAGGGAGTGGGGCTCGCGCGCGGGGGTGAGATCGCCGGAGACGCGGCTGCGGGAGTGGCGCGGACGGCCGGAGTTGGGGTTTGGTGGAAAATGGGTTGTCCAGAGCAATGGAGCGGGAGAGAGATGTAAGAGTGTATCGAGGGATTTTCTCCTGATGATTCGTGAAGAGTGGGAGGAGATGGTTTAATAGAGAGTGGTGGGGGTGATGGGTTATACGTGTGTTTGTGTGTGGATAGGAGAAGTTTTAGGGGAGAGAGATTAGGGAGTGGGTGACCAGTTCAGTGTGGTGATGGGGTGCTAGCCCTACGGGACCAGCTGACCCAAATTTTTTTTTTATAATACCAAGTCCAAAATAATTCTGATTTAAGAAATAGGAAAAGATTGGGCTCAGGCCTGTGTCTGGGCTCGGACTCGGGTCTGGGTCCGAAAATCAAAAATCCAAGTTGTAATATTTTCGAAATTCTTTTTCACAAAAATATTTAATAATAATATTAATAATAATAATTTTCGAAATACTAATAAAAACACTATTTAATAATTATTTACAAACTATGGGTTTCACAATCTTCCCTCCTTAGAAAATTTTGTCCTCGAAATTTAAAGTAAGGTTAGGGATTACCTCAAGTCTCAAACAGGTACAGGTACTGCTCCCGCATCTGGTCTTCTCGCTCCCAGGTCGACTCGCCTGGTGAGTTGTGACGCCACATCACTCTGACTATTGGCGTCACGGTGTTCCTGGTCCTCTTTTCGCCTCGGTCCAAAATTGCCACTGGTTTCTCCGGCACTGTGAGGCTGGGTCCAATCTCCAGCTCTGAATGGTCCAAGATATGGCTCGGGTCCGGGATGTAGCGTCTCAGCTGCGAGACGTGGAAGACGTTGTGGACGCCTTCGAGACTTGGGGGTAGAGCCACCCGATAAGCCACTTCTCCAATCCTGTTAAGTATTTCAAATGGACCAATATACCTGGGGCTTAACTTTCCTGCTCTGCCGAAGCGAATTGTTCCTCTGGTAGGCGAGATCTTCACAAATACACTGTCGCCTGCTTCAAACTCCAAAGGCCGTCTGCTGCAATCGGCCCAATGCTTCTGTCTGTCTTGGGCTATCCGGAGCTTGTCTCTAATCATTCTCACCTTCTCTGCTGCTTCGGTCACCATCTCAGGTCCAAGCAACACTCGTTCTTCGACGTCGTCCCAGGCAAGAGGGGTACGGCAACGACGTCCATAGAGTGCCTCGAACGGTGTCATCCTGATGCTAGCTTGGTAGCTGTTGTTGTAAGAGAACTCTACCAAGTGCAATTGGTCTTCCCAAGACCCTCCAAACTCCAGGACGCATGATCTCAGCATATCTTCTAACGTCTGGATTGTTCTCTCCGATTGCCCGTCAGTCTGAGGGTGATAGGCGGTGCTGAACTTCAGTTGGGTCCCCAAGCTGTCATGCAAACTCTTCCAAAAATGAGATGTAAACCTGGTATCTCTGTCAGATACAATACTTATCGGAACTCCATGAATCCGGTAGATGTGCCGCATGCACAGTGCTGCCAACTTCTCGGTGGATAAACCAACCTTGAAGGGGATAAAGTGAGCTGACTTTGTCAGTCGGTCCACTATAACCCAGATGGCATCCTTCCCTCCTTGGGATCGAGGCAGTCCCGATACAAAATCCATCGTTATATGCTCCCATTTCCACTCCGGAATGTCGAGCGGCTGCAATAATCCTGCTGGTCTCTGTCTGCTAGCTTTAACTTGCGGACAAATTAAACATCTAGCCACATACCTGGATACGTCCTTCTTCATTCCGTACCACCATACTATAGTCTACATATCCCGGTACATCTTGTTGGCTCCAGGGTGTATGGAATACTGCGACTGGTGCGCTTCTTGCATCAGCTCGTTCCTCAGTTCGCCAGTTGGTACACAAAGCCTCGTACCATTCTTCAATGCTCCGTCGCTGGCGATTGAGAATCCCTCAAGTGTTCCTGCCAGCACTTGGTCTCTAAGCTTGCAAAGCGTCTCGTCTTGGAATTGTGTCTCCTTGATCTTGTCCATAAGACTCGAACGCACTTGCAACTGCATCAATGATGGTTCAGCTCCTGGTACGATGGCTTCTCTTTCAAGTTTCTTCATTTCCTCCTCGGGCAGTACAATTTCCATCCTAGCTTTTCCATGTCCTCCAGCAAATGACGCTCCTTGGTCAAGAACATCGCCATTGGGTATCGACTAAGTGCATCTGCAACAACATTAGCCTTACCCGGATGGTACTGCAGGTTGATATCAAAATCCTTCATTAGCTCCAGCCATCGTCTTTGTCGCATGTTCAGCTCCTTCTGAGTGAAAACATATTTCAGACTTTTGTGGTCCGTAAATATTTTTACTCTCTCCATACAGGTAGTGCTTCCATAGCTTCAAAGCAAAAATCACCGCTGCAAGCTCCAAGTCATATGTGGGGTAGTTCTTCTCATGAGTCCGCAATTGTCTAGATGCATAGGCAATCACTTTTCCGTGTTGTTGAAGAACGCAGTCCAGTCCTTTTCCGGAAGCATCACTATAGATTGAGAAACCGCCAGTACCTGCGGGTAGCGCAAGTATCGGCGCAGTAGTGAGCCTCTTCTTCAGTTCCTCAAAAGCTGACTGGCACGCTTCAGACCATATGAACTCTTCATTCTTCCTGGTAAGCTTCGTCATTGGCTCCGCAATCTTGGAAAAATCCTTCACGAACTTCCGGTAGTAGCCAGCTAGTCCCAAAAAGCTCCTGATCTCTGCAACCGAGCTTGGTGCAGTCCACTTCTCAATAGCAGCTATCTTCTTAGGATCCACCGAAATTCCTTTTCCTGTGACAACATGGCCCAAAAATTCCACCTTGTCTAAAAAGAATTCACATTTGGATAGCTTACCATAGAGCTTCTCCTTCCTCAAGGTACTCAGCACTTTCCTCAAGTGCTCTTCATGCTCTTCCTCCGTCTTCGAGTAGATTAGTATGTCATCGATAAAGACAACAACAAAGTGATCCAGATATTCATGGAAAACCTTGTTCATAAGGTTCATGAATACCGCAGGAGCATTTGTCAGTCCAAACGGCATGACCAAGAATTTAAATTGTCCATACTTGGTGTTGAACGCCGTCTTGGGAATATCCTCTTTCCTGACCTTGATTTGATGGTAGCCTGATCTGAGATCTATCTTTAAAAATACCTTGGCTCCGTTCAGTTGATCAAACAGGTCGTCGATCCGGGGCAGGGGGGTACTTGTTCTTGATGGTGATGTTGTTCAGCTTCCGGTAGTCAATGCACATCCGTACAGTTCCATCCTTCTTGGGCACGAACAAAACTGGTGCTCCCCAGGGTGAAGCTCCGTCTCTGATGAATCCTTGCGACTTCAGCTCATCGATCTGATCCTTCATCTCCTTAGCCTCCTTAGGGTTGACTCTGTAGCATCCCCGAGAAATAGGGGAAGAGTCGGGTACTAGATCGATGGTGAATTCCACACCTCGATCCGACGGCAATCCTGGAAGACTATCTGGAAAGACGTCCATAAATTCTGCAATAATAGGGTGAGGAGGCCCGGGTTCTTCGGTGATAGAGGAGTAGGAAATACTCTTCATATCTTCCGGAGCTCGAAAGATTACAAACTCTGGTTCTCCTGGTGGGCTGAAGATTACACATCCTCGGTGACAATCTATCAGCGCATGCTGTTCACTTAACCAGTCCATTCCTAGGACTACATCATAGTTGGGTAGGGGCATCACTAGTAAAGGTGTTGAAAACTGATGGCCAGATATGGTTATGGGACAATTACAAGCCTCAGTGATGGGTATAGGTCCACCACCGGTCATAACCCTACTAATCACTTTGCTAAGTCCCGAATCTATATGGTGTGCAGATATAAACTTGGATGATATAAAACTATGTGATGCACCCGAATCAAATAATGCTAAAGCAGGATGTGAAAACACATAAATGGAACCTGTGCTGACATCTGCTGTTGGTTCCTGCTCTGGCTCCTGCTCATCAGCTGCTAGGGCATAAGCTCGCCCAGTCTTCTGCTGGTGCTGTCCAAACTGTTGTTGCTGAGTAGGCAAGGGAGCTCTCTGCTGGTTGGTTCCTGGCCGGTGGCCTGACATGGGGCAGTCCTTCACTTGGTGGGTGGCAGACCCACAGACTAGGCAGTGACCTAGCCTCTTCCTGCAGATGTTCGACTGGTGGCCCGGCCTCTTGCAATAATCGCAGACAGGGATCTGCTTCTGGTGTGCCCGGTCATTGGTCCTCGCCTGATGATGATGCTGCTGGTGCGAGAGCCTGTTGCTGTTGTTGTTGGGCCTCTTCTGATTGCCCTGGAAGTTGCTAGTTCCAGGGTACTCCCGCTTGGTTCGAGAAGGCTGGCTCTTCTCCACGTCCTGAGCTCTGATCAGGATCCTCTCATAGGTCTTCGCGCCACCTGCGATCACAGGGGTGCGAATCTCTTCTCGTAAGCCATACCTGAATCGCTCAGCACGATCCTTCGGGTCAGCTACCAGGTTCTTGGCAAAGCAGCTTAGTCGGCCAAACTCTGCCGCATACTCGCTGACCGTCATGCTTCCCTGCTTCAGGTCCTGCAATTGCCTCTCCATGTCCCGCATCTCCGATGTCGGGAAGAACTTCCTTCGGAACAGCTTCTTGAATGTGTCCCAGTCGAGCTGCTTGTCCTGGAGTCGAGGTTCATTCCGATACCAGATGCTCGCCACATCCTGTAGTTGGAGTCCTACAGCTTCCGTCTTGAGGTCCTCCGGGAGTCGAGCGACGCTCAAGAGACGCTCCATGCTATCTAGCCATTCATCGGCGTAGATGATACCCTCGGTTCCTTTGAAAGGTCGAGGGCCTTGCTTCTTAAAGCTTTCAATATCTCCCACCTTCAAACAATAATACGCCTCTAATCAAAAAGAATGGTATTATAGATAAAAATCTTAACTCCTGAATCATGCTTACCTTAGCAGGTCGTAGCTCTGATGAAGTGGTCCCTCCTCTCTCGAGGGCAGCCATGGCCACGTTGTGGGCATTCTCCATGCCCTCTCTCATTATCGCGGTCTGCTCGCGATGGGCTTCAGCTTGGGCAGCAGTCTGCTCTCTATGTGCTTCTGTTTAAGCTCTCTGTGCTTCAAGCACTCCTCGTAGCATACCCACTAGGTCAGTGGGATCCACGGGTACTGGTGGAGCAGCTGGTGCGGGCACTACCGCAGGGATCTGCGGCTCAGTCCGGGGAATTGCCGGTTCCGACGTTTGCGCTGTAGAAGCGTAAACGGGCCGGGGAGCTGGTGCAGCATGAGGACGGTCTGTCAGCTGCAAGGGTGGTGGGTCCCGACGTGCTTGAGAAATGGTGTGATCAGTTGATGACACCTCATCTTCAGCAGGGCCGGATCTAGTGGTCTTTCCTTTGGCCATGATCTGGAAGGTTTAGGGTACATACATAAGCAAAGTATCCTACCAGTCTATAATCAAACAAAAATATTTATTTATATAATCGGTCCTATGTCGTGACAAATCAATGTTCTAGTGTTCTAATTGTTTCTAGGTATGTTTTCCTAAGTTGTTGTATGACTTGCATGGGCCACCACTGAAAACATGTCACGACCCGATCCCAACTATTTGGGTCTAGTCGGATCATGCCCAGCCTGCACCGTTGTTGAGACGGCGGCAATAAGCTGTTCAGTAGCAGGTAACCATACAACAACACTATATTTGTCACAACTTCAACTTCGGAAATAAACTTTATTAAAACTGAAATTTAATACAATGAAATTGTTCTGAAAGGAAATACAGAATTTTGAAAATGAAATAACAATGCAGAAATGAAATCTATCTATCAGCCTCAGTCCCATCGTCCTCTTGCGGGGACTCTGGCAGCACGACCGGGTACAACTCAGGGTCGTAATAGCTGTTGTAACACAGCTCAGCATCATCCCCTAAAAATGTTATCTCCAGTCAGGAGGGAGCAAAGTATAATTCATGCTAATTTTAAACAGTTAAATAAGAAATTGAATCATGCAGTTCTAAACAATTTTAAAACAGGTTTGTTACAGTAGAAATCAGTGATTTGAACAGGTAATAACATATGACCGGCTTGGGTTTGTTACAGGAGGGATAATAGGTTTTTGTTACAGTAGTGGTCATAATCATTACGCTATTCCCCAGTCCCCAATAGTTACAGTACAGTACTCAGTGAGAGTTTTGTGTTTGAGTCGTGATTTAGACATGCATTAAAACGATTAAGTAAATAACTGTAAATTGACATAAACTATACTTGCCTCAATTGGAAATGACTGGAGGGGAAGAAGACTCCGAGACGGAACGTTTAGAGTTATCCTCGAATTCCTACATTCGAGAGAGAGACTCAACTGTCAGGTTTACCAACTTAGCTATGCTAATTGTAATCTCTATTTGCGTCCTAGTCCAGTTTTAGTTATTTAATTAACTAAACACAGAAAAACACGATTAATTGTGCGTTGATTTAATACGAGGGAAAACGATCAGTTTAACTTTTGAATTGGGAAAAATACTCGTCGTTGCCAGATTATTACGAAAACTTGGTAATTTTTATAAAATATAATATAAAACTAATTTTCTTATTTTAGTGAGAAATACGTGATTTTTATTAATATTAAACTCGTCAATTTTTAGGTGAGAAAATAATAATTAATTTTATACGAAAAATATCTTTTTAATCCTTTTAATCGTTAAACAGTAAAAACACGAAAAACCAGAAAACAACAGAAAACCTAAGCTATTACAGTCACAGACCAGCCAGCTGGGCTTATGCCCATTACAATTTATTTACATAAAATGAAATAAGAATAAACTGCCGTTAGTTCTAACTGAAAATATTAATTAAATGTAAACAAAATTAAATATTAAAATATTGATAAATCTCAAGTCTCAGATAATGGTCCGATCCTCATTTTTGGCTAATTGCCTCAACGTCCGGGCGGGGACGGTATCGTTTGCACTTAACCGGGTCCATTGACCGATACGGTCGTCACCAAAAATAAAATATCAATTAAATTCCGAAAATCATTTTAAATTTATTTTTAAATTAATTCAGGATTTACGAAAAAATCGGACAGCATCTCCTCTGTTTTTGGTCAACCCAAAAACTGGGAAATTGTCGCCGATAATTCCTGCAAGTCCCAAACCAGGGAAAAATCCACATTTTATATATATAACACATCCACAGCCAATCCACAGCATAATCGGGACGACCCGAAATAGTTTCGGAAGTCCGATTCCAATTTCCACAAATCACAGAACGTTCCCGAAAATTTCCAGAAACTAAAACATACTAAAAACCATTCCCAAAAATATTTCGGGAATGCAAAACAACTCACGGGACCTTTCCGAAAGTCCCGAAAAAAATATGACGTCGCTAATACCGAATTCCCAAAGGGAACCGGGGACCATTTCATCATCGACAAAAATAGATAAAATAGCGGGACAGGGGTTATACCTTGGGTTGCTCGGCTAGAGCTCTCAGATGATAAAATAGAAAGAGAAAGATAATCCAGAGCAGCAACGTTGCCGAAATAATGCTGGACCCAACGTCGTCGACGACGAACGTCGATGAACTCAGAAATAGGGCACGGTCAGAACAACCAGGAAGACTCGGCAGCGCTAGGGCACGCTGGGAATGGCAGCGCTGTCGGGAAACGCGGCCAGAGGCTCGCTGGTCGGGGGCACAGAGGGGAAACGACGCCAAGGGGCAGCGCGGAGAAAACTCGCGGGAAATCAGCGCCAAAGAAGTGCGCGGTCACCGGAACAGCGCTGTCGGGGACGGCGCGAGGGGGAGCTCCGGAGGCGGTAGCTGGAGTGGTGCAGAGGGGCCGCGGATCTGGACGGCGGGGAGAGCGCCGGAGACAGCGCGAGGGCGCAAGGGTGCGCTGGCTTGGCCGGGGCTGGGTCTCGCCGGAGAGGGACTCGACGGAGGGTGGCACGCCGGTCGGGCTAGGACACGCGGGGCAGAGGGGCGCTGGGGCGGCGCTTGGCCGGAACAACGCGAGGGTGGCGCGCGAGGGAGCCGGCAGGGAGTGGGGCTCGCGCGCGGGGGTGAGATCGCCGGAGACGTGGCTGCGGGAGTGGCACGGACGGCCGGAGTTAGGGTTTGGTGGGAAATGGGTTGTCCAGAGCAATGGAGAGGGAGAGAGATGTAAGAGTGTGTTGAGGGATTTTCTCCTGATGATTCGTGAAGAGTGGGAGGAGATGGTTTAATAGAGAGTGGTGGGGGTGATGGGTTGTACGTGTGTTTGTGTGTGGATAGGAGAAGTTTTAGGGGAGAGAGATTAGGGAGTGGGTGACCAGTTCAGTGTGGTGATGGGGTGCTGGTCCTACGGGACCAACTGACCCAAATTTTTTTTTTTTTATAATACGAAGTCCAAAATAATTCTGATTTAAGAAATAGGAAAAGATTGGGCTCAGGTCTGGGTCTGAACTCGGACTCGGATCTGGGTCCGAAAATCAAAAATCCAAGTTGTAATATTTTCGAAATTCTTTTTCACAAAAATATTTAATAATAATATTAATAATCATAATTTTCAAAATACTAATAAAAACACTATTTAATAATTATTTACAAACTATGGGTTTCACAGAGACCCTCCTTCTCCGGCCACCCTCTGTCGACAACCACCACAACAACCACACACCATCGTCACCTACCACCATCATCAGCCACTTCTCGGCCACTCACACCACCACTGCTGTCTCCTCCGTCGTGCCCCGACCGCGAACCACAGCTGCGGCCCCCTGAGTCGCTGCAACCATCAACTGGCTCCGCTAGATCCGACCTTCTCCGTCGCCGCCGAGTCGCAGCACCGCGTATGGCCCCCCAGCGCCGGTGACTCCTCCCTCTCGGTCGCGTCTCCACCGCTCGCCTCCGGATCTAACGCCTCCAGCGCTGCAGCGTCACGCTGACGCGTCTCCAGCACCGGCGACGAGACACATCGCCGGGTCTGCTACCATTTTATTGGTCGTCAGGACCCCAACTGGCCACGCCGGGTTCGAAGAAAAATAGAACTGCAACTAAGTTGTCAGTCCTACTTGCTGAAAAATTTTGGGCTAGCCCCATGTAAGGAATGGAGATGACAAACTTGTATAATTGGTTGGCAACTATAGTTCATACAAACAATGTCGAGCCGTACATTAGAGCTATAATTGGTTAGCTAATTAAATAGAGGGCATAACATCAATACTGCTACAAATAAAGTTATCCATCTACATTAAACATCAGCATAGCAGCTACTGATATATAAAAGTGCTGCGAGAACCATACATGTAGAGGAACAGCTGGAATTCAATAATAACAGCACCTAAAGGATAGTGCTTTTTTTGCAGAAATCCAAACATATACATTGTAATTGAACTTAAATTGGCCCATGCAGGAGCAAACTGTTCTTTCTGGGTTTCCAGCAGCTTTTACCTGCCAGTTGTCACCTAGAACTTCTCCATGAAACCTAGAAGATATATGGGTCGAAGAATAGGTCGAGCGAGCATCCCTTAAAATTTCTGAAGGGAAAGATGATTGAAATCCATTTGCATAGGAAACAATGAAACAAAAAAACAAACACATATATTCTGTTATATTTACAGGTAAGTTGTGTGTAAAGGCATACATACATTAAAAGACCATATACCTTTTTAATTAGCCGTCAAGCTCGAAGACCCATAAATTAGCAGTTGAAGCCCAAAGGTAAGATTCGACAATTCCAACAACTTATGAAGGAGCTATTGCTGAACCCAAGCCAACATGACTCCCTCCTGCAAATGTCTCAAATCATTTGGACCAATGATTTTTGATGACTTTCAATTCCAGCCTAGACATGCAATCACTAAGAAGCCTCTAGATGGGAGTGGACAAAAATTAAACATGCAATTTGCAAAGGAATCCCAATGCAGCTAGAAGGAAAAACGAAGAGGAAGAAGTTCTACTAACTATGATATATAGCATGGGAACAAGCGAACTCAACAATAAGAAATTCTTCTTGTCTAAATTCAGCATGGAGATACTCAACCTTAGAGCCAGGATCGGATTGCTTATAGCACACATGCATCTTCAAAATCTTCACCCGGATGGAACAAAACAGTAACGTGTGCATTGCCAACCTTGAGACTTTGTGGACCAATAGATGTATCCCTTCCATGATATTACTTGTCTCTTTCCGACCATCATCATATAGAAAATCTGACCTCTGGGTTATGCTAACCTGAGTGTCTTCATCCACTTCCATAGCCCATATTAAGTGTAGGAAATAATAATGCATTGTTCTAATTTCTAGAATTTGTTACAATATATATAGTGTCTACATTTGGACTTATGGGCCAAGTCATATTTACATTAGAAATATAATATAACAATCTAACACCCCCCTCAAGTTGGAGCATGCAAGTCACAAATGTCCAACTTAGAAAGGAAAGAATCAAACACATGCTTTCCAAGGGACTTAGCGAAGATGTCAGCCAGTTGAGTAGAAGTAGGAACATGCGAGGCTATTACGGTGTCATCTCTAATAGCATCGCGAACAAAATGCAAATCCACCTCAATATGTTTACTGCGCTCATGAAATACCGGGTTCTGAGCCAGGTGCAGGGCTGACTGACTGTCACAATACACCGACATAGCAGACTCCTGGCGAACGCCCAAACACACCAATAACTCCTTCAACCATTTCAACTCACAAACAAGCGCAGCGAGAGATCGGTATTCAGCTTCAGTGGAAGATCGGGAAACAGTTGGTTGCTTCTTGGTCTTCCAAGAAATAGGAGACCCCCCAGAAACACCAACCAGCCTGTAACGGAGCGACGAGTAATGGGACAACTGGCCCAGTCGGAATCACACCAACCAGAAAGACGGAGATCACAATCAGCTTTCAAAAGAATACCCTGTTCCGGTACATGTTTGAGATATCTGACAACTCTCAAAGCAGCATGCCAATGATCTTGTCGATGCTCCTGTAAGAATTGAGACAAGATATGCACAACATAGGCTAAGTCCGGACGAGTAAATGATAGATAAATCAATCTCCCAACCAGCCTCCGATAAGGCTCTGCATCTGTCATCTTTGGACAAGTCAATTCTGTCAGCTTGTGATTGGGCTCCATGGGAAAGCCAGCAGGTCGAGACCCCATCAAGCCGCATTCTGAAATGATGTCCAAAGCATACTTCCTTTGACATAAGGAAATTCCTTCTGCACTCCGAGCCACCTCTATACCAAGAAAGTACTTCAACACACCAAGGTCCTTCATGTGAAAGCAAGAACTAAGGTACTTTTTGAAAGCATCTAAAGCACCTGAGTCATTACCAGACACAATCATATCATCCACATAGATCAGAACATGCAACTCTACCTTCCCTTTAAAAAGAGAGAAAAGTGAATAATCGGAATGAGATTGAACAAATCCATAGGATATCAGAGAAGCAACAAGCTTAGCAAACCAACAACGTGGTACATGTTTCAATCCATATAGAGACTTACGCATGCGACACACTTTATTGGGTTCACTATGCGAAAAACCTGGCGGCAACTTCATATATACTTCTTCTGTCAGATCTCCATGAAGAAAAGCATTGTGCACATCCATCTGGTGCAAAGTCCAGCCTCTCACAGCTGCAACAGCCAAGAACACCCGAACTGTAGGCATCTTAGCTACCGGGACAAATGTCTCTGAATAGTCGATTCCTTCAACCTGATGATTACCGAACACAACCAGCCGTGCCTTTAAGCGCTCAACACTTCCGTCGGATTTGTACTTGATTTTGTACACACATCGACTTCCCAATGCTTTCTTTCCAGGAGGCAAATCGATAAGACTCCACGTCCCATTATCTTCAAGAGCCTGTATTTCAGTTTGCATAGCCGCGCGCCAGCCTGAATCTCGCGAGGCCTGGCGATATGAAGTAGGCTCAACATTTGCAGTGATGGCTGTAAGAAAATCTCTGTGTCCAGCAGTAAATATGTCATAACTTAGAAATTGTGTTAGAGGATACGAAGTACTTGAGGAAGTGACGGGAACAGATGAACTGTGGTGAAGGGGAGGACTTTTACTTCGAACAACATTCGTCACAAAATCCTGTAATCGCACTGGTTGTGATTTCTTTCTCATTCCTCTTCCCAATACTACCTCTTCGGGCACCTCTGGCAACACTGTATTCCCTGTATCATCAGTAGTATTCGCATCACCCCAGTGGACTCTCCTGTCAATACTTCTGCATCCACCTGTGCATCCTCACCACTCGGTGTCGAGCTACCATCAACCACTCCGCCTCAGCAACCGTAGCCGACACCATCCCAAAAGCCTCTATATCGTCTCCCGGCACCTCAATAGATGTATGGCGAGTCGCAGAAGATATCTCGCTAGTAGAGCCACACCCAGGAAATTTTTTTTCATAAAAAGTAACATCACGGGACACAAAAAATTCACCAGTCTCCAAATCATACAGTTTACATCACTTTTTATCAAGTGGATACCCAACAAAGATACATTTTCTGCTCCTGCTAGCAAATTTATCATGTCGTGATTTCAAATCATACGCATAGCACAGACAACCAAAAATGCATAGATGATCATAGGAAGGAGCCGAACCATATAAAACTTCATAAGAAGACTTAAAATGCAAGATACTAGAAGGGGTTCTATTTATCAAATAACATGCAGCCAGAACACATTCCCTCCAAAAATCCACGGAAAGAGAACCCTGGAATCTCAATGCCCTGGCTACATTTAAAATATGTCGATATTTTCTTTCCACCCTTCCATTCTGTTGAGGTGTCCCAATACAGGATGTTTGGAAAAATATACCTTGAGATGAAAAATAATCCCGTAAACAATTAAATTCAGTTCCATTGTCACCCCGCATACGACGTATATCAGCCCCAAACTGACGCTTCACCATAGCAATAAATTTAAGGAACATAGAATAAACAACACACTTATCTGTCAATAAAATAACCCAAACAGCTCTAGAAAAATTATCCACCAAAGTCAAAAAATATCGTGCCCTATTAGATGACGGAACACGATATGGTCCCCACAGATCACAGTGTATAAGTTCAAAATATCTCAAAGCACGACAACTACTATCAGGAAAAGCATCAGGAGTCTGTTTAGCTTGATGACAAATATCACAAGCCTTATGAGAAAATACACTACTACCAGAGAGAAAAGGTAAAGTCTGCATTACTTTATCTGAAGGATGCCCCAGTCTACTATGCCAAACCTCGGAATCACTGTCTTTGCATGCCAGTATCACCGAAGCCAAAGAAGCTGGAACCTCCCCCAAGAAGTAAAGTCCACCCCTTTGTTCACCTGCTCCAATCACCATCCTCGTACTTCGGTCATGGACAAAACATAAATCAGGAGTAAATAGCATATCACAATTTCTGGCACCAATCAATTGTGAGACAGAGATCAAATTACAAGTCAATGTCGGAACATAAAGAACATCTGTCAACACCAATGAAGCAGTCAAAAATACTTTGCCTCTTATAACAGCCTCAATAGTGCTTCCATCAGGCAAAGTGATCACAGGACAGACAAAGCCCTCAAAGCAATCAACTAAACAATCACGAGAACCTGTCGCATGAAGAGTAGCCCCAGTATTGAATATCCAAGGGATAGAAGAATTCTTACCCATCAGACGATCAGAGTTTGAAGGACCAGGGTTGGAAGGATTGTCGTTACCCAGCAAACTCATCAGTTTCTGCCATTGTTCACCTGAGAGTGGTGAAGGATACCCTCCATGTATCATATCCGCCGAACTGCCAGCAAGACCAGCAGGGACACCATGACCAGCAGCGGCGACATGATGAACAACCCCTGCGCCACCAGCACCACGTCCCCCCATCACGTCTCTGTTGTGGTGTCGGACCTCTGCCACCACCAGCCCCACGTCCGCCCTCACGCCGAGGACGAGTCGCCCACCACTCTGGATAGCCAATCTTGGCAAAGCAAGTTGTAATATCATGACCTGTTTTCTTGCAAAGTGTACAGATCATACCTGATTTGTCCCTGGAATATGAGGTTCTACTAGTAGAAGCAGTAGAAATACGAGGTGAAGTCTTGATGGCTAGCGCCATCACCTCCTCAGTAGCGGATTGGACCTGAGATCTTCGCATATCCTCCTCCTCACGGACTGCCTGGAATGCCCGATCTAAACTTGACTGAGGATCCTGAGCCAGAAGATTAGATCGGGTATGACCATATAATTCAGCATTCAACCCATACATAAAGTCCTGAAAGTGGTTTTCATCCCTCATAGCCTGTAGCTTTGCAGCAAGTTTACCACAGGTACAAGTAGGCAATGGAAAATAAGCAGCTTGTTCATCCCACAAAGACTGCAAATTTTCAAAGTACGTTTCCACAGACATTGAAGCAGTTTGTTTGCACTCAGCCAACGCCACCTTAATTTGTTGCTTCCGAGTGCCATTGCTAACAACAAATCTTTTCTCCAACAAGTTCCACAATGGATAAACCTCCTCAAAGTACGACAAAGATTTCTTCAGAGACGGATCAATGGTATTAAGAACCCATTGAACCAATAGTGCTTGCACGCATCTCCAATCAAGCAATTTGCTAGCATCATTAAGTGGTTTGACTTCAGTACCTTCCAGAAAAGTGATCTTTCGCCTAGAGATCAGGGAGAGACGTATCGACCGAGACCAATCAACATAGTTCGGTCCACAGAAAATAATAGGAGTAATGATATTTTCTGGTTGATCAGCAGAACCCAAAAAATATGGATCCTTCGAATTAGGATAATTTGGGTTGTGAGCACCGCCACCGCCGGTTGCGACAGAGTAGCTGGACGCAACATCATCTGCCATTCCGGATGTCGGGTGTACAAAAATTTTGTACAACTCTGATGAATCGGCCGCTAATGGATGGGGTCGGCGGTGAATCGGCCGCGATCAGGGGTGCCGGATCTGGCGCGTAGGGGCGAACGGATGTCGGGTGTACAAAATTTTGAACAACTCCGACGAATCTGCCGTAGTCAGGCGAGTTAGGGACGGCCGGTGCAGTAGGGCACCGAAATCGGCAAGGAAATTTTTGCTTTGCTTTGTACAAAAATTCCTACTCACCTAACTCAACGCTTCTTGCTCACAAACCGAAGAAGCTTTTGCTTTGCTTTGTTATATAAAAAAAACCAAAAACGTAAAATATCCTAAAAAAAAACTAAAGCCGAAGCTTTTGCTTTGCTTTGGAGGGGAGTTGTAACATCATGTTCTGATCTGGTGAGTTTTTGCTTTGCTCGATGTTCTGATCAGGTGAGTTTTTGCTTTGCTTGATGTGTTGAAGTACGCTTCTTGGTTGAAGTACGCTTCTTGCTCACAAGCCAAAACTTTTACCAGCGTACGGCGCGTACGGCGTCGGGTCTGCGACGCGTATGGCGTCGGACGCGTACGACGGCGAGAGCGGTCAGGCGCGGGATCGGCGGATCGTCGCGGATTGGCGGGAGCGGGATCGACTGACAGCTCAGTCGGAGCCGGGAGGGAAAGGGAGAAGTAGAGTCTGGCGGCTAGGATTTTTCGGGAGGCTCTGATACCATGTAGGAAATAATAATACCTTGTTCTTATTGCTAGGGTTTGTTACAATATATATAGTGTCTACATTTGGGCTTATGGGCCAGGCCATATTTACATTAGAAATATAATCTAACAATCTAACATTAAGGTTACCGAATGCAGATAAAGGATAATCTTGAGCACCAGTATCACAAATGTAAGCTTGAGGGACATTTGTTACTTTCTTCTGCTACTAACTGAAAACTATGGTTTTGAAATTCGTTATCATAACCCATGTGAGTTCCCAATTTGGGTAGAGGAGAGTAAGCCCACCCTTGATGTTATCCCCAAGAGGGATTTTTCCATGCTTGATTTAGAGGGGAGAATGCTGAACGCGGTGGGATCGACGATAGCTGGTGGTTCCACATCGGCGACGGCGACTGGACTGCGTACCGCTCTTGGTACCAACTGGGGAACGACGATGCTACCATCGTCCACTGCTGTTGTGGCAGAGGAGTGGATTGGTAGTGCTGCAGCTGATGCGACAGCGAAGAATAGTCGTAGGGGTCAAGCAAAGGACAGCTGTCTCCCGGTGGTGGTAACAGTGGTGGTGGTGGTGGCGGCTCCATGGCTGGAGGAATCGACTGATACTGTCATTGCTGCTGATGCCATAACGGAAGATAGCAATAGCGATCAGATGGTGGCGGAGGTTGTGGTGGTTGCATTGGATACTGCTGCGGCGGTTGATAGCAGCCGAACGGATCCTGCGGTGGTGGAGGCGGTGGCTCCTTGGCCGGAATATAGGGATGAACAACCCCTTTCTTTGTAGATCTCAACAACTCTTCCAACAGAGCTAATTTGTGAACTAGGTCTAGAATCGTACCTTCGAGAGATCGGAGGCTCTCCTCCATGATTCAGCGATGAGGTTCCTCCGGCGACCCTTGTCAAGAGCTCCGGCTACTTGAGATCGAAGGCTCTGATTGTTGGAATTATTCAATAATATGGGTCACACATGTAAAATTAATTGTGTTGGGCTATCTAAATAATTAAGCCAGATCTATTTAGAAATTGGCTTAAGGATATAATTGTCATGAAATTAATGTGTAGATACCGGAGATAATTCTAATTTGATGATGGGCCAAATTAGAAATATCAACACATATATAAATATGTGTATTCATTAGGGTTATGGTCCCCAACTTATACGGCCACCAAAAGAGAGGCTTTCTTTTTTTCTCTTCTGCATCTCCATCAACAGAAAGAGAGGGACAAAGGATTCGGGTTCTCTTTGTCATTAAGGGTCGTAGCAAGTTGGAAGATCGAACCCCATAAAAGGACGACTGCTTCAAGATCCATCAAGCCAGCAATGGATTCAGGTACGCTTCCACAATTTTTATTATGTTCTTCATCTCATGAATCGACATGGTATAATAATTTCTAACAAGTGGTATCAGAGCCACCCTTGTTTGATTCATGAGTTTGAAATTTTCAGATTCAATTTTGTTGGTGTTCAGAAACCCTAGATCGTTAGATCTAATTTTATTTATGATTCTGATTGTTCTATGGAAGCTTTTATTATTCACCGAGCATTTTTATATATATATGAAGAATCTGGTCTCAATTGCTTCCAGATGTCCATGAATTTTGTAAAATAATTGCTTAAGATTTCGAAAAAAAAGAAGTAACGTGCTAGAATACTTCACATTTCTTGCTACTGCTACTTGAGGTGTCCATGAATTTTTCTTTTCCGAACGCTTTCGTTCATGAATTTTTCATCTTTGAAAAATAAGAATTCAATTAAGCATTATTGGTGCAAACTTCTAAGGCTGACCTGTTTTTATTATGTTGACAATGCTCAGTTTAGTCAAATTAAAAATATTTGTTTGAATCATGTAAAAAGATTCACATGCTTATGATTATCTTATTTGAGTTGTAATATTTTAATTATGCATGTACATAAAGTTTTGGACATGATTCGATTTTATAAAATTTAGTCAACATTCAAAAAAAAATTGGTGTCTTTTATGACTAGCAATAGTCGTCTAATATTCTAAATAGACCCATTGAAACAAGATGTCGCCAAAGTGACCTCTCTTGCATAAATAGTCTATGAGGGATGTTAGATGTTTGTGTGTGTAAATTCATACGAGTATTAGCCAGCCCAAAGGAAGGTTAATACTTGGCCGAATTAAACACATACTTGTGGTGATAAATGTGTGACAATTATACGGTTTATATGTGAATAATAACCCGATCCAAAGATAGACTTATTATTTGACATGACTTATTGTCAACGTTGGATCATTACACCAAGAATGCCACTTGCAGTTAATATCAATGTCCAAAGACTTGATATTAATGATGTACTAGGTATCTTGAGATGGGGTTCACCATTATTTGAATTTGTTTGACTATATTTTTCGCTTTGGTTATTTGTTAGAGCATTTTATTGTTGCTTTGTTCTCTTTACAGTTAATATTGTTAAAATATTTGCCAATAAGATTTTAATTTTCATATTTAATGGGATAAACTTTAAGGGCAAAAAGAAATGAATACAGTAGCTGCTAAGGGTCCAGATCAAAAGAAACAACAATATAAAACTAAGAGTTTTTCTTTTGTGACAAGTCAGGACACATAAAAAAAAGTTCATTTCTCAATTTGGTCCGTTCTGAGGTTAATTTAGCTTCAGTACCTATAAATACATGGTGGTTAGATTCTGGCGCTACTACCCACATTAGTGTTTCTAGACAAGATTGTCTGAGCTACCGAAAGCCAATTGATGGTGAAAGATACATCTATGTGGGTGACGGCAAATCGGTAGAAGTGGAAGCAATAGGACATTTTAGGTTATTATTGGGAACCGGTTATTATTTGAATTTGATAGATACTTTTATTGTACCGTCTTTTAGGCGAAATTTAGTTTCAGTTTCCTTACTGGACAAATCTGGTTATCATTGTTCATTTGGAAACAATAAGTTTAGTCTATCTTTAAATTCGAATATTGTTGGTAGTGATTCCCTTAATGTTTATGATAACCTATATTCACTTGAAACTATTGCATCTTACAATAAAATCTTGCATGTGGAGTCACGTGGTACTAAACGCAAAATTAATAATGAAAATGCAGCCTCATTATGGCACAAGCGATTAGGTCACATCTCTAGAAATAGAGTTGAACGACTTATGTCTGATGGGATTTTGGATTCCCTTGATTTCACAGACTTTAATGTCTTTGTTAAATGTGTAAAGGAAAAACAGACCAAAACAAAGAGATTAGGTGCCAATAGGTCTACAGAAGTCTTATAATTGATTCATACTGATATCTGTGGACCATTCCCTTCGGCTTCTTGGAATGGTCAAGAATATTTTATATCATTCATAGACGACTATTCTAGATACGGCTACCTATATCTCATTCATGAGAAATCACAGTCTTTGGACGTATTCAAATCATTTAAAGCTGAAGTTGAGAACCAAGTCAACAGAAGAATAAAAGTCGTCAGGTCTGACCGTGGTGGAGAATACTACGGTAGATCTGATGGATTAGGTGAACAACGTCCATGACCGTTTGCTAAATTCCTAGAGGAACGTGGAATCGTCCTACAGTACACCATGCCAGGATCACCTAGCATGAATGGTGTAGCTGAAAGACGAAATAGGACTCTTAAAGATATGTTGAGGAGTATGGTTAGTCATTCTACCTTACCAGAGTCACTCTGGGGTGAATCACTTAAAACAACAGCTTACATTCTGAATAGAGTGCCAACTAAAGCGGCAGCAAAAACACCTTATGAGCTTTGGACAGGCAGAAAACCTAGTTTGAAGTATTTAGATATTTGGGGTTGTCCAGCTGAGACAAGGCCTTATAGGCCATATGAAAAGAAATTGGACCCCAAAACTGTAAGCAGCTACTTTAATGGCTATGCGGAGCGGTCAAGGGGTTATAAATTTTACGATCCCACAAAAAGGACAATTTTTGAGATGGAAACTGCTATATTTTTTTAGGATGTTGAGTTTGGGGGAAGAAATAAAGTTAGGGACATTGTATTTGAGGAGGAATCGGTTACAATCCCTACTATCACTTTTGACGATGTGCAGGTTTCTGTACCTATCATTGATCAAGAAGTGAATCTGGAACCTCACAAGACAATGCTGATTTACCTCTACAAGTCGATATTGAGCTACCTCAACAAGACAACATAGAGGCACCCCCATTCAAGATGAGGCAGTTGTTCCTGAAGAACAAACTCAACAACCTCAAGAATTGGTGCCATTAAGACGGTCCACCAGAGAAAGGAGAAATGCAATTTCGGATGATTTTATCATATTTCTCTAGGAACATGAGGAAGACCATGGAATATTGGAAGATGATCCAATCAACTTCCGTCAGGCCATGGAAAGTTTCAATTCTCAAAAGTGGATTGATGCAATGAATGAGGAGTATAAGTCCATGCAAGACAATAAAGTTTGGAAACGTGTCCCATTACCAAAAGATGTGAAGCCCATTGGTTGTAAATGGATATTTAAAATCAAGAAGGATTCGAAGGGTAATGTGGAGAAGTATAAAGCACGTCTTGTAGCTAAAGGCTTTACTCAAAAGGAAGGGATTGATTTTAAAGAGACTTTCTCTCCGGTTTCTTCGAAAGACTCTTTTAGAACAATCATGGCACTTGTTGCACATTTTGATCTTGAGTTACATCAAATGGATGTTAAAATGACATTTCTCAATGGTAACATTGACGAAACTATTTATATGGTGCAGCCAGAAAACTGTATCGGGAGATCCAAAGAATATGGTTTACAAATTGACAAAATCCATTTATGGATTCAAGTAAGCTTCTCGTTAGTGGTACTATAAATTTCACCAAGTTGTTACCCCGTTTGGTTTTGAGATTAATGTTGTTGAAGATTGTGTGTATCACAAATTCAGTGGGAGTAAAATTATTTTTCTGGTTTTGTATGTTGATGACATACTGCTTGCCACAAATGATATAGGCATATTGCATGACACTAAGAAATTTCTATCAAATAACTTTGAGATGAAAGATCTTGGTTACGCCTCTTTTGTATTAGGAATTCAAATACATTGAGATCGTTCTCGAGGTATTCTTGGATTATCACAAAAGAGCTATATCGATAAAGTACTTAAAAGATTTGGCATACAAGAATGCAAACCAGGTGACACCCCAGTCGCTAAAGGATACAAGTTCAGTCTCAATCAGTGTCCTAAGAATAGCCTTGAAATTAAGAAAATGCAATCGATCCCTTATTTTGTCACGCCCCGACCCGGAATCACCCGAATCATCGTCCTCGCAGGGGGCGTGATGCCGCACGAGCCTGGAGTTACGCTCGTGCAATACAAGATGACAAGTTCTCAAATGGTTATCTTTTGATTCGATATTAACATGAAAGGAAAATAGAGTATACGAAACAATTCTCTTTATTGATATTCGAAACTGAGATTTCAAAGGCTTTCGCTAGCCTAACAATATATGCCAGATTGGCTACAACACTCAGGTTCTCTCTTGCCCATAAAGGAATTCACCGTTCCATACATCATGCCTTCTATATCTCGGCCGCATCAATCCTGTTGTATATCCGCGCGTCAATGCGATTGCATGCTTCAATGCGCTTCGGCATTTCAAGCCATAACGCATTCAAGCAACGCTTCGCCGCGAGCCATCCATTCCCTGTACCCTGCATGAAGCTGGTGGGGGATCAGTACGTTCGTCCTCGCATGTACTGATGCAAAGATCTTCTTTCCAAACCGATATTATAATATTTATGTTGAATCATGCAACTTAGCTTATGATCTTTCTATGTTCTCCTTAGAGTCAATTTCATGGCATATTCGAAAGCGTAAAGCATGTTATCATGGCAAGCATGTTATCGAATTGAATAGGCAAGCAAGCAATCTCGTATTTGTTTCGTGGCTCGACTTCTTACCAAGTCGATGTGCTCGCCCTTGCATGAAAACGAAGATAATATTTACACCTGCATAAGATAATAGGTGAGCATGCTACTATCTTATATGTGGTCATTGATGTTACACATCACGTGGGACTATCTCAACGGCATTTCGGCCCGTTCAGTCTAGGATGCAGGCCTGACTGACGGTCCCGCAATGCATCAGTGCCGAAGCACGATTATTTATTCCCCTTAGGCCGATGTCCCGAATACTGATTCGAGGAAAATTATCAACTTGTGCACAAGCTGTCCACGACCATGCCAATGCGTGAGCAGTTTAACATATGCAACAGTTTTGTATAGCGCGGACAGTATTGAATGGCATTATCATTTTTTCCCAACTCATGCAAAGATTTATTTTCCCCAAAGTCGTACTCCCGATTTAGCGTCTTGAGTCCGAGACTCAGACTTTATCATCTCGTATTTCTTCCGTTAACTTTCTATGTTCTTACGTTTAGTACTTCGTTTCAATGTTCAATGGCATCATGCCTCAACTCAATGCTCGTCAATCGAACGATCCGAAGGTCTCGAACACCTTTCGAGGCATCATGCCACATCCGACAGTTTCGCCACATTCATGCCACAACTGTATTCTTTCGCAACGAAGCCATCTTTTATTATCTTGTACGCGTAGGCACGTTTCGACATAATTATCTTTTCCCTCGCGTCGTACACTTGGTGCACTCATCGAAGCTGTCTTCCATGTTCTATAACTTAGTGTTTGATATCCGTGGCTTGTATGTTAGGGCGCTCACTTATTGTCTTTCAATGTTCTAGCCTTTCTAACTCGTGCGCGAAGGCACGGTATGGTTCGTGCACTAAGGCACACTACAACAGAAAAGTGTTTTAACGGCACTCGAAAAGTGTCGTTAGTGACTTTCCGTGGCACTTTTTTTGGTGCAGTCTAGAGGGGGTGTCATAGAAAGTTTTTAACTTTCAACGACACTCTGTAAATGTCATATAATATCTTTACGATAACACTTATTTGATGTCGTGTAATGCTCATTCCACGACACTTTACTGGTGTCATTTTAGTATGCTTCAATGACAGTTCATAAATGTCGTTGACTGTACGACACTTAATAGGTGTCATCTAAACCATTCTATGACATTTAATAAATGTCATTAATATTTTCACATAAAAAAAACAATATCAAGAAAGAAAATCCTAGATAATGATCGATTCATATTCTAAACCCTAACAAAAGAAGAAAAACCATCATCGATTCCAAAATCCCCAATTATTGTGCTAATAAAACCCTACATAATACATAAAAAAACAAAGTTAGGGATGACCTAGACTTATGATAGAGATTACCGATAGAGATGACCGCCGACGATCTGACGGTGGCGCCGACGACGATCGAAATCTCTGCTCCTGCCGATATAAGAGAGAGAGAGAGAGTTGAGATGGTGAAGCCGACGACGATCGAGATTATTTGGGACGATCGAAATCTCTGCTCCAGCCGATAGAGAGAAAGAGAGAGAAAAAGTTTGGGGAGAGAGAATATTTGGTGAAAAAAAGGAAGAAGAATTATATGGGATTATTTGGGATCGCGGGATCGAGCGCCAAATTTTGGGAAAGTTGCGGTAAACGAATTCTTTTGGAGGGAAATTAAATATTCAGACGACACCTACCAAGTGTTGTGTTTAGTATAATATTTTATACGACATTCAAAACTTATTTTAAAAGTGTTGTCAAAATTAGGTTAATGACACTTTTTAGAAAGTGACATAGATGATGATACATATTAAATTATAATTACACTTTTTAGTATACTGACATCACAAGAAAAAAATAATGACACTTAGTTAGAAAGTGTCGTAAAGAAAGTATCATTATTTATCTATTTTGTTTGAGTGGGCACTCGCCGAGTACAATTATTCCATGTTCTTGCGGCTTGCGCACCGAGGCGCTCGCCTTTGCGATAGCGACTCGTGCATTGATGCACGTTTCATTTCAATTGTTCTAACTTAGTGTTCTACTCACACTACGATTTTCTTCCGATCGGACCATGTCCGTGGCGTCGATAGGTTAACTTTTTAGCATACAATGATATATTTGACTTATTGCATGAAGGAGTAAAAAGAAGGGTCAATCCTCCTACCTTGAGTCGATATGCCTTCGTCCTTTCACCGAGCCGATGCGGCTCGATTTCATTACTTCGTTGCACGGCCACTCTCCTGACCTAGCCATTCGAGCACTTCGTGCTTCGTTGAGTTATACGTCCAATTTGCCTTAGCGTGCCCAAGTCTCAGCCAGTCGCAAGGCGACGATTTGATTTCTCGGACCCCTTACTAAATATGACAAAAGATCGACCTCTAATATTTTCGCGTCAACGTTTAACCTACACACGAAACCAACTAAAATCAATACTTGCATCGATTCGGACTTGCGCCTTGGTCGATTTGATTTCTTAGAATCTTCGAGCCGATTCAACGCATTCATCCTTCGGGGCAACGCGGCGCTTCGCATCGATTCACTCGATGCATTCTTCGGGACAAGGCAACTCTTCGCATCGACTTAGTTTGATGTGTTGCTCGGGACAACTCTCGTATCGTTTTACATCGATACATTTCTTTGGGTCAACACGACTTGCTGAGTCAATGCTTCAGCGTAATGTGCCGTACGAAGCGGGGCATTATGGAATGTACCGCTCAAAATAAGGTTCGTCCTCGAACCAAAACCAACACTCCGACTAAGTGTTTTATAGATCGTTTCACGATCTCGTCCCACCAATGTTGTTCAGTTTCACACTATCTCGCAAGCTTTCCACTAACATTTCAAAGTCTTTCCTGCAGCTCGATTTGAATTTGTATACAACTCGATTTGGATCCGTACCTATATTCAAGGCATCCCGAAGATATATGTATTTTGACCAATTCCAGTGGTAGCAAATTGGAACAAAGCTGACAGGTAAATTTTAATCCTATGCTTGCCATCTCGTACTCTCGATCGGACTTATCCTTAGCAACCGTTCTCAGAATTTTATCGTATACGGATATTCGATACATACGTGATTCGTTCAACAAAGTCATTGCACGCTACGCGATTCAAAAAAAATCGCAAATTCTCGTTTCATATGTTTCGCATGGACTATCAATTCTATGCGTCGCGTCAAGCCGTCGCGCATCCGATCACGAGTCTTTGCAAAGCCTTGCGTTCGAAGTTGCCGCCCAACTATTTCTGAAGTCTTTCTATACAACTTATCTCGATACGATTCCCTTGTTGACTTGCAATGCATCAATATTCAGGGCTACGCCCGCTAGGTTACTTACCTAGATACCGTGCTTAACTTCTTCCGACGCAACTTAAATTGACATTGCACAAAGGCCACAATCTATCCGATTCAAAAGTTTACATCAAGGCGACGGTGCTCAAGACCACGATCGCCTTGACACAAAGGTCTTTACGATGCATCTTACATCCGATTTCCTAACGAGTAGAAATTTACTAGCCAAATTCCCAACTTATCCGTCTCGCAACACCGAATCTAATTTTGATTCACGCAAGCTTAATTGCAAGGTGAGTCTGATTCTAACGACATGACTCGTAAGTCATTCTTTTATCGTTCCCTCTCGTGCATAGCACGTTTCTCGCAATCGCCTACTCGCATCACCAAGTTCGTTGGTAAATTTCTCGTTCGATCGTCGACCAACATAAACA
The DNA here is from genome assembly GCA_029216955.1 of Iris pallida. NCBI lineage: Eukaryota > Viridiplantae > Streptophyta > Magnoliopsida > Asparagales > Iridaceae > Iris > Iris pallida. The sequence goes on from JANAVB010044372.1 coordinate 37,854, forward strand.
TTCAAGCATTATCCTACGAATACTCAAAATCTAACTTTATTATTCTAAATCGAAAGCTGTTCCAACAATTCTCGATCGCCTAGACTTATCGTCAACATGCACCGTGTTATATTTGTTATCGGTGCAATCTCATATGCGATATCGCATAGGTCATCTTACGGCCGGCAGCATTCAATTTGATTTGGCGGTCAAGTCTTCTAGGGTCAGCTACCCCGAAGCTACGCTCGATAATTGTGGATCATTAACGAATGACAGTTTACTACAAACCATGCTATATCTTATTTCGGAGCCAAATCACGTTCCGACGATTCTATGCGACTACCCAATTCCGAACAAAATCGTTTCTATCGACGCAACTGATGCGCAACTATTCTCCGCGTCAAGTCATGCACTACCGTCGATGATTTCACAATTCACGAAACATCTACTTCGTATCGAGTTCGAGTCTATTTTATTTTGTGGGTCGACACACGAGATACTATACGCATCGAGCAATCGTCGATGACTTATAGTCTCGTCTTGATTAATCACAAAGTTCATGATCAACCAGTTCGTTTCTTCTCATATTGTTACTTACAAAATTTTGATAGTGCAAGGCGCACTCCATTTTGTATCCTCACATCGTGCTTACGTTTTCTTACGTATCGATTTCGATATGTCGTATCAATTTCGATAGCGTAAGGGTCAACATTGAATCCGTTTCAACGTCAACTTAACTCACATCGCATACATCCAAGTTCGCAACGAGCTTTTCCATATGCATCAACTCGTTTTCCGATTCGCCGCATCCCGCTATACTTTGATCGCGTAACTGAGTTACCGGTTATCCAACATTGAACCCTCAAGTCATACGATCTCGCCGTCTATGTTTCGCACGTTTTCAATCGTACTCAAATGAGTTTTTGTCTTAACTTAACCAACTATTTCTTAGGCACGATTTTTCGCGTCAACCAACTCTTCATCGAAGTCGCAAGTCGTGCAGTTCGATTACAACTGGCATCGCCCAATATTTCTATCGAAATCGCAAGTCGTGCGATTCAATTCTGTGAAACCCATCATTTTTGTATTTAATTATTAATAGTGTTTTATTAATATTATTATTAACATTTTCAAAAAAAATTATTATTATTATTATTATTATTACTAAATATTTTTGGAGTGAAAGAATTTCGAAAATTATAATAACATGGATTTTTGGTTTTCGGACCCAGACCCGAGTCCGAGCCCAGACCCAGGCCTGAGCCCAATTCTTTCTTTCTCAATTCTGATTATTTGGCTTAATTCTTTAAAAAAAATATATATTTGGGTCAGCTGGTCCCGTAGGACCAGCACCCCATCACCACATGAATTGATAAACCCACTACCTAATCTCTCTCCCCCCAACTTCTCCTATCTACACAAACACACACCCCACCTCCCTTTTATTCCTCCCACTCTCCCCCACTCCCTCACGACACTTCACAGAGAATAACTCTTACAAATCTCAACTCTCTCTCTCTCGTTCACTCATCACTTCCTCTCTGCTCTCTGGAGAAGCACTCGGGAAACCCTCTCATCACCAACTCCACAGAACCCACCTAACCCCCTTCACCTGAAACCCTCTTTCCGAGCCCCAACTCCGGCCATCCCCACCGGAGCCCATCGCGCGTCGCCTCTCCCGCGAGTCCGGCGAAGTCCCGCCCGACCAACTTCCGCCGGTGACCAGCCCCGCGCGCGAGTCCCTCTCCCGCGGATTCCCAAACTCCGGCGCGCCACCCTCCGGCCGACAGCGCCCCGTTCCGACCCGCGCGCGGCCCCCTTTCCGCCGACTCCGGTGAACCCCTTCGAGCCGCGGCCCCTCTGCGCCCCAGCGCCCGTCTCCCCTGTCAGCGCGTACCCCGCGTGCCCTAGCCCTGTTCTCGGCAGCGCTTTTGGGTGCTGTCTCTGGCCGAACTCGCTGCCATTTTGGCGAGCCTTCCTGATTGGTCCTGTCGTGCACTATTTCTGGAATTTTTGACGATTATTTCGACGTCGCTGATTTTTAGCGCTGATTTTGGAACGTTGCGGTGCTGGATTATTTCCAAGGTATAACCCCCCTGTCCCACTATTTTATCTATTTTTGTCGATGATGAAATGGTCCCCGGTTCCCTTTGGAAATTCGGTATTAGCGATGTCGTATTTTTCGGGACTTTCGGAAAGGTCCCGTGAGTTTTTTTGCATTCCCTGAATAATTCGGGAATTTATTTGTGGTATGTTTTAGTTTCTGGAAATTTCCGGGAACGTTCTGTGATTTGTGAAAATTGGAATCGGACTTCCGAAACTATTTCGGGTCGTCCCGATTACGCTGTGGATTGGCTGTGTATGTGTTTTTATATATAAAATGTGGATTTTTCCCTGGTTTGGGACTTGCAGAAATTATCGGCGACAATTTCCCAGTTTTTGGGTTGACCAAAAACAGAGGAGATGCTGCCCGATTTTTCCGTAAATCTCGAATTATTTCCAAAATAAATTTTAAATGATTTTCGGAATTTTATTGATATTTATTTTTGGGTGACGACCGTACCGGTCAATGGACCCGGCTAAGTGCAAACGATACCGGCCCCGCCCGGACGTTGAGGCAATTAGCCAAAAATGAGGATCAGACCATTATCTGAGACTTGAGATTTATCAATATTTTAATATTTAATTTATGTTTACATTTATTTTAATATTTCAGTTAGGACTAACGGCAGTTTATTCTTATTTCAATTTATGTAAATAAATTGTAATGGACATAAGCCCAACTGGCTGGTCTGTGACTGTAATAGCTTAGTTTCCTGTCATTTTCTGATTTTACGAGTTTTTATTATTTAGCGATTAAAATGATTAAAAAGTAATTTCGTATAAAAATTAACTATTATTTTCTCACCTAAAATTGACGAGTTTAATATTAAATAAAAATCACGTATTTCTCATTAAGCAAGAAAATTAGTTTTATATTATATTTTATAAAATTACCAAGTTTTTATAAACAATCTGGCAACGACAAGTTTTCCCCAATTCAAAGTAGAAACGACGTCTTCCCTCGTATTTAATCAACGCACAATTAATCGCGTTTTTTTGTGTTTAGTTAATTAAATAACTAAAATCGGACTAGGACGCAAATAGAGATTACAACTAGCATAGCTAAGTTGGTAAACCTGACGGTTGAGTTTATCTCTCGAATGTAGGAATTCGAGGACAACTCTAAACGTCCCGTCTCGGAATCTTCTTCCCCTCCAGTCATTTCCAATTGAGGCAAGTATAGTTTATGTTAGTTACAGTTATTTACTTAATCGTTTTAATGCATGTCTAAATCACGACTCAAACACGAAACTCTCACTGAGTACTGTACTGTAACTATTGGGGACTGGAGAATAGCGTAATAATTATGACCACTACTGTAACAAAAACCCATTATCCCTCCTGTAACAAACCCAAGCCGGTCATATGTCATTACCTGTTCAAATCACTGATTTCTACTGTAACAAACCTGTTTTAAAACTGTTTAGAACTGCATGATTCAATTTCTTATTTAACTGTTTAAAATTAGCATGAATTATACTTTGCTCCCTCCTGACTGGAGATAACATTTTTAGGAGATGATGCTGAGCTGTGTTATAACAGTTATTACGACCCTGAGTTGTACCCGGTCGTGCTACCAGAGTCCCCGCAGGAGGACGATGGAACTGAGGCTGATAGATAGATTTCATTTCTGCATTGTTATTTCATTTCAAATTCTGTATTTCCTTTTCAGAACAATTTCATTATATTAAATTTCAGTTTAAATAAAGTTTATTTCCAAAGTTGATGTTGTGACAAATATAGTGTTGTTGTATGGTTACCTGCTACTGAACAGTTTACTGCCGCCGTCTCAACAACGGTGCAGGCTGGGCATGATCCGACTAGACCCAGAATATTGGGATCGGGTCGTGACATGTTTTCAATGGTGGCCCATGCAGGTCCGTACAACAACTTAGGAAAACATACCTAGAAACAATTAGAACACTAGAACATTGATTTGTCACGACATAGGGCCGATTATATAAATAAATATTTTTGTTTGATTATAGACTGGTAGGATACCTTGCTTATGTATGTACCCTAAAACTTCCAGATCATGGCCAAAGGAAAGACCACTAGATCCGGCCCTGCTGAAGATGAGGTGTCATCAACTGATCACACCATTTCTCAAGCATGCCGGGACCCACCACCCTTGCAGCTGACAGACCGTCCTCATGCTGCACCAGCTCTCCGGCCCGTTTATGCTTCCACAGCGCAAACGTCGGAACCGGCAATTCCCCGGGCTGAGCCACAAATCCCTGCGGTAGTGCCCGCACCAGCTGCTCCACCAGTACCCGTAGATCCCACTGACCTAGTGGGTATGCTACGAGGAGTGCTTGAAGCACAGAGAGCTCAAGCAGAAGCCCATAGAGAGCAGACTGCTGCCCAAGCTGAAGCCCATCACGAGCAGACCGCGATCATGAGAGAGGGCATGGAGAATGCCCACAACGTGGCCATGGCTGCCTTCGAGAGAGGAGGGACCACTTCTTCAGAGCCACGACCTGCTAAGGTAAGCATGATTCAGGAGTTAAGATTTAAATCTATAAGACCATTCTTTTTTATTAGAGGCGTATTATTGTTTGAAGGTGGGAGATATTGAAAGTTTCAAGAAGCAAGGCCCTCGACCTGTCAAAGGAATCGAGGGTATCATCTACGCCGATGAATGGCTAGATAGCATGGAGCGTCTCTTGAGCATCGCTCGACTCCCGGAGGACCTCAAGACGGAAGCTATAGGACTCCAACTACAGGATGTGGCGAGCATCTGGTATCGAAATGAACCCCGACTCCAGGACAAGCAGCTCGACTGGGACACTTTTAAGAAGCTGTTCCGCAGGAAGTTCTTCCCGACATCGGAGATACGGGACATGGAGAGGCAATTCCAAGACCTGAAGCAGGAAAGCATGACGGTCAGCGAGTATGCGGCAGAGTTCGGCCGACTAAGCCGCTTTGCCAAGAACCTGGTAGCTGACCCGAAGGATCGTACCGAGCGATTCAGGTATGGCCTACGAGAAGAGATTTGCACCCTTGTGATCGTAGGTGGCGCGAAGACCTATGAGAGGATCCTGATCAGAGCTCAGGACATGGAGAAGAGCCAGCCTTCTCGAACAAAGCGGGAGTACCCTGGAACTAGCAACTTCCAGGGCAATCAGAAGAGGCCCAACAACAACAACAGCAGGCCCTCGCACCAGCAGCATCATCATCAGGCGAGGAACAATGACCGAGCACACCAGAAGCAGATCCCTGTCTGCGACTATTGTAAGAGGCCGGGCCACCAGTCGAACATCTGCAGGAAGAGGCTAGATCACTGCCTAGTCTGTGGGTCTGCCACCCACCAAGTGAAGGACTGTCCCTGGTCAGGCCACCGGCCAGGAACCAACCAGTAGAGAGCTCCCCTGCCTACTCAGCAACAATAGTTTGGACAGCATCAGCAGAAGACTGGGCAAGCTTTTGCCCTAGAAGCTGATGAGCAGGAGCCAGAGCAGGAACCAACCGCAGATGTTATCACAGGTTCCATTTATGTGTTTTCACATCCTGCTCTAGCATTATTTGATTCGGGTGCATCACATAGTTTTATTTCATCCAAGTTTATATCTACACACCACATAGATTCGGGACTTAGCAAAGTGATTAGTAGGGTTATGATCGGTGGTGGACCTATTGTCACGCCCCGACCCGGAATCACCCGGATCATCGTCCTCGCAGGGGGCGTGATGCCGTACGAGCCTGAAGTTGCGCTCGTACAAGGCAAGATGACAAGTTCTCAAATGGTTATCTTTTCGATACGATATTAACACAAGGAAAACAGAGTATACGAAACAATTCTCTTTATTGATATTCGAACGTGAGATTACAAAGGCTTCCGATAGCCTAGCAATATATGCCAGATTGGCTACAACACTCAAGTTCTCTCCTGCCCACAAAAGATTTCACCGTTCCATACATCATGTCTTCTATATCTCGGCCGCATCAATCCAGTTGCATAGTCCGAGCGTCAATGCGATTGCACGCTTCAATGCGCTTCGACATTTCCAAGCCTTAACACGTTCAAGCAATGCTTCGCCGTAAGCCTTCCATTCCCCGTGCCCTGCATGAAAGCTGGTGGGGGATCAGCACGTTCGTCCTCGCATGTGCTGACGAAAAGACTATCTTTCTAAAACCGACATTTTAGTATTTATGTTGAAGCATGCAACTTAGCTTATGATCTTGCTATATTCTTCTTAGGGTCAATTTCATGGCATATACGAAAACGTAAAGCATGTTAGCATGGCCAGCATGTTATTCAATTTGCGTAAGTAAACAGGCGAGCAAGCAATCTCGTGTTTGATTCGTGGTGCGACTTACCAAGTCGACGCACTCGCCCTTGCACCGACGTAAGGTGAATACGCCTATCTGTTTTCCCTGTCATGTTATAAGTGCATCTCTATGCGGATTTACAGGTGCACGATAAGAGTATACCGCGCACTTTTGACCCAGGATCCGTCCATGAAAGATAACCATACCTTGCATTTCCAACCCATCGTTCCTTATCTATATGCGGGCCGTTGGCGTATCCGCGCCGGAATGGACTAAAGGAGTTTCTCTTTTATCTTTCCTTACTTTCTTTTCTCACTAGAGTTTCTCTTTTATCTTTCCTTACTTTCTTTTCTCACTATTTGGTTGGGCATGCCGGCGTTTCACGGGTTGGATCACATCCCAAACAACCGAAACGTTTCCGATGCATGCCATCATTTGCGGCTTCTCCCATCTTATTTAAGGATGTGCGCCTACAAAGATTATCCATCCCTCCGCGGCCAAACGGTTCCGGGGACCATCGGTAACTATCCGTTTGGTGGGACCACTCATGCACGAGCTTATATCACGTTTTTATCTCAAGCCCATTCCAATCGACCATGCAACGCCCTATCATTCAACAGTTAAATCAAACAACCAAACATAGTCTTGAGTTCGAGACGCAGACTTATCGTCTCGCATCTCTTTCGTTAACTTTCTGTGTTCTTACGTTTCATGCTTCATTTCGATGATTCAATGGCATCGTGCCTCAACTCAATGCTCGTCAACCGAACGACCCGAAGGTCTCGAACACCTTTCGAGGCAACGTGTCATATCCGACAGTTCCGCCACATTCATACCGTAACTGTATTCTCGCAACGAAGCCATCTTTTATTATCCCGTGCACGTAGGCACGTTTCGACCGTATTTCCAATGTTCTATAACTTAGCCTTCAATGTTCGGGGCTTGCGCACTAGGGCGCTCGCCTATTGTCTTTCAATGTTCTAGCCATTCTAACTCGTGCGCGAAGGCACGGCGTGGTTCGTGCACTAAGGCACTCGCGATTACAGTTATCCCAAGTTCTTGCGGCTTGCGCACCGAGGCGCTCGCCTTAGCGATATCCAATGTTCCATAGCGACTCGTACATATTGATGCACGTATCATTTCAATTGTTCTAACTTAGTGTTCGACACACACTATGATTTATCTCCGATCGGACCACGTCCGTGGCGTCGATAGGGTAACTTTAGCATACAAGAATATATTTGACTTATCGAATAAAGGAGTAAAAAGATGTCAATCCTCCCACCTTGAGTCGATATGCCTTTGCCGTTCCGCCGAGCCGATGCGGCTCGATTCTCTAACTTTGATGAACGGCCACTCTCCTGACTTAGCCATTCGAGCACTTCGTGCTTTGTTGAGTTATACGTCTAATTCGCCTTAGCGCGCCCAAGTCTTAGCCCGTCGCAAGGCGACGATTTGATTTTTGCGGACAACTTACTGAATAAGGCAAAATGTCGACCTCTAACATTTTCACGTCAACGTATAACCTGCACACGAAACCAACTAAAATCAATACTTGCTTCAATTCAGACTTACGCCTTGGTCGATTCGATTTCTTAGAATCTTCGAGCCGATTCAACGCGCTCGTCCTTCCGAGGCAACATGGCACTTCGCATCGATTCACTCGATGCATTCTTCGGGACAAGGCAACTCTTTGCATCGACTTGGTTTGATGCATTACTCGGGCCGACGTAACTCATCGCATCGATTCAGTCCGATGCGTTGCTTTGGATAACTTAACTCTCGTATCGTTTTGCACCGATACATATCCTTGGGTCAACGCGACTCGCCGGGTCAACATTTCAGCGTAATGCACCGTGCGGATCGGGGCATTACAGAATATACCACTCAAAACAAGGTTCGTCCTCGAACCAAAACCAACACTCCGACTAAGTGTTGTATAGATCGTTTCACGATCTCGTCCCGCCAATGTTGTTCGATTTCATGCTATCTCGCAAGCTTTTCACTAATATTTCAATGTCATCCCTGCAGCTCGATTTGAATTTGAATACAACTCGATTTGGATTCGTACCAATATTTAAGGCGTCCCGAAGATATGTGTATTTCGACCAAGTCCAGTCGTAGCAAATTGGAACAAAGCTGACAGGTAAATTTCAATCCTATGCTTGCCATCTCCGTACACTCGATCGGACTTATCCTTAGCGACCGTTCTCGAAATTTCATCGCATACGTATATTTGATACATACTTGATTCATTCAATAAAGTCACTGCACGCGACGCGATTCAAAATCGTATTTCTCGTTTCGTATGTTTCATCGGAACTACCAACTCTATGCGTCGCGCTAAGCCGTTGCGCATCCAATCGCAACAATTCTCCGCAACGCCTTGCGTTCGCGTTCGAATTTGTTTACCAACTATTTTCGAAGTCTCGCTATGAACTTATCTCGACACAATTTCCTTCGTTGACTTACAACGTATCAACATTCAGGGCTATGCCCACTAGGTTACTTACCTAGCACCATACTTAACTTCTCCCGACGCAACTCAAATTGATATTGCACAAAGGCCACAATCTATCCGACTCAAGTTTACATCAAGGCGACGGTGCTCAAGACAACGATCGCCTCGACACGAATTTTCTATGATGCGTTTCACTTCGACTTCCTAACGAGTAGGAATTCACTAGCCAAATTCCCAACTTGTCCGTCTCGCAACACCGAATCTAGGTTCGATTCACGCAAGCTTAATTACAAAGAGTGAATCCGATTCTAACATAGCTCGTACGTCATTCCTCTATCGTTCTCTCTCGTGCATAGCACGTTTCTCGCAATCGCCTAGACTTATCGTCAACATGCATCACATTAAGTTGTTATCAATGCACTTCCATATGCGATATCGCATGGGTCATCTTACGGTCTGCAGTATTCAATTTGATTTGGCGGTCAAGTCTTCTAGGGTCAGCTGCCCCGAAGCTACGCTCGATAGTTGTGGATCATCACCGAAGGACAGTTTACTACGAACCATGCTATATCTTATTTCGGAGCCAAATCACGTTCCGACGCTTTCTACGCGACTATCCAATTCCGACAAAACCATTTCTATTGGCGCAACTGATGCACAACTATCCTCTGAGTAAAGTCATGCACTGCCGTCGATGATTCCGTAATTCACGAAACATCCACTCGTATCGAGTTCGAGTCTATCTTATTCGCGGGTCGACACACAATAGATGCTATACGCATCGAGAAATCGTCGATGACTTATAGTCTCGTCTTGATTAATCACAAGTTCATGACCAACCAATTCGTTCCTTCTCGTATCGTCACTTACAAAATTTTGATAGTGCAAGGCACACTCCATTTTGTATCTCACATCGTGCTTACGTTTCCTTACATATCGATCTCGATATGCCGTATCAATTTCGATAGCGCAATGATCGACTTTGAATCCGTTTCAACGTCAACTTAACTCGCAATGCATACATCCAAGTTCGCAATAAACTTTTCCATTCGTATCAACTCGTTTTCCGACTTGCCGTATCCCGCTATACTTTGATCGCGTAACTGAGTTACCGATTATCCAATATCGAACCCTCAAGTCATACGATCTCGCCTCTAAGTTTCGCGTGTTTTTTGGTCGTACTCAAATGAGTTTTGTCGTAACGTAACCAACTATCTCTTAGGCACGATTACTCGCATCAACCAACTCTTCATCGAAGTTGCACAATGTGCGATTCGATTACAACTCGTATCGCCCAATATTTTTATCGAAATCGCAAGTCGTGCAATTCGATTTGCCTAGCTGTACATTTCCATCGAGATCGCGAGTCATGCGATTCAATTCATAAGTTCGAGTTTTTGTTTCCCGTCGATCCGATTATTGCTTCAAGGCAGAATCGTTTCGCTCGTCTCGGTCATCCGACCAACTTATAACTTCTATCCGACGTATCTTTTATCGATCCGCGTCTCGCCTCACCGTCCCAACCGATCTTCGAAGAACACTTGTATCAACATGCCGTCGTATAAATTTTCAATCGAGTCTCGGTACTCTCCCGTCCGTTGCGGACAAACCTTCCGCAATTCTCACAACGCGTCGATGCAATTCATCGCACAAGTGGTATCCCATATACCACTCGAAATCGAGTCATTCATCGCCTTCGTGGTATGGCATATACCACTCAAAATCAAGTCATTTCCCTCGCACTATACTTAGTATACACCGACGATCCCTTCCGACTCACGATTTCTGCAGTGATCGTGCTTGATCACAACCGTAACTTTGATTCTATCGAATCCGACACGACTCGGTCAATTCTCTCGTTTGCTAACATAAGTTTGGTGTGCAACCGAACGATCCATTCTATCGACTTACGATTTCTATTCCTTCCGTTGCATCTCGTGCAACAATTTGTTTGATTTGCGTTGCACCACGTGCAACAATTTTACTTTCGATATGCGTCGCACATCGTGCTACGATTATTTCCTATATTTCGATCCACTTTGTATAACAATTTATTCTCAATCTTCCTTGCACTTCGTGCAATGATTAATTTGATATGCGTTGCACCCCGTGCAAATTTTACTTTCGATTCGCATTGCACATCGTGCAACATTATTCCCGACTTTTCAAAGTCTATGCCCAATCCGTTCAACACATTCGGCATTGGCTTATCACTTTCATTTTAACGCATATTTATATTAACTCGTTGCACATCGTGCATCATTTTATTTCTCTTTCAACATGTCACGTTGCATTCGATGCAATATATCCTTCGTGACTTTCTTAGCAAACATCGTGAAATTTCCAAAACACAAGCGGCAAAATTTCACGATTTGTATTAGACTTATTGTATGGAACATCCAGTGCGGCATCGAGTAGAGTCAAGAGTGATATCAAGTAGTGGTGGGCAACTTTTAGAATTGTAACGAAGCAAATGTCCAGAGGAAATTGAGCCTAAAGCTCTGATACCAATCTGTCACGCCCCGACCCGGAATCACCCGGATCATCGTCCTCGCAGGGGGAGTGATATCGTACGAGCCTGAAGTTGCGCTCGTGCAAGGCAAGATGACAAGTTCTCAAATGGTTATCTTTTCGATTCGATATTAACACAAGGGAAACAGAGTATACGAAACAATTCTCTTTATTGATATTCGAACGTAAGATTACAAAGGCTTCCGATAGCCTAACAATATATGCCAGATTGGCTACAACACTCAAGTTCTCTCCTGCCCACAAAGGATTTCACTGTTCCATACATCATGTCTTCTATATCTCGGCCGCATCAATCCAGTTGCATAGTCCGAGCGTCAATGCGATTGCACGCTTCAATGTGCTTCGGCATTTCCAAGCCTTAACACGTTCAAGCAACGCTTCGCCGTAAGCCTTCCATTCCCCGTGCCCTGCATGAAAGCTGGTGGGGGATCAGCACGTTCGTCCTCGCATGTGCTGACGAAAAGACTATCTTTCTAAAACTGACATTTTAGTATTTATGTTGAAGCATGCAACTTAGCTTATGATCTTGCTATGTTCTTCTTAGGGTCAATTTCATGGCATATACGAAAACGTAAAGCATGTTAGCATGGCAAGCACGTTATTCAATTTGCGTAAGTAAACAGGCAAGCAAGCAATCTCGTATTTGATTCGTGGCGCGACTTACCAAGTCGACGCACTCGCCCTTGCACCGACGCAAGGTGAATACGCCAATCTGTTTTCCCTGTCATGTTATAAGTGCATCTCTATGCGGATCTACAGGTGCACGATAAGTGTTGTCACGTCCCGCTTCCCGGATGGAAGGGTGACGTCATAACACATCCCCAGGCTACGCACCGAAATTCGCGATTGTCGCCCGTAACCATCAGCAGAATGGAAAATACAAGGAATTTCATGGTATTAAATTATAGTGTAGCAATATTACAGGGAACTTTTCCAACAATTCTATTACAGATTATTACAAAAATTAGATTTGCAAAATGACAACGATACTGCTGGTCATAACTGTGGTAATCCAGACAGTTTACTCCTCGTTGTAGTGCGGCGATACTTCGGCAGAGGCGTCTTCTTCTTCTTAACCTAGTGAACAAATACTAGGTCGTTTAGAAAATGACGAGCAAGTCCTCGGCCAAGAACGGTGAAAGTTAAACAAAAATAATGAATATGTAGTTTTTAAAAGAAGAGACATGGTATACTAAATTGCACTACTATATATATGCTTTAGTAAACATGAATGAAGATCAATGTCCTACTCCATGAATAATAAGATTTTTGAGCTTCCCTTGAGCTTTTAGTAGGAATGGCTTTCCTTGAGCAATTAAGGACACTGCCCACCTATAGTAGGCAGCGTTGTTTTCTGGAGTAAATTTGAAAAGAAATGCAGTTTTGAGAATAATACTCCGAATAATCCTCTAAATATTTTCCGTGAACAATCCCGTTGACCTGGGATCAGGCTGTGATTTCCGAGCCTCCCTTGGGCTAAAAAAGACATCTATTGATGTTACTGTCAAATAGATGTAGAGCCTCCCTTGGGCTAGTACACCCTAGTCGAAACTAGATGCACTGATTCACGAGATTTCCGAAATACTGATCATCTTTTTGTTATTTATGTTACGGGATATCTAGGGATATTTGGTTGTTCTCCCCTCCCAAAAGCTTCCTTAGATAAGAAATTTTCTAAAAATTTTCGAAGGTCGGAAATTTGTCTATCTCCTAAAATTTTCAAAAATTTCGGCAGAGTCTCCTTTGTATTTTGGAGCCCCGAAAATTTTCATGAAACATATATATAATGAAAGTAAAATATGGGCTCGCCGACCCCTTCGGTGGAGTAACTCTCAACACCGGAACCACGCAAGGAATAAAAGAACAAAAGGAACTAGAGATTTATACCTGAGCAAGCAATGATTACCTTTCTTTGGCAATTAGTCAGGTCGCGGCTTGCTAATAGCTTTGCAGTTTGTCAAATAGAGCAAATATTTATTCAACTATGCAAGACTTTATAATGTATAACTATATATGTACAGGTATATATATATATATATATGTATGTATATATATATATGTAGATATATATATATATATATATATATATATATATATATATATATATATATATATATATATATATATATATATATATGTATTCGTAGATATATATATATAGATATATATACATTTATATGTATGTATATATATATGTAGATAGTATAACGAAAATTAAATCAAGCAAAACTCTTTGATATTAACATTTTAACTTCTGTGCATGAAATAGGAAAATGTAGAAATGAGACTTAATTCTAGATATGAACATACAAAATTGAATACTAAATAGAGGAATACAGGATCCTTGTACTTTTTACCTTCCTGGCATACGATCCAGCTGTTCAGTTCTTGTGTATGACAAACTTACCATTGAAGAGTCCCATGTTCATGTATGTTTATATGTTCATGGAAATTCGAGTTCAAATCGTTCAAGTCCATAATCAGTTCCCGTGATATACAAATACTAGTTCCAGTGCCAAATTTAGTTCCTTTGCTTAGGTCTATCAAAATTAAACATTACTAGAAATCAAAATTTGTAAAATTTAAAAAATATCTTGAAGTGGGTTAGATACTACCAAATTTCAGAATTTGAAATTAAACCATAATTTAGCGAAATTGCCCTAATTTATATTCCAAATTATGATCCTTGTGAAATGAAGAAATTAGTATCTAGTTGTGAGACTTCAAATTTAAAATTAACCTATACAAGTCCCAATTCCTAATATTACCAAAAACTTATTATGAAAATAAAATTTATGTGTTCTTGACCAAAATTCAGAATTTAATATGAATTTCTAACTATTTCAGAATTAACTTGGATAAAAAAAAATATTGTTGGAGAAGAAGGAGGAGAGGAGGACTTGCCTTGGGTTTTGAGAAAATCTAGGCTTCTCCTCACAATTTCCTACATTAATTCCCATCATAGTTCAAAATATCCTTCATTAGTAAAGCTTAACCCAAAATGTGTACTTTAGAAGGAATTGGAAAGGAATTTGGAGTGAAAAGTTAGGTTTTACAAGGATCCTGTGATATATCAAGGCTTCTCCTCACAATTTCCTAGGATTTCTCCTTGGAGAGTTGAAGTGGAAGAGGAGGAGTTGAAGAAGAAGATGAAGAAGAGGATGAAGTGGAAGATGGGATGGAGGTGGTCGGACGGCGGCGGCGGGCGACCGGCCGGCGGGCGGATGGCGGCGGCAGCGGCTGGCGGTGGCAGCGGTTGGAGGGGGGGTCGGGTGTGTGAGTATTCTTTTTTTCTTTCTTCTCTCTTTCTTTCTTTGTGTGTGTGTGTGTTGGAAGGGGGGGTTAAATAGAGAGGGTGCTGGTGGTGTTGGGGTGTTGGGTGTGTGTTTATGTTTTTTTTTTGTTCTCTTGTGTAAGGGTTGTGGGTGTGTTTATATAGAGGGGATAAAGGGGTGAGGTGTCCCCCCTTTACTTAACTCATAGAACACATAACCTCTACCTAGGGTTAGGGTTAGGGATACTTGGTCCTACCTAGGGTTAGGGTTAGGGACACTTGGTCCTACCTAGGGTTAGGGTTAGGGTATGACATGTCATGAAAATTAAATAAATAACAATAATAATAATACTAATAAAGTAAATATCATAATAATGATGATAATAATAATAATAACAACAACAATAATAAAAAAAATAAGAGTATGACAAGTCTACTCCCCTTAGAAAAATTCCGTCCTCGGAATTTGAAATAACTAGAGTAGCGGTATGATTACTAACCTGGTTTAGGAAATAGATATGGATATTGCCTCAGCATATCTTCTTCTTTCTCCCAAGTTGAATCTCCAGGCGAATCCTTGCTCCATGCGACTCGTACTAATGGAATTATCCGATTGCGGAGTACCTTCTCTCTTCGATCCAAGATCCCAACGGGTTTCTGTTCGATCCGTAGTGTAGGTCCAACGGTGATTTCTGAATGGTCGAGTATATGGCTCGGATCCGACACATATCTTCATAATTGGAAAACATGGAATACATCGTGAACTCCCTCTAGTGTTGGGGGTAAGGCAAGCCGATACGATACATTCCCTACTTTCTCCAATATGTCGAAGGGCCCAATGTATCTCGGACTCAGTTTTCCTCTGGTCCCGAATCTGATGGTTCCCTTGGTTGGTGAAACTTTTAGAAAAACATGATCTCCAGGTTGAAATTCCAGTATTCTTCGATGCTTATCAGCCCACATCTTCTGTCTATCCTGGGCTGCTTGCAAGTGACTTCTTATTATCTTGACTATGTCCACAGTTTGTGTCACTAGTTATGGCCCTAACAATTGTCTTTCTCCTACGTCGGTCCAGCATACCGGCGATCTGCACTTTCTACCATACAGTGCTTCAAATGGAGCCATTTTGATACTATCGTGATAACTGTTGTTATAAGAAAATTCTACCAGATGTAGATGATCATCCCATGCTCACCCAAAATCTAAGGTACAAGCTCTCAACATGTCTTCTAGTGTCTGAATGGTTCTTTCAGACTGGCCGTCTGTTTGGGGGTGGTAGGCGGAGCTAAATTTCAACTGAGTGCCAAGGTTTTCCTGCAAGCTTTTCCAGAAGTGTGAAGTGAATCGGGTATCTCTATCCGATACTATACTTACTGGTACTCCATGCTGACTGACAATCTGTTTCATGTACATTTCTGCCAGTATCTCTGTTGACTGTCTAACTCGAAAAGGAAGAAAATGAGCGGACTTCGTAAGTCTGTCTACAATGACCCAAATAGTATTATTACCCCTTTGGGTCCTAGACAGTCCTGTCACAAAATCCATCGTGAGATGCTCCTATTTCCATTCGTGTATGGGCAACGGCTGAAGAAGTCCTGCTGTTCTTTGATGCTCTGCTTTCACTTGTTGACAGACGAGACATCTGGATACGAATCTGGCGACTTCTCTTTTCATCCCGTGCCACCAAAACGTTTGTTTCAAATCTTTATACATTTTAGTGCTGCCCGGATGAATAGAATATTGTGAGTTATGGGCTTCTGTCATGACCTCCGTTCTCAAATCTCCACTGGGCACACATAACCGATCTCCGAATCTGAGCGATCCGTCCGGATGCTTCCTTATCCCAGTCTGGAGCCCTGCTTCTGTTTGTTTCCAAATTTTTTGAAGTTTTGAATCATTTTGTTGGGCTTCCTTAATCCTATCTATTAAGGAGGATTGTATTTATAAGTTTTGCCATATCCCTTCGGTAATTGGGCATATTACTTCAATTCCCATTTTCCTCAAATCCTCAAGGATTTCCTTGTGTGTATTCAAAAGGAAAGCTTCGGGTCTTCTACTTAAGGCATCAGCCACCTTATTAGCCTTGCCTGGGTGATATGTTAATTCTATATCAAAGTCTTTCAGTAACTCCAACCATCTTCTTTGTCTCATATTGATCTCTTTTTGTGTGAAGACATAATTTAAACTCTTGTGGTCTGTGTATATTTTGATTCTTTCTTCGTATAAATAGTGTCTCCATAACTTGAGTGCAAACACTACTGCTGCAAGCTCGAGGTCATGAGTTGGATAATTTCTTTCATGTGTCTTTAACTGTCGGGACGCATATGCTATGACTCTTCCGTGCTGCATCAGTACACATCCTAAACCCTTTCCTGATGCATCACTATATATTTCATATCCACCCGAACCAGATGGTAATGCCAGTATTGGGGCTGAAATTAATCTTTTCTTTAATTCGTCAAATGCTGCTTGACATTTCTCTGTCCAGTTAAACTTTTCTTCCTTCCGGATAAGACGCGTTAAAGGTTCTGCAATCCTTGAAAAATTCTCTACGAATCTTCGGTAATAACCAGCCAACCCCAAGAAACTTCTGATTTCTGCTACGGACTTAGGTGTCGGCCAAGACTTAACTGCTTCCACTTTCTTCGGGTCTACCGAGATACCTTCTCCACTGACAATATGCCCTAGAAATGGTATTTGATCCAGCCAAAATTCACATTTACTAAGCTTGGCATATAATTTTTCCTCCCGCAAAGTTTGCAATACTATCCTCAAGTGCTTTTCATGCTCCTCTTCACTTTTGGAGTATATAAGAATATCATGAATGAATACAATCACAAATTTATCCAGATATTGATAAAATACACGATTCATCAGGTCCATAAATATAGCTGGTGCATTTGTCAACCCGAATGGCATAACTAAGAATTCGTAATGCCCATACCGAGTCCTAAATGCAGTCTTTGGAATATCTTTCTTCTTTACCTTCACTTGATGATATCCGGATCTTAAATCAATTTTTAAAAATACCCTTGCTTCTCCTAACTGATCAAACAATTGATCGATCCTAGGTAAGGGATATTTATTCTTGATGGTAACCTCATTCAAGGCCCTATAATCAATTACTAGGCGTAGGGTACCATCTTTTTTTTCACAAATAATACTGGTGCACCCCATGGCAAAGCGCTAGGCTGAATAAATCCCTTGGATAGTAATTCTTTTATTTGTTTGTTTAACTCAGCCAGCTCCTCCTTGTTCATTGGGTATATCTTTTTGGCTATGGGTGCAGCTCCAGGTATTAAATCTATAGAGAATTCTACAGCTCTATCTGGGGGTAGCCCTAGCAATTCTTCTGGGAATACGTCCTTAAATTCTTCTACTACTCTTGGAAATGGTTATTCTGCCACTCCTTGCAGCAGTACTGGTAATTCAAATTTCTCTAATTCTTCTGCATTGAATTCATTCTGGTCCCTTACAAATTCACAAAATTCTCCGTCAGGGAGTTGAAAGGAAACTTTCCCCTAACTGCAATCTATGTTGGCTGATGTTGCAGTTAGCCAATCCATACCCAATATTATATCATAGTTGCTTGTTGGGAAAATGAGCAACCGGGTACGAAAAGCTCCTCCACCCAATTTTATGGGACATCTACTACATACCCGACTGACTTCTACTACTCAATTACCGGTGAGGACCTTCAGTGATTTAGGCAGAGGTTGTGACTCTATTTCACGTTGTGATATAAAAAAAGATGCTATAAATGAATGGGTAGTCCCGGAATCAAATAATACTGATGCTGGATATGCAGAAATTAAAATAGTACCTGAAATCACTTCTCTGGGGATATTCGCATCTTCAGCTCCCATCACAAATGCTTGTCCTTGCTTATTCCTTTTCTTGTTATTATTTTGGGCTTGTGCCGCCCGTTGTGCTTGCTGAAATTGGTATGCCTGAGGTGCATAGGGCGGCCTGTACTGATTTCCATAAGCTATACCTGCTTGTGACGTTGGGGCCTGCATTATAGGTCGAGGTTGGGTTCCTCGAGCTGGAGGTCGGTATCCCTGATTGAAGCTTTGAGTGATTGCCCCAGTTGCAGGTATTTGAGGGCATTGATTTGTTAGATGGTTTCCTGCTCCACACTTCAAACAAAGCCCCAATCTCTTCTGACATACATTTATTCTATGGCCTGGTTTGTGGCAGTAATTACAGACAACGGGTCTGTCTGGGTTGCCATTCTGAGGACGCTTAGGCGGTCCCTGCCAATGATTCTTGGAGGATGCCCCCTCCTCAAAAGTCCTCTTAGGTTGTGGAGACCGGAAAGGTTGTTCTTCTTTTAGTATCCTTTCTTGGTCTCGAGCAGCTTCTGTTGCCTCTGAAAATGTTTGGTATCTATAAGAGGCGACCCTACTTTTCAGTTGGGTCCCAAGTCCTTCTACGAACCTGGATATTTTTGTGTCTTCATCTGCTATCATGTTGGGGGTAAATCGACTAAGCCGAGAAAATTCCGCAACGTACTCATCAACTGTACGTCTTCCCTGTTTCAGGTAGTTGAACTGTCGTTCTAATTCTATCCGTGCAGACTTGGGATAGAATCTGTCTTCAAATTTCTTCTTGAACGCCGCCCATGATATGTCCTCGTCAGAATCTTCTGGGTACTCAGCGCTCCACCAGTATCCAGCAATGTCCTCCAGCTGGATGCGGATTGCTGGCACCATATCCTCGGGTTTAATTTTGGCAGCCTTCATCAACCCTTCAATGGTTCTCAGCCATTGACTTGCTTCCATCGCATTTTCAGTCCCCTTAAACTTGGGCGGCCTAAGATCCCTGAATTCTTTTAGGGTTTTATCCTTGATATTATTTGAATTCTGCATTTATTCTAGTATCGTGGCATTTGTGGCATGGGCCTGTTGACTATTGGATTCCAATAGTTGCTGGAATAATCGGAACATGTCTGCCACGGTTGGCTCAGTCGACGTTTGAGATTGTGTATTGTTTGATCGATCGTGATTGTCCATATCCTGAAATAAAAGACATAATCCTTCAGGAAATATTTCGGCTCACAATGTTCGTTCATAACGAGGTATACAACAGAGTCATATTTATATATCATTAAAATGAGAGTATTACAAAAAGTGGTTTTCACTCTCAACTTCACATTTGTTTACATCCTTTTCATCTAACCTACTCATGTCACTCCACTTCCCCAAAATGTGACATAGTATCTATCTCTATCTGTCCCTACTTGTATACATATCTGCCGATTTTCAAAATACCACACAGCAGACAAAAAGGGAGGATTCCTTCTTCAATATACAAACACAGTTAGATTTTTCTTATTCTAAGGCCTCGATGAGGATTCTTTCCTCTGTGAGGATGTCAACTTCTGGATGAAGTCTTTCAAAGTCATCTAAAGTACCCTCGTAGCCATGGAGTCCGATGTAGATGTGGTTTGGATCTCGGACATGAAGACAGTAGGTTATGTTTTCAAAATACACTTCAGCTCCATCTTCGATGTCTCTGATAATTGGACGTGAGACTACATAGAACACTTGGTAAACATGGACATCATACCAATCAGGTGCGTTCCACATTATTCTCGCATAACGTTGGTATAGATACATGGAGTAATCACTTCCGTCATATTCCAAACTTGGCATAAACAGGTCCATACCTACATTTATAATATCCTTAAGTAAAAGTATTTACCAGGAATATAAAAATATAGGAAAATCATATTTATTTATTGACAGCATAACATGCTTCTACTACATATATTCATATGTTACTTACATTCATAATCTACTTACATATTAAGGCCTAATACTTATTTTACATATCTCACTACATATATTCACACACACCCTTTACAAAGTTAAGGATCTAATACTTATTTACATATCTATATTTATGCATCTTCTTCATGCTGGAGGGGTCTAAATCCATATACGTCTTATGTTAAGAATCCTTGCTTCTGGGTGGGCCTGCTTCCATTCTTCTAGTGTACCGTTGTGTTCATTCTCTGGACCTTCAGATGGTTCTGCCTTGATCAATACATGATAATGCACCGTATTATAATATACTTTCCTTTCGTCTACTATATCTATCACCACTGGATATTTCAGCTCGTAGTGTACTCCATAAGCTTCTATCATTTCCTTTGGTGCTACTTTCCACATCTTCCTTACAAATGCATAATACTCATCCAGGATGTGACTATCATTTCCTAATCTTGCAAAGGGTACGAAGCGGGACATGATCTACATCAAAATTTCTTGAGTCAATATCTATTTACTAGGATTAAATAGTTGGCTAGAAAAGAGGTAATCAGCTACTAACTATTGATACTTCCTCCTTAGAGATTCCTAGAGTGTGATTGGGACTCGTAGTGCTCCTTACGATTCTAGAACCTACGTTTTATCCGAACCTATGTCCTATCCTAGATTTTCCATTCTTACTGACCTGCATGGGCCACCACTTAAAGGACATGTCACGTCCCGCTTCCCGGATGGAAGGGTGACGTCATAACACATCCCCAGGCTACGCGCCGAAATTCGCGATTGTCGCCCGTAAACATCAGCAGAATGGAAAATACAAGGAATTTCATGGTATTAAATTATAGTGTAGCAATATTACAGGGAACTTTTCCAACAATTCTATTACAGATTATTACAAAAATTAGATTTGCAAAATGACAACGATACTGCTGGTCATAACTGTGGTAATCCAGACAGTTTACTCCTCGCTGTAGTGCGGCGATACTTCGGCAGAGACGTCTTCTTCTTCTTCACCTAGTGAACAAATACTAGGTCGTTTAGAAAACGACGAGCAAGTCCTCGGCGAAGAACGGTGAAAGTTAAACAAAAATAATGAATATGTAGTTTTTAAAAGAAGAGACATGGTATACTAAATTGCACTACCATATATGCTTTAGTAAACATGAATGAAGATCAATGTCCTACTCCATGAATAATAAGATTTCTGAGCTTCCCTTGAGCTTTTAGTAGGAATTGCTTTCCTTGAGCAATTAAGGACACTGCCCACCTATAGTAGGCAGCGTTGTTTTCTGGAGTAAATTTGAAAAGAAATGCAGTTTTGAGAACAATACTCCGAATAATCCTCTAAATATTTCCCGTGAACAATCCCGTTGACCTGGGATCAGGCTGTGATTTTCGAGCCTCCCTTGGGCTAAAAAAAGACATCTATTGATGTTACTGTCAAATAGATGTAGAGCCTCCCTTGGGCTAGTACACCCTAGTCGAAACTAGATGCACTGATTCACGAGATTTCCGAAATACTGATCAGCTTTTTGTTATTTATGTTACGGGATATCTAGGGATATTTGGTTGTTCTCCCCTCCCAAAAGCTTCCTTAGATAAGAAATTTTCTAAAAATTGCCGAAGGTCGAAAATTTGTCTATCTCCTAAATTTTTCAAAAATTTCGGCAGAGTCTCCTTTGTATTTTGGAGCCCCGAAAATTTTCATGAAACATATATATAATGAAAGTAAAATATGGGCTCGCCGACCCCTTCGGTGGAGCAACTGTCAACACCGGAACCACGCAAGTAAATAATTGGGCTCGCCGACCCCTTCGGTGGAGCAACTCTCAACACCGGAACCATGCAAGGAATAAAAGAACAAAAGGAACTAGAGATTTATACCTGGGCAAGCAATGATTACCTTTCTTTGGCAATTAGTCAGGTCGCGGCTTGCTAATAGCTTTGCAGTTTGTCAAATAGAGCAAATATTTATTCAACTATGCAAGACTTTATAATGTATAACTATATATGTACAGGTATATATATAATGTATAACAAAAGGAACTAGAGATTTATACCTAGGCAAGCAATGATTACCTTTCTTTGGCAATTAGTCAGGTCGCGGCTTGCTAATAGCTTTGCAGTTTGTCAAATAGAGCAAATATTTATTCAACTATGCAAGACTTTATAATGTATAACTATATATGTACAGGTATATATATATATATGTATATATATATATATGTAGATATATATATAAAGATATATATATGTATGTATATATCTACATATATATATATATATATATATGTAGATATATATATAAAGATATATATATGTATGTATATATATATATATATATATATATATATATATATATATATATATATATATATATATATATATATATATATATATATATATATATATATATATATATATATATATACATTTATATGTATGTATATATATATGTAGATAGTATAACGAAAATTAAATCAAGCAAAACTCTTTGATATTAACATTTTAACTTCTGTGCATGAAATAGAAAAATATAGAAATGAGACTTAATTCTAGATATGAACATACAGAATTGAATACTAAATAGAGGAATACAGGATCCTTGTACTTTTTACCTTCCCGGCATACGATCCAGCTGTTCAGTTCTTGTGTATGACAAACTTACCATTGAAGAGTCCCATGTTCATGTATGTTTATATGTTCATGGAAATTCGAGTTCAAATCGTTCAAGTCCATAATCAGTTCCCGTGATATACAAATACTAGTTCCAGTGCCAAATTTAGTTCCTTTGCTTAGGTCTATCAAAATTGAACATTACTAGAAATCAAAATTTGTAAAATTTAAAAAAATATCTTGAAGTGGGTTAGATACTACCAAATTTCAGAATTTGAAATTAAACCATAATTTAGCGAAATTGCCCTAATTTATATTCCAAATTATGATCCTTGTGAAATGAAGAAATTAGTATCTAGTTGTCAGACTTCAAATTTAAAATTAACCTATACAAGTCCCAATTCCTAGTATTACCAAAAAATTATTATGAAAATAAAATTTATGTGTTCTTGACCAAAAATTCAGAATTTAATATAAATTTCTAACTATTTCAGAATTAACTTGGATAAAAAAAATATTGTTGGAGAAGGAGGAGAGGAGGACTTGCCTTGGGTTTTGAGAAAATCTAGGCTTCTCCTCACAATTTCCTACATTAATTCCCATCATAGTTCAAAATATCCTTCATTAGTAAAGCTTAACCTAAAATGTGTACTTTAGAAGGAATTGGAAAGGAATTTGGGGAGAAAAGTTAGGTTTTACCTAGGATTTCTCCTTGGAGAGTTGAAGTGGAAGAGGAGGAGTTGAAGAAGAAGATGAAGAAGAGGATGAAGTGGAAGATGGGATGGAGGTGGTCGGACGGCGGCGGCGGGCGACCGGCCGGCGGGCGGCCGGCGGGCGGATGGCGGCGGCAGCGGCTGGCGGTGGCAGCGGTTGGAGGGGGGGGTCGGGTGTGTGAGTGTTTTGTTTGTTTTTTTTCTTTCTTCTCTCTTTCTTTCTTTGTGTGTGTGTGTGTTGGAAGGGGGGGTTAAATAGAGAGGGTGCTGGTGGTGTTGGGGTGTTGGGTGTGTGTTTATGTTTTTTTTTGTTCTCTTGTGTAAGGGTTGTGGGTGTGTTTATATAGAGGGGATAAAGGGGTGAGGTGTCCCCCCCCTTTACTTAACTCATAGAACACATAACCTCTACCTAGGGTTAGGGTTAGGGACACTTGGTCCTACCTAGGGTTAGGGTTAGGGTATGACATGTCATGAAAATTAAATAAATGACAATAATAATAATACTAATAAAGTAAATATCATAATAATGATAATAATATTAATAACAACAACAATAAAAAAAGGGTATGACAAGTGTACCGCGCACTTTCGACCCAGGATCCGTCCATGCAAGATAACCGTACCTTGCATTTCCAACCCATCGTTCCTTATCTATATGCGGGCCGTTGGCGTATCCGCGCCGGAATGGACTAAAGGAGTTTCTCTTTTATCTTTCCTTACTTTCTTTTCTCACTAGAGTTTCTCTTTTATCTTTCCTTACTTTCTTTTCTCACTATTTGGTTGGGCATGCCGGCGTTTCACGGGTTGGGTCACATCCCAAAGAACCGAAACGTTCCCGATGCATGCCATCATTTGTGGCTTCTCCTATCTTGTTTAAGGATGTGTGCCTACAAAGATTATCCATCCCTCCGCGGCCAAACGGTTCCGGGGACCACCGGTAACTACCCGTTTGGTGGGACCACTCGTGCACGAGCTTATATCACATTTTTATCTCAAGCCCATTCCAATCGACCATGCAACGCCCTATCATTCAACAGTTAAATCAAACAACCAAACATAGTCTTGAGTCCGAGACTCAGACTTATCGTCTCGCATCTCTTTCGTTAACTTTCTGTGTTCTTACGTTTCATGCTTCGTTTCGATGATTCAATGGCATCGTGCCTCAACTCAATGCTCGTCAACCGAACGACCCGAAGGTTTCGAACACCTTTCGAGGCAATGTGTCATATCCGACAGTTCCGCCATATTCATACCGTAACTGTATTCTCGCAACGAAGCCATCTTTTATTATCCCGTGCACGTAGGCACGTTTCGACCGTATTTCCAATGTTCTATAACTTAGCCTTCAATGTTCGGGGCTTACGTGCTAGGGCGCTCGCCTATTGTCTTTCAATGTTCTAGCCATTCTAACTCATGCGCGAAGGCACGGTGTGGTTCGTGCACTAAGGCACTCGCCGATTACAGTTATCCCAAGTTCTTGCGGCTTGCGCACCAAGGCGCTCGCCTTAGCGATATCCAATGTTCCATAGCGACTCGTACATATTGATGCACATATCATTTCAATTGTTCTAACTTAGTGTTCGACACACACTATGATTTATCTCCGATCGGACCACGCCCGTGGCGTCGATAGGGTAACTTTAGCATACAAGAATATATTTGACTTATCGAATGAAGGAGTAAAAAGATGTCAATCCTCCCACCTTGAGTCGATATGCCTTTGCCGTTCCGCCGAGCCGATGCGGCTCGATTCTCTAACTTTGATGCACGGCCACTCTCCTGACTTAGCCATTCGAGCACTTCGTGCTTTGTTGAGTTATACATCCAATTCGCCTTAGCGCGCCCAAGTCTTAGCCCGTCGCAAGGCGACGATTTGATTTTCACGGACAACTTACTGAATAAGGCAAAATGTCGACCTCTAACATTTTCACGTCAACGTATAACCTGTACACAAAACCAACTAAAATCAATACTTGCTTCGATTCGGACTTGCGCCTTGGTCGATTCGATTTCTTAGAATCTTCGAGCCGATTCAACGCGCTCGTCCTTCCGAGGTAACGCGGCACTTCGCATCGATTCACTCGATGCATTCTTCGGGACAAGGCAACTCTTTGCATCGACTTGGTTTGATGCATTACTCGGGCCGACGTAACTCATCGCATCGATTCAGTCCGATGCGTTGCTCGGGACAACTTAACTCTCGTATCGTTTTGCACCGATACATATCCTTGGGTCAATGCGACTCGCCGGGTCAACGTTTCAGTATAATGCGCCGTGCGGATCGGGGCATTACACCTATACCCATCACTGAGGCTTGTAATTGTCCCATAACCATATCTGGCCATCAGTTTTCAACATCTTTACTAGTGATGCCCCTACCCAACTATGATGTAGTCCTAGGAATGGACTGGTTAAGTGAACAGCATGCGCTGATAGATTGTCACCGAGGATGTGTAATCTTCAGCCCACCAGGAGAACCAGAATTTGTAATCTCTCGGGCTCCGAAAGATATGAAGAGTATTTCCTACTCCTCTATCACCGACGATCCCGGGCCTCCTCACCCTATCATTGCGGAATTTATGGACGTCTTTCCAGATAGTCTTCCAGGATTGCCGCCGGATCGAGGTGTAGAATTCACCATCGATCTAGTACCCGGCTTTTCCCCTATTTCTCGGGGATGCTACAGAGTCAACCCCAAGGAGGCTAAGGAGATGAAGGATCAGATCGACGAGCTGAAGTCGCAAGGATTTATCAGAGGCGGAGCTTCACCCTGGGGAGCACCAGTTTTGTTCGTACCCAAGAAGGATGGAACTGTGCGGATGTGCATTGACTACCGGGCGCTGAACAACATCACCATCAAGAACAAGTACCCCCTGCCCCGGATCGACGACCTGTTTGATCAACTGAGCGGAGCCAAGGTGTTTTCAAAGATAGATCTCAGATCAGGCTACCATCAAATCAAGGTCAGGAAGGAGGATATTCCCAAGACGGCGTTCAACACCAAGTATGGACAGTTTAAATTCTTGGTCATGCCGTTTGGACTGACAAATGCTCCTGCGGTATTCATGAACATTATGAACAAGGTTTTCCATGAATATCTGGATCAGTTTGTTGTTGTCTTTATCGATGACATACTGATCTACTCGAAGACAGAGGAAGAGCATGAAGAGCACTTGAGGAAAGTGCTGAGTACCTTAAGGAAGGAGAAGCTCTATGGTAAGCTATCCAAATGTGAATTCTTTTTAGACAAGGTGGAATTTTTGGGCCATGTTGTCACAGGAAAAGGAATTTCGATGGATCCTAAGAAGATAGCTGCTATTGAGAAGTGGACTGCACCAAGTTCGGTTGCAGAAATCAGGAGCTTTTTGGGACTAGCTGGCTACTACCGGAAGTTCGTGAAGGATTTCTCCAAGATTGTGGAGCCAATGACGAAGCTTACCAGGAAGAATGAAGAGTTCATATGGTCTGAAGCGTGCCAGTCAGCTTTTGAGGAACTGAAGAAGAGGCTCACAACTGCGCCGATACTTGCGCTACCCGCGGGTACTGGCGGTTTCTCAATCTATAGTGATGCTTCCGGAAAAGGACTGGGCTGCGTTCTTCAACAACACGGGAAAGTGATTGCCTATGCATCTAGACAATTGCGGACTCATGTGAAGAACTACCCCCACACATGACTTGGAGCTTGCAGCGGTGATTTTTGCCTTGAAGCTATGGAAGCACTACCTGTATGGAGAGAGTGGAAATATTTACGGACCACAAAAGTCTGAAATATGTTTTCACTCAGATGGAGCTGAACATAAGACAAAGACGATGGCTGGAGCTAATGAAGGACTTTGATATCAACCTGCAGTACCACCCGGGTAAGGCTAATGTTGTTGCAGATGCACTTAGTCGTTACCCAATGGCGATGTTCTTGACCAAGGAGCGCCATTTGCTAGAGGATATGGAGAAGCTTGGATTGGAAATTGTACTGCCCGAGGAGGAAATGAAGAAACTTGGAAGAGAAGCCATCGTACCAGGAGCTGAACCATCATTGATGCAGTTGCAAGTGCGTTCGAGTCTTATGGACAAGATCAAGGAGACACAATTTCAAGACGAGACGCTTTGCAAACTCAGAGACCAAGTGCTGGCAGGAACACTTGAAAGATTCTCAATCGCCAGCGACGGAGCATTGAAGAATGGTACGAGGCTGTGAGTACCAACTGGCGAACTGAGGAACGAGCTGATGCAAGAAGCGCACCAGTCGCAGTATTCCATACACCCTGGAGCCAACAAGATGTACCGGGATATGCAGACTATAATATGGTGGTACGGAATGAAGAAGGGCGTATCCATGTATGTGGCTAGATATTTAATTTGTCAGCAAGTT
This sequence comes from Iris pallida, assembly GCA_029216955.1. Taxonomy (NCBI): domain Eukaryota; kingdom Viridiplantae; phylum Streptophyta; class Magnoliopsida; order Asparagales; family Iridaceae; genus Iris; species Iris pallida. Next base: position 65,947 of record JANAVB010044372.1, read on the forward strand.
AAAGCCAGCAGGCAGAGACCAGCAGGATTATTGCAGCCGCTCGACATTCCGGAGTGGAAATGGGAGCACATAACGATGGACTTTGTATTGGGACTGCCTCGGTCCCAAGGAGGGAAGGATGCCATCTGGGTTATAGTGGACCGACTGACGAAGTCAGCTCACTTTATCCCCTTCAAGGTTGGTTTATCTACCGAGAAGTTGGCAGCACTGTACATGCGGCACATCTACCGGATTCATGGAGTTCCGGTAAGTATTGTATCTGACAGAGATACCAGGTTTACTTCTCATTTTTGGAAGAGTTTGCATGACAGCTTGGGGACCCAACTGAAGTTCAGCACCGCCTACCACCCTCAGACTGACGGGCAATCGGAGAGAACAATCCAGACGCTAGAAGATATGCTGAGATCCTGCGTCCTGAAATTTGAAGGGTCTTGGGAAGACCATTTGCACTTGGTAGAGTTTTCTTACAACAACAGCTACCAAGCTAGCATCGGGATGACACCGTTCAAGGCACTCTATGGACGTCGTTGCCGCACCCCTCTTACCTGGGACGACGTCGGAGAACGAGTGTTGCTTGGACCTGAGATGGTGACCGAAGCAGCAGAGAAGGTGAGAAAGATTAGAGACAAGCTCCGGATAGCACAAGACAGACAAAAGCATTGGGCCGATTGCAGCAGACGGCCTTTGGAGTTTGAAGCAGGTGACAGTGTGTTTGTGAAGATCTTGCCTACCAGAGGAACAATCCGCTTCGGCAGAGCAGGAAAATTGAGCCCCAGGTATATTGGTCCATTTGAAATACTTAACAAGATTGGAGAAGTGGCTTATCGGGTGGCTCTACCCCCAAGTCTCGAAGGCGTCCACAACGTCTTCCACGTCTCGCAGCTGAGACGCTACATCCCGGACCCGAGACATATCTTGGACCATTCAGAGCTGGAGATTGGACCAAGCCTCACAGTGCCGGAGAAACCAGTGGCAATTTTGGACCGAGGCGAGAAGAGGACCAGGAACACCGTGACGCCAATAGTCAGAGTGATGTGACGGCACAACTCACCAGGCGAGTCGACCTGGGAGCGAGAAGACCAGATGCGGGAGCAGTACCCGTACCTGTTTGAGACATGAGGTAATCCCTAACCTTACTTTAAATTTCGAGGACGAAATTTTCTAAGGAGGGAAGATTGTGAAACCCATCATTTTCGTATTTAATTATTAATAGTGTTTTATTAATATTATTATTAACATTTTCAAAAAATATTATTATTATTATTAATATTATTACTAAATATTTTTGGAGTGAAAGAATTTCGAAAATTATAATAACATGGATTTTTGGTTTTCGGACCCAGACCCGAGTCCGAGCCCAGACCCAGGCCTGAGCCCAATTCTTTCTTTCTCAATTCTGATTATTTGGCTTAATTCTTTAAAAAAAATAAAAAAATAAAAATATATTTGGGTCAGCTGGTCCCGTAGGACCAGCACCCCATCACCACATGAATTGGTAAACCCACTACCTAATCTCTCTCCCCCCAACTTCTCCTATCCACACGAATACACACCCCACCTCCCTTTCATTCCTCCCACTCTCCCCCACTCCCTCACGACACTTCACAGAGAATAACTCTCACAAATCTCAACTCTCTCTCTCTCTCTCTCTCTCGTTCACTCATCACTTCCTCTCTGCTCTCTGGAGAAGCTCTCAGAAAACCCTCTCATCACCAACTCCACAGAACCCACCTAACCCCCTTCACCCGAAACCCTCTTTCCGAGCCCCAATTCCGGCCATCCCTACCGGAGCCCATCGTGCGTCGTCTCTCCCGCGAGTCCGGCGAAGTCCCGCCCGGCCAACTTCCGCTGGCGACCAGCCGCGCGCGCGAGTCCCTCTCCCGCGGATTCCCGAACTCCGGCGCGCCATCCTCCGGCCGACATCGCCCCGTTCCGACCCGCGTGCGGCCCCCTCTCCGCCGACTCCGACGAACCCCTTCGAGCCGCGGCCCCTCTGCGCCCCAGCGCCCGTCTCCCCTGTCAGCGCGCACCCCGCGTGCCCTAGCCCTGTTCTCGGCAGCGCTTTTGGGTGCTGTCTCTGGCCGAACTAGCTGCCATTTTGGCGAGCCTTCCTGGTTGGTCCTGCCGTGCACTATTTCTGGAATTTTCGACGATTGTTTCGGCATCGCTGATTTTTAGCGCTGATTTCGGAACGTTGCGGTGCTGGATTATTTCCAAGGTATAACCCCCATGTCCCACTATTTTATCTATTTTTGTCGATGATGAAATGGTCCCCGGTTCCCTTTGGAAATTCGGTATTAGCGACGTCGTATTTTTCGGGACTTTCGGAAAGGTCCCCTGAGTTGTTTTGCATTCCCGGAATATTTCGGGAATTTATTTGTGGTATGTTTTAGTTTCTGGAAATTTTCGGGAACGTTCTGTGATTTGTGAAAATTGGAATCGGACTTCCGAAACTATTTCTGGTCGTTCCGATTACGCTGTGGATTGGCTGTGGATGTGTTTTATATATAAAATGTGGGTTTTTCCCTGGTTTGGGACTTGCAGGAATTATCGGCGATAATTTCCCAGTTTTTGGGTTGACCAAAAACAGAGGAGATGCTACCCGATTTTTCCGTAAATCTCGAATTGTTTTCAAAATGAATTTTAAATGATTTTCGGAATTTTGTTGATATTTATTTTTGGTTGACGACCGTACCGGTCAATGGACCCGGCTAAGTGCAAACGATACCGGCCCCGCCCGGACGTTGAGGCAATTAGCCAAAAATGAGGATCGGACCATTATCTGAGACTTGAGATTTATCAATATTTTAATATTTAATTTATGTTTACATTTATTTTAATATTTCAGTTAGGACTAACGGCAGTTTATTCTTATTTCAATTTATATAAATAAATTGTAATGGGCATAAGCCCAGCTGGCTGGTCTGTGACTGTAATAGCTTAGTTTCCTGTCATTTTCTGATTTTACGAGTTTTTATTATTTAGCGATTAAAATGATTAAAAAGTAATTTCGTATAAAAATTAAGTATTATTTTCTCACCTAAAATTGACGAGTTTAATATTAAATAAAAATCACGTATTTCTCATTAAGCAAGAAAATTAGTTTTATATTATATTTTATAAAATTACCAAGTTTTCATAAACAATCTGGCAACGACGAGTTTTCCCCAATTCAAAGTAGAAACGACGTCTTCCCTCGTATTTAATCAACGCATAATTAATCGCGTTTTTTTGTGTTTAGTTAATTAAATAACTAAAATCGGACTAGGACGCAAATAGAGATTACAACTAGCATAGCTAAGTTGGTAAACCTGACGGTTGAGTCTATCTCTCGAATGTAGGAATTCGAGGACAACTCTAAACATCCCGTCTCGGAATCTTCTTCCCCTCCAGTCATTTTCAATTGAGGCAAGTATAGTTTATGTTAGTTACAGTTATTTACTTAATCGTTTTAATGCATGTCTAAATCACGACTCAAACACGAAACTCTCACTGAGTACTGTACTGTAACTATTGGGGACTGGGGAATAGCGTAATGATTATGACCACTACTGTAACAAAAATCTATTATCCCTCCTGTAACAAACCCAAGCCAGTCATATGTCATTACCTGTTCAAATCACTGATTTCTACTGTAACAAACCTGTTTTAAAACTGTTTAGAACTGCATGATTCAATTTCTTATTTAACTGTTTAAAATTAGCATGAATTATACTTTGCTCCCTCCTGACTGGAGATAACATTTTTAGGAGATGATGCTGAGCTGTGTTACAACAGTTATTACGACCCTGAGTTGTACCCAGTCGTGCTACCAGAGTCCCCGCAGGAGGACGATGGGACCGAGGCTGATAGATAGATTTCATTTCTGCATTGTTATTTCATTTCAAATTCTGTATTTCCTTTTCAGAACAATTTCATTGTATTAAATTTTAGTTTAAATAAAGTTTATTTCCGAAGTTGATGTTGTGACAAATATAGTGTTGTTGTATGGTTACCTGCTACTGAACATCTTATTGCCGCCGTCTCAACAACGGTGCAGGCTGGGCATGATCCGACTAGACCCAGAATATTGGGATCGGGTCGTGACAAATTTGCCTCGCCAAACATTTCTATCGATATCGCAAGTCGTGCGATTCGATTTGCCTCACCCAACATTTCTACCGATATCGTAAGTCGTGCGATTCAATTCGCCTCGTCCAACATTTCTATCGATATCGCAAGTCGTGCGACTCATTTGTAAGCTCGAGTTTTCCTTTCCCGTCGGTCCGATTATTGCTTCAAGGCATAATTGTTCCGCTAGTCTCGGTCGTCCGACCGACTTATAATTTTCGTCCGACGTATCATTCATTGATATATGTCTCGCCTTATCGTCCCAACCGATTTTCGAAGAACAGTTGCATCAATATACCGTCATACAAATTTCCAATCGAGTCTCTGTAATGCCCCAGTCCCAAAATACTTAGGACTAGGTACGTGTCCATGCCAGCTGCATACATACAAAGTATACCCAATATATGGAAACCTTGTGTGTATACATAAGCTGTAAAATACAGTAGAACCATAATAACTAAATCTCATCCACTAGATAAATAAATGATATAAAAGCAACTTTGAATTTGTCATGTATACAATCGTTGGGCGGAGACAAAGTCCACTACCAACTATCTCAAATAAAATGTACAAGAAATGATCGATAAAATAACGAGACGAACCAAGCGCAATCGTCTTCGAAAGAATGGAGAAGATCACGGCCTTGGCTAGAACACCTGCAAAATCACAGAAGCACACACCTGGAGAGATAACCAGGTCCTCAGAGGGACGTAACAAGATACAATAAACATGCCATATAAATATTGAATATAAAATATGCCACAATCAAAGAAAGTGACAAGACAAAAATAAGGTACTCTAACCATACTAAAGTGAACATGCAATTTTGAGAAACAATCCTTCGACGCATGAGCCCTGGCTGTAAATGGGATCGGCATAGTCCCCATATAGGGCACCAGGGGCCTACGTCCGTAATGTCCGAAGATCGTCAGAGGGCATCATGTGCAAGGGGCTACGTCCATAACGCTATGGATAACGTCAGAGGGCACCTGGAGCCTGCGTCTCCGGCGGAGCGCACAGGTAATAAGGGAAGTGCATAGAAGCCCATACGTCAGGTAATGTTCTCCCCACCCAATGTACCTGTCAAGTCGCATCCACGACCATGTACCTCTACTAACTGCTAAGTCTCCTAACACGCCTCTATTAGCAGTTAGCCCTAACGCATGCGCATGGGGGATCAGCCCACACGCAAGAACCTCTACATGCTACTCATCTCACACATCCTCGTGGTACAACGGTGTCAAGGTATGTGCAATACACTACAACGGTAGTCTCTTAACTCTAAGTCCATATGCAATCAAAGGATAATAACAAAGTATATCTAATATCACTGTGCAGACAATAAATCAAGAACTGGAAGAACTGGAAATAATGAACAGTGATATGTAATAAAATGCAACTGAATATAAACAGTATAATGGCAAGGTATCTTGCCTGAGGGTGGTGCGAGAAGCAGCAAAATCCAACAATCAGAATCGTCAACACGAAAGTCAAAATCCACAAGAAGCTCCGGATGCTGAAACAAACATCACGAACGAGTTTGGAATATAAGATATGCCTAGGAAACGCCTGTCCAAAAGTTAAATTCTGGAACAGGGGCAAAATCGTAATTTCGGGTCAAAACGAGGTCTCCCGTTGGACCCGCTTTGCACCGAAATGTACGCCAGAACCTATGGTCTCTAAAGTCGTCAAACTACATGTCTACAGATTTGTTTTGATGAGACGAACCCAACGGTATGTCCAACTTTGGATTCTGGTGGGCTGTGCACAAAATCGCCCGTTGAGTGGGATTGTGGGCCCGCCAAAATAGCGTTCCGATCAACGGTCTCAGAATCGGACCAAACTTGGCTCACAGGATCAGAAAAATATTTCGAGTCCAATGGCGCAAGCTTCATCGTGATATGATGAGTGTGCACAAAGTTGTGACTTAATTTGGAAATAGTCGATACGGGTATCTCGACGGATACGCATTGATTTCGTCGCGCACATGCAATGAAATCGAGTTCCGTCAGTTCCCACACGTCGACAACATCCATACGTACCTTTCGATGCGTATAGTGCGCGACCACGTCGCCCGGTTTGTCGGAACAGACGCCGTATCGGAGTGTTTCTCTACTTTTTGAAAACAGAATTTACAGTTTTTCGAAAAACTTTAACAACGTGTATCTTTCTACATACTAGATGAAAAGTGAATCCAAATGGTGCGTTACAATCTCGGTTAGGTTGTCTTTGACTTCCTTCAATTATTTTTACGAAGGTTTAATGGACAGCGAGAAAAGTGGCCGACAAGTTGGTGTTTTAAAACAGTTTTTAATATTATAGAAAACAGATTTTTGTTCAACTTTGTCTCGAATTTTCGAGCAAGTTGGATAGCCATGTCCAAATCCACCTGGGGGATCTTGAAGAGGGTCAAGTCTACTTTCCAGAACATTTTACGGATCGGAAATCGGGTTATGAGCAAAAAGTTACGTCGTAGGGAAGTAGGGTACCTTGAGTGGAAAAACTGCTCCGTGGATGACGAAGGGCTGACTTCCGATGCTCCGTTCGTCGTGCACACAACTCCGTTGCTGGTGAAACGAACTCGTAGGCGAAGAGGGTATAATCAGCCTCAACTTTCGTTTTGGAAGATTAGGATTTTGAGGTCTATGGAGGGAGTTATATCTATTACAAGTGGAACGAAAAATCCTAATACTACTATTTATACTAATACCAATCCAATCCCCACGGGTTGGAAAGTTTGATCGGTTTGTTGCTTGTACAGCAACATGGAAAGGTGGGGGCCGCCCCTTTATGAGTGGGTGGATTTTTTTTTCTTTTTCTTTTCTTTTTCTTTTTCTTATTCATTCCTTTTTCTTTTCTTATTCTTTAATCATTTCTTTTCTAAATCTTTTCAACTTTATAAATATATAACCAAAAATTATTTAAATACAAATAACACTTTAAATATCACAAATATTTAATATATTTAATTATATCTACGTATATATATATAAATTTATCTTACAATAAACCAACTCAACATATTAATAATAATATTTAAATAGAATAAACATGTTTAATAAATCTCCAAAAATAAATTCAATAATAATAAATTAATAAAATGTTCCAATGGGTACACTTATACCGCACACCCTTTTTTCGGGTCCACAAAATATACTATTTTGTAAAATATTATTTAAATAATAAAATACCAATAATTGCACAAATAATTAAACGATTAAAAATTTGTACATAAAATTCTAAAATAATTTAGAAATTATTTTTACGTACATAAAATATGTCAACATGGCCACCTTGGTCCCATCCCATACCTACATGGGCTTAAATTTGATTCGGACCCAGTTTGGGCTGAATTGGACAACCCGGGTCATCAAAAAATAATAATATATAATATAATATTTAATTTAAATAATTTAAATAAGTTAATGCACAACTTGGCCTGATTTTCCTGTTTGGACACCACCATGGCTAGGCTTCCCCCGACATGTCTGGTACATTAGTCAAGGCACACTGCTACAACTTCCGTGCCAAAATTCATGGTCGCCTTGTGCACAAAACACAAAATGGCTAAGGTCATTTTTAATATTTAATAAAAACTATAAATTGTATAAATTAAATTTGAAGTCTAATAAAATAATAAATAAAAAATAATTTAAAAAAATAGGGGTTTTACAGTCTCGGTACTCTCCCGTCCATTACGAACAAACCTTCTGCAATTCTCACAACGTATTGATGCAATTCGTCGCACAAGTGGTATGCCATATACCACTCGGAATCGAGTCATTCATCGCCTACGTGGTATGGCATATACCACTCGAAAATCAAGTCATTTTCCTTGTATTACACTTAGTATAAACCGACAATCTCTTCCAACTCACGATTTTCGTAGTGATCGTGCTTGATCACAACCGTGACTTTGATTAAATCAAATCTGCCACGACTCGGTCAATTATTCTCGTTTGCCAACATAAGTTTGATGTGCAATCGAATGATTCATCCTATCGATTTATGATTTCAGTTTTCTTCCGTTGCATCTCGTGCAATAATTTATTTATTTGATATGCGTTGCACCACGTGCAACAATTTTACTTCCGATACGTATTGCACATCATGCTACAATTTATTTTCGATATTTCATTTCACTTTATGCAACGATATATTTCCAATCTCCTTTGCACTCCGTACAACGATCAATTTGATATGCGTTGCACCACGTGCAATAATTTTACTTTCGACACGCGTTGCACATCGTGCAACGATTTATTCTCGACTTTCCAAGTCAATGCTCAATCCGTTTAACACATTCGGTATTAGCTTATCACTTTATTTTAACGCATATTCACATTAACTCGTTGTACATCGTGCATCATTTTATTTCTCACTTAACATGTTACCTTGCAACAGTATCTCAAATCGTATTTCATAATTTGTTGCACTTGCAGCAACTAATATTTTTATGGCTCGTTACATTCAATGCAATATACCCTTCGCGACTTTCTTAGCAAACATCATGACATTTCCAAGACACATGCAGCAAAATTTTACGATTTGTATTAGACTTATTGTATGGAACATCCAGTGCGGCATCGAGTAGAGTCAAGAGTGATTTTCGATTGGTGGTAGGCAACTCTTTGGAATTGAAACGAAGCAAGCGTCCAGAGGAAATTGAGCCTAGAGCTCTGATACCAATTTGTCACGTCCCGACCCAGAATCACCCGAATCATCGTCCTCGCGGGGGCGTGATGCCGCACGAGCCTGGAGTTGCGCTCGTGCAAGGCAAGATGACAAGTTCTCAAAAGGTTATCTTTTGATTCGATATTAACACGAAAGGAAAAAGAGTATACGAAACAATTCTCTTTATTGATATTCGAAACTGAGATTTCAAAGACTTTCGCTAGCCTAATAATATATGCCATATTGGCTACAACACTCAGGTTCTCTCTTGCCCACAATTCACCGTTCCATACATCATGCCTTCTATATCTCGGTCGCATCAATCCTATTGCATATTCGAGCGTCAATGCGATCGCATGCTTCAATGCGCTTCGGCATTCCAAGCCTTAACGCGTTCAAGCAACGCTTCGCCGCGAGCCATCCATTCCCTACACACTGTATGAAGCTGGTGGGGGATCAGTACGTTCATCCTCGCATGTACTGATGCAAAGATCTTCTTTCCAAACCGACATTGTAATATTTATGTTGAATCATGCAACTTAGCTTATGATCTTTCTATGTTCTTCTTAGGGTCAATTCCATGGCATATTCGAGAGCGTAAAGCATGTTATCATGGCAAGCATGTTATCGAATTGAATAGGCAAGTAAGCAATCTCGTATTTGTTTCGTGGCTCGACTTCTTACCAAGTCGACGCACTCGCACTTGCATGAAAACGAAGATAATATTTACACCTGCATAAGACAATAGGTGAGCGTGCTATTATCTTATATGCGGTGATGTTACACATCACGTGGGACTATCTCAACGGCATTTCAGCCCGTTCAGTCTAGGATGCAGGCCTGACTGACGGTCCCGCAATGCATCAGTGCCGAAGCACGATTATTCATTCACCCTAGGCCGATTCGATTTCGATGTCCCGGATATCGATTCGAGAAAAATTATCAACTTGTGCACAAGCTGTCCACGACCATGCCAATGCGTGAGCAGTTTAACATATGCAACAGTTTTGTATAGCTACGGACAGTATTGAATGACATTATCATTTTTCCCCAACTCATACAAAGATTCATTTTCCCCAAAGCCGTACTCCCGATTTAGCGTCTTGAGTCATAGACTCAGACTTTATTATCTCGTATTTCTTTCGTGTTGTCAGCTGTCAGGAGATCTCATCTATTATCAGGTAATGATGACACTTGCCATATCAGCTTGCGCAATTGGATGCGTCCGCAGTCTGGTCTGCACAATCTGTCTTCTGCGCAGTTCAATTGAATGATGATATCTTGATTTTTTGACTTTGTTAATGGGTGCAACTTGATTTTTTAGGACCTACAAGACCCCCTTCAAAGTTTTCGAAAGTTGATTTTATTCAAAGTTTCGAAATACTTTGAATTTTGAAATTTAAATCAAGTTGCGTAAGATGATGAGTTGTCTGCGCAATCGGAGGGATTAGCCCCAATTTTTAGGCGCAATCTGAGGCGGCCGTTTCATTTTCGAAAACTATAAATAGTTCTCAAACTTCTCACTATCATTCTTAACTTGTCTTCTTCGTGCTTTTAAGAGAGAAAGAAATTCCCGAGCTCCTTACTCCTTCCTTCTCCGACGATCGATGGCCCCCAAGCGTTCCTCCGTCGCCGACAAGGGTAAGGCCCCCGCCGAGTCTTCGACTCGTGCTGCGTCGCGTGTTTCTCACCATGAGGCTGCACACCCTGCTCTGAGAGGTAGTTAACCGATCGAAAACCCTCTTTAGGGTCTTTCGACTTCAATGATCTTTGAAACTCATCTCTTTTTAGAGATGAGTTCGTACTGCGCCGCCCTGTTTAGGGTTTCGGTTGCACCAAACCCATCAGTCGTCATTTTTATGAAGACTGTTTTCTTGCGCAATCGGTTGAATTGCGCTGGCTAGAAGTCAGCAATCGGCTGATTTGCACAAGGAAGTCTGTACAAACTGTTGCTTTGTGCATACTTTGTCAGCGCATCTGATGCTTGCGCAAGCTGTGTCAGCGCAATCTGATGTTTGTGCAATCTGAAGACAGAATCTCTAAATTGACTTGTACTGATCTTTGTCTATTTTGATGCAGTTGAGACCAGAGAAGACCCTGACTATGAACACTTCGTAGGGACTCTTTCGGAATCTGAATTCAAGGAAGATTTATCCCATGTGCACTTCCCCCAATATGACCTGCCATCCTCCCGTCAAGCCATGTTGATAGCACAAGATAATGAAACTTTATTATGTCTGATGAATGGGAAACCCTTACAGTCTGCTGACACCGTCATTCATAAGAAGCCTCTATTTCTGTTTGGCGAGGCTATTGAGAAAAGCTCTCAGCCGAGGCAACGAATGGAAGAAAGGGTTTTCCAATATAAGGATAAAACAATCTTGATACCAGCTATCCCTCGCAGCCTCCCATTATCTCGATATGCTCATGCAAGCTATCCGAGGAAAATGGAATGAATCTCACACCCTTTCAGGATGCCCGTCCAGGAAAGATCTATGTGAAGAAAGGGCCCAACAAAAAGGACATGTTCTACATTTATTCAGAACGATACAGTGTCTTGCTCAGGGGTTTGAAGCCTGGTTGTATTTCGCCAGAGAATTCCTCTTCGCTACTGCCCGTAAGAATTCTAATATTCGCAAATGAGTTTGCGAAGGTCGAAGGGAGATATCCAGATCAGGATATCCGATTGACTGGTCTGGTGAACCCAGACTATAGGAGATGGAACTGTATAGCAAATTGGGTCTTGACTAAGTTTGAAGACAAACTTCAACAGATCAATTTGTATCAAGTAGTGCATGCCACTGTTTACGGCTTCGCTCCCAACCCGTACCTGTTCCTGGCTCTGGCAGAGAGATATAACTACAGGACAGGGACTTTTATGACTCCCGGGGAGATCGGGCTTGCTCTTCACGAAATGCAGTATCTCTCTTATCTGCCAATGGGTGATATCCCATATGAAGAATTTGTCCCAACTAATGATGAGTTGGACAAGCTTCGAAAAGAGAACGCAGCCATGGTAGCAGTCTTTGATGAACTGCTATGCCATTACAACATCTGCACTTTGTTTTACAAAAGCGGTACATCTGGTACCTGCTATTCATCCAAATGGTTGCCTTATTTGTTCCTCAACCATATTAAAGAAAAGAAGACCAAGGAGAATGATGACTGCAAACCAGATTTCTTCAAGCCACTGGACAGCACCGATGTGGTAAAATTGATGGAGGAATACGGGGATATGGACATCAAGATCAAGGATGATCATCATGTCCTCCCCTAAAGAAAGGAGATACTCTCAAAAGTTATATGAGAGTAGGATACCGATTTATGTCAAAAGATGCCCAGCTGGCAGGCTTCTTGACATACTGGCTTCGACGATTCGTTGTTCCAAGATCCAGTACTGTAGACCGCTTTCACCGCGGTGTTCTTTTTGCTGTCGTCCGATTAGTTTTCGGCTACCGGATGGACTTACTATCAGCTATGACTTGTAGAATAAATGCCAACCTTCACCTCTACGTTGAATTGATGCTGAAGAGTAAAGGCGAGAAAGAACAGTTTCCTCGGCTAGAATTGCCGTATACCTATCTGTTCGGGTGGTTGCTTCTGCATCATCCTTCTTTGATGGACCCCGATATGGGGCCAGTCGAGGCAGTTTCTTGCGACGATTCTCCCAAGGTAAGTGGAAGTACACTTCCTTGAGAGATTACAGATATACTTTGAATCTCGGCAAAGGATGGAACTTTTTCTGCACTCCTCCTTCCGCTGGATATGAACAGATGCCAATAAATATGGTTGACTCCACAAATATACAATTTTTGAACCGTACAGCTTTTGAATGGTTGACCCATCTGGAGAAACAAGAACAACTCTGACTCCTGCAACAATAGTACCGTTGGGTCCGATTCTGGATGCACCATCGAAGAATAGACGCCAAGTAGGAAATTCTTCAGAGGTCATGTTTATTTCCAATGTCTCGTCTGGAATTTATCATAAAGTTTAGAGGTTTCTGGAACAGGATGAGCTGCTAAGAAATCTGCCAGAGCTTGACCTTTAACAGATTTTTTGGCACGTACACCATGTCATATTAAGCTAGCAGAATGGCCCATGTAGCCAGCCGAGAGTTGAGAGTGCTGGGTTTCTTCATGAGTACCCGAAGAGGATTAATTCGGGATATAACATGAATAAATTGTCCAATAATATAATGTCGGGTCTTTTGTACAGCGAACATAAGAGCTAAGCATTCTTTTTCGATCGGACTATAACGGTGTTCAGCACCAATCATAGTACGATTGAGATAATAGAAGGCCTGTTTATGACCTTCTTTGTTCTTTTGAGCAAGTAAAGCACCCAATGAATGGTCCATAGCACGAACGTACATTAAGAATGGTATGCCAGAGATTGGTGGCACCAAGACTGGTGGATTCATAAGATATCGTTTTATATCTTCGCATGCTCGTTGACATTCTTCGGTCCAAATGAAAGATACACCCTTCTTCATTAGCTGAGTGAATGGTCTGCAGCGTCCAGACAAATTCGAAATGAATCTCCTGATGTACGCAAGTCGTCCTTGGAATCCTCGTAGCTCTTTTAGGTTGCGTGGAGGACGTATCTCTTGAATGGCTTTAATCTTCTCGGGATCTACGTGTATACCCTTAGAGGTAATGACGAAGCCAAGAAATTTACCACTAGAGACGCCCAGGAATGACTTGGTGGGATTCATCTTGAGTTGATGTTGGCGCATGAGATTGAAGATTGTTCTCAAATCTTGGATGTGATCTTCCTTTAGACGACTTTTGACGGCAATATCGTCAACATAGCATTCGACGGTTTTTCGCAGATGATCTCGAAAGATGGTACTCATAGCTCGTTGGTAAGTTGCACCAGCGTTCTTGAGACCAAATGGCATTACTGTGTAGCAATAGACTCCGTGAGGAGTGCGGAAAGATTTATGTTTTTCATCTTCGGGATTTATCCGAATTTGATTGTATCCGGAGAATCCATCCATAAAGGATATTCGCTCGAAACCATAAGTATTGTCAATCATAACGTCCGTGATAGGGAGAGGAAATTCATTTTTTGGACAAGCTTCATTGAGATCCCAAAGTCGATGCAGACTCGAACTTTGCCAGTTTTCTTCAAGACTGGAACCACGTTGGCTACCCAATCAGGATGTTGTTCTTCTCGAATGAATCCACAAGCGATGAGTTTCTTGACTTCATCATCGATTGTATCCATTATCTCTGGTTTGAATCGTCGTTGTTGCTGTTTGACTGGTTTTGCATTGGGCAAAATATTCAGTTTGTGAGTAGCAACTTTGGGATCTAGACCTGGCATATCTTCAAAGATCCAAGCAAAGACGTCTATGTATTCTTGAATAAGAAGAATTAATTCTTGCTTATCAGCTTCTGGAAGATTCTTGCTAATGAATATTGGACGAGGTGATCCGCTTTGTCCTACATCAACTTGGATTAATTGATCTTCGGTATGAGGTTCTCGTTGTTCGAATCGGAGTTCCCATTGATTATCCATTCTTTGAGCCCATGGATCCATTTCAGGATGATCTTCGATGTCTTCGTCACATCCTTCTGGAAATTCAGTGGTGACCATGTTAGAAGATACGATCAGCCGATGAATTTGACCGATGCTGGTGTCAGAATCCTATGATCTAGAATCAGAAGAGTTAGAGCGTTCGTTGCTATCAGATTCAGAAACTGTTGGGAATAACACTGGAGGAGAAGCATATCCGAGAGCTCTTTTGGTCCTGCTGTAATACATCTCTGACTTTCCTTTTGGAACAGCTGTACGGATAGGAGTTCGTCTTCCTTTACTGTAATTGAGGCCACTTTTGAAGTCATAACCCATCTTTCGGATAATGTCTTTCGATTGTTGACTGTAGCGACGGAGTTGCAGATGTCCTATATCGTTAATCTTGCTATCATCCGTGTAGCTGAACTTTTGTTCTGGTCCTCTACTAAAAAGTATTGGACTTTCGCCTTTTTTTCGAGATGGAACCACAAAGTATGAATCATCTGGATGTTCAAATGAGACTTCAGTCTGAAGAGATTGTACGACTCCCATTGTAAATGATCGGAAGCTATCTAACATGTCCAAATAGCACTTAGCATGATAAATGACATCAGTATACTGGAAAGTAGATGATTTTTCATTGATATGTACATTTGTATTTACAGCAGGACCTTTAGCCTTAGCAGACTTGGTCAGATTGATTACAAGAGGGGGAGAAGAAGAACGTGGAGGAGGATTAGACTTGTTACGACGGAGATCGATAACAAGTGGCTCAGAGGAGGTGAGCTCCCTTTTGTCCTTGTTATGAATAACAAGTGGCTCAGAAGCATTAAGCTGTTTTGTATCCTTGTTACGACGTAAGTCGATAACAAGTGGCTCAGAAGAGGTGAGCTTCCTTTGACCATCATAAGTTGATTGCTTTTGAACTGGCAAGTGAATAGCCAGTGGTTGAAAGATTGGGGATGAGAAACTCGCCCTTTGACAGGTATGATGAGAGTGTCTTTGGGCATTGTTTCTTATTCTTCTTCGGTGTCTAAAGCTAGAACAACTTTCATAAATTCTTCTTTATACATACGAGCGTCACTGCAATATGCTTCGACATCTCTGAATGGATAGAGATCAGCAACTTCCTTTTGGACCTCTCCATTATCATCAACATATTTGAAGCATTGATGAAGAGTCGAGGGAACAATATTATGTTCATACAAGAATGGCCTCCCCAATAGAGCGTTGTAAGAACAACCATGGTTGTCTATGATGTAAAAGGTCACCTTAGTACGAAGATTGCCTATTTGGAGTTTTAGGTAAATCTTGTCCAGAGGCTCACTTTTACCTTGATTGAACCCCAAGATGGTAGTGATTGTACTGGAAAGACTATGCACAGGGATTTTCAGTGCATCTAGCATAGTCCTCGGCATGATGCTGAGAGCGGACCCTGGATCAATCAAGAGACGATCGACCTTCATAGAATCGACATATCTTGTATAATATAAAGGACGATCATGTCGATTATCCTCCAGCAGCATATCGTCCTGCATGAAGGTGATGTTTGGAATTAACTCCAACACACTATGGCAATGGAGACAAGAGACCGGTTCTGCTTCTGGTTTCTTAAGAAGAGTCAGACAAGTTTCTGCTTGCATCAGAGCTTCACTTAGGGTTTCTCGAGTCTCTTTAGAAAGACGCAAGAGCTCGAAAATCGACAGTCTAGCCGGTGTATTGGCTAGTTGAGCCAATATATCGAAGTTATAAGGCTTTTCAAGTCCTGTAGGAGATGACTTCTTTAATGGTTTGTCGAAGCGGACTTGTTGTTTGCCCTTGTCAGCTACCGCCGGCTTGGAAAAATGGATACTGCAACTGGTGATGTTGTAGAAGGGATCTCTTCAGTGGAAGCAGGTTGCACTGGAGTAGACTCAGAAGAAGAAGCATGATTCTCTTGAGTTTCAGGAACTTTTCGTAGATAGGCTTTTCCTGATCTGGTGCCCAGTAGGATTTCTTCGTCAACTATAGGATCAAAAGATACCATGTTGCAAGTTTTTGCCTTGCCCTTGAAACGGTCTTTCTTCTTGGAGGAAGAGGAAGCTTTGAATTTGAAGCAAGATCAGGATGAATCCACAGAATCTCGCCATTATCAAGAGATAAGGGGACGAGGCCTTCATTTTGAGGAAGAGGAAGATTCTCAATCTCAAGAGTAGCCTTGGGAATAGGAATGACGCCATGTTGCACCATCTGTGGAGGAAAATCACCGAATTGAACTGAGACCATGTTTGCGGTAACAGTCTTTTCATCTTATTGTAGAGTGACAACTCCGGCGTTGACCAGCTCTTGAATTTTGCCCTTGAGCACATAGCATGCTCGAGTAGGATGTCCGATGAACCTGTGATAGACACAGTATTTTGGATGATCGGTCTTACCGACTTCATCAGGCTTCTTAGGATCTAGGAGCTGGATCTTATTGCTCTTGAGTAAGCAATCAAAGACTTGCAGTATCATTCTTATCGAAGGAATACTCTACTTTAGGACGAGGTTCCCTCGGTGGAAGTGCAGAAGGAGTAGAAGTGGACGCAGGTGGAGCTACGTTGACCGCCAAAGATTCTTTACTTTGTAAGTTAATGTTCAAAGTTTCTTTGCTCTTGCGGTTGTTCTAGCGATTATCGCTGCTCGATGTTTGATGTTCCTCCCGATCAGGGTTAGACATATGTACCCCCAATTGCTTAAACTTGTCAGCGCTAACTTCTGCTGCTTTAGCGTTGACGATGAAGGATGACCAGTCTTGAAGCTGTGTTGAACCCGTCCACTACTAATAATAGGCAAAAGATTTGCCTTGCAAGTATCAATAGTTATGCGGCCGGAGTCCCTGGAGGCATCTTCAAGGCTTCTCGACGGAACCTTTCAATGAAACTTTCAGCGGTTTCATTCTATCTTTGCTTGATTTTATTGAGCGCTGACATAGTCATGTCGTTGATTCTCTCATAAAATTTCTCTAAGAAGATTTGTTTAAGACCAGAGAAGGAAGTGATACAACCATCTGGCAAACTTCTGTACCAATCATATGCTATGCCTGCTAAACAGCCGACGAACACTCTGGTAAGAAGAGCGTCATTAGGTTGGAGTTGGACGGTCATTACCTCGAAGTGATTGATGAATTGGCTTGGCGAGGTGTTGCCGTCAAACTGTACAATTGTAGAGATTTTGTATTTTGGAGGAAATGGGACTTCCTTCCATTCAACAGGATAAGGGCTTGATTCCCAATCTTTGCAAGTTGTCTTTCTCTTTGAAGGCATGAAATTGAGAATGCAAGAGTTTGACCGCTTCATTAGCGTCTTTAGATGATGAAAAAAGGATAGGTCGAGATAGAGTATGAGGAGGAGGAACAGCATGGTATGCACTATCCCCAGCACCTGACTGACTTGGTGTAGGTTGAACTTGTACAGGAGGCATTTGAGGAGAGACTACCCCCAGTCCTGCATTAACGGACACCGACGATGCTATGATTTTAGGACTTACAGCAGGTACAGTTGGTGGTACTGCATGTTGTGCTGCAATAATAGAATGCATACTAGCGACCATTTCAGCCATGGTCTTCAGCTTGTCTTCCATAGCCGCTATCCGCTGTTCTTGATTAGTTGAGCTAGAAGCGTCTGGATCATCAGTAACAGCATAAGCTGTCAATTCTCTTGGTACAGTGGAGGACATTGTTCGGTCGGAACTCTCACTGTAAGCATCATAGTCAGAGAATGAGTCATCTTCCAGATGAGAAGTAGAAAGGGGACTAGAAGGATGAAGATTCCTTTGACCGATTGTTTCTCGGCTTCGGGATCGGGTATGTTGAAATACTCCTTCAGAAGATTCTTGGAGTAGATCTAAATACCGTTGACTGGGACGGCGAGACTTGCCGTGCTTGAAACACTTTTTACTCCCAGTGTCACGGGATGCCATATTGACAGAAGCATACAATAGTTCATCTTCATCTTCTGACATTGGTTCTGAGTTTACAAAGTTTAAACGATTGAAGACAGATTTTGTTGTTTCACAACAACATTGGATGATGACTTTGTGATTGCAATGATGATCAGATGGTTGAACTGTAGATGTTGGGATGTTGTCCCGCTTTTGTCTGAAATGTTCTCGGTGATCAGGAACACTGGTGAGACGAGAGGAAGTCTGAGGGATATGTTCCTTGACAACATTTGGAACATGATTCTTGTTCTTCAAATGTTTTGTCCCTTGAGTGTACAGGGAAGTGCTCACTTCATTGGCATAACTGTTGGGATTTTTGATTCTGGAAGTTTACTTTTGGTGCAGGTTCATCTTTGGCATTGGTTGTTTGTGTTTTGCCGAAGTTGGCCTGCTAAGATATGTTCTTAGATCAGCAAATTCACCCCCAGGGGCTTCTGTTTGAGACACCAGCAACTTTTTCTGTCTTGACCGGGATACTTGAGAGTGGGAAGATCTTGGAATTCTGCTACAGGAGTAGGCAGAATACCTCTCTGATCAGTACAAGTTTTCTTAGCATGAAGGGAAGAAGAACCCTTGTTTGAAAGAGTTCTTGTACTGATTGGTGTCGAGGCACTTTCAGATTGATCTTCTACGGTAAAGATCGAAGAAGACTGAGAAAAGACCAAAGGGCATTTTCCTTTTTGTGATGAAGGGTTAGCTAAAGAGCGTTTTCCTCTGTTGTCTTCCAAGTCGTGAGACAAGAAGTTTGAGAAAAGACCAAAG
>JANAVB010044373.1:0-161919 GCA_029216955.1 Iris pallida
ATATTATTATAATATATATATATATATATATATATATAATATATATATATAATATATATTATATATCAAATATGATTTTGTGCAAAATGTTATTTTGTATAATTTACAAGTATTTTTATTTATTAAATTATATGACTTATGTATTTCACTACCTTAAATATACATTATTAAAATGCTTAATATCATTTATATTTTTTAATATATGTATTTTCGTATTTTGATTAATTTGACCATTTGAGTCCAGGCCTAGCATGGATTGTGGACTCAAAATGAGCCTAAATACATTCAAGGCATGTACGAGTCATATCGGACTGATTCATGACTTTGGGTCCCATATCTGGACTTCGGTTCAATTTCGTATTCGTGGATAAAATATTATAATTAATTATTTATTTTCTAGAAATTATAATTGCTGTTTTTGAATTTTTATATATTTTTAATTGCTGTAAAAATATGGGAAAAATGTATTTAAATTATATGTTAATTTAGCTAATTTAATATATTTTTCCAGCATTGAATAACTAATTTTGCATTTTATAAAAATAGAAAAATAGAACTCATTTTCAGGATACATATGTTTACTGATTTTTAATAAATATCTATGAAGGTTTATAAATTCCAGAAAAATTAGTATAAATTTCTATAATTAACAAGGACCATTTTGGGTATTTTTTTATGTATACTTGAGCTTTTTGTCTATCTTGAAAATTGTTGGAATATAGTATCAGTCTGATTTAATTATTGATTAATTATGACTTATGATGTTTATGTGATTTTGGGGTGTTGTAGTATTGGACCCCAGCCTACATAGTGTAAGGCCCTAGAAAGTTAGTTTTAGGTATTGTGTCACCCCACATTAGTCCTATGCTAAAAATTCACCATTTGGCTAGGTGTCCAGTCAGAAAGTCGTGTCGCACAGCTAGTGTCCTAGTGTTTAACTTAGTATGAAAACTAAGTTTATGTATATTTTTTTATAGTGACGGACACCAGTATCTATAGTATTTTCTTCACTACCTGCTTTGCTTGAGATAATACCTCTACAAACTTTATTTATGGCATATAATGAATTGTGTATAAACTATATTAATATCAAACTACTAAGTCATATATCACCATGATTCATTTGCTTTATACTACTCTCAGTATCCACCATGCTTTATACTGTTCTCGTATCATCATATGATATAAATAGGTTAAGGGAAAACTGTTAGTAGAGTACATGATCATGCCCCCTTCTTCGTATGTATTTATCGAGCACTGTACATTCTATATGTAACTCTGTCGTATGTTCTGGTCCCGCGTTTGTGTATAGATATACACCGATGCCGTTATGTGTACGTATGTAACATCAAAAAATTGATATGTGCCACTGTACATCCTATTTACCTATTGACCGATCACGTACATGCTACAGTTTTAAACTTTAAAATAAACATATGATGCCATGATAGATTGTGATATGCTATAATTCCGCACTTGTCATTTCATGTTTCGTATAATTAGTTTGTTAGAATCAGTACTTGCTCCCGTCCTGACAGGATAACGTTGTAGGTATACTTACCGATGAGGAGTTGCTATGTGATTCCTATTATGGAGTTACCATCGAGGATCCGATTTCTTACGAGGATGTACCTGCGGGAAAACTCGTCTAGTTGTGTAGTGCTGGGACTTCAAGATTAGTCATATTTTAAACTACGTATTTGTGACTGGATCTGTATCCAGTTTTATTTTGGCCATGTACTTGGAATATATTTATATACGAGATGATTTTGTATTGGATATACTCTGACTCATTATTATATATAGAACTGTTAGCACACTTTGGTCTAACTTATTTGTCTTTGGAATAGCTACTACGCTTTATCTCAAGCGTAGGCTGGACATGACTCGGCCCGGCCAAACAATTTGGGTAGCGGATCGTGACATATTTTTAGTGGTGGCCCACGCAGGTCCTGACAAAATTGTTTGGTTACGTCATTGTACCAAGCATGCCTGCAATTAGGAACTTAAGGTAACTAGATAACACTAGGAATAACATTTTAGAACACTTAGAGGATTACTAGGATTGCAACATAGGGAACGCATCACATCATATGCTCGCTGTTACAAATTAGACTTTCTTGTTGTTTATGATTGTTTACTTAAAAGAGTCCTTATAAGTTCTTTTATTTATTAGATGGTGCTCACCCGCTCATCCCAGTATGCCACACCTGGGAATGGAACACTTCCTATCCAGTCAGTTGACCAGTTGACTGATCCACCTCTACCTCCACCTACCGAGGAGATGAGTAGAGTAATGACGGGAGGTGGACCAGTGCCCATTAAGGCTATCTATAGATGCTCTATTACTATAGCTGGGAGAGAGTTTGGGGGACGATTCTTTGTGATGCCACTCCCCGGGTATGATATCATATTGGGAATGGATTGGCTTAGCTATACTCATGCAGCTATAGACTGCCATGAGGGTAGTATTCTGTTCAGTCCCCCTGGTACGACACCATTCAGTGTCAGAAGGACAGGGCTGGAGATCAGCCTAGAGTCGAACTGTTGTGCGACAGTTGGGGAGTTAGCATCACCACACCCTATCATTAGGGAGTTTATGGATGTATTCCCAAAGGATCTTCCAGGACTTCCGCCTGACAGAGATGTGGAGTTCACTATAGATTTAGTACCGGGTTCATCACCAGTATTCCGGGATTGCTATAGAGTGAACCCCAAGTAGGCCGTAGAGATGAAGGAGCAGATCGATGACTTGTTGAAAAAGGTTTCATTCGATCTAGTGCTTCTCCATGGGGAGCACCAGTACTCTTTGTACCGAAGAAGGATGGTACAGTCCGGTTGTGTATCGACTACCGGGCGTTAAATACCATCACCATTAAGAACAAATATCCTCTGCCCAGGAAAGATGATTTGTTCGACCAGTTGAGTGGGGCGAAGGTATTTTCCAGGATAGATTTGAGATCCGGTTACCACCAGGTGAAAGTCAGGGCTGCAGACATCTAGAAGACGGCGTTCAACACGAAGTACAGGCAATACGAGTTTTTGGTGATGCCAATTGGTCTCACAAATGCGCCAGCTGTCTTTATGAACTTAATGAATAAGACATTTCACCAGTATCTGGATAAGTTCGTCGTAGTATTTATCGACGACATCCTGATATACTCGAAGATGCCGGAGGAGCATGCAGAGCACTTGCGGACAGTTTTGGGGATTCTGAGGCAGGAGAGGTTGTATGCCAAATTGTCGAAGTGCGAGTTCTTTTAGACCGAGTGGAGTTTCTTGGTCATGTAGTCACTGAAGAGGGGATCTCAGTGGATCCCAGGAAGATTGCTGCCATTGAGACATGGAAGGCTCCGACGTCAGTTTCAGAGATCAAGAGCTTCTTAAGATTAGCAGGCTATTATAGAAAGTTTGTCCAGGACTTTGCTAGGATAGCCGAACCCATGACGAAACTGACACGGAAGGACACAGAGTACATTTGGTCAGAGGACTGCCAGGCAGCATTTGAGGAGCTGAAGAGGAGGCTGACGACTGCTCCAGTTCTGACATTACCTTTAGGATCTGGAGGTTTTACCATATACAGCGATGCTTCGGGAAAGGGGCTAGGATGTGTCCTACAGCAGCATGGAAAAGTGATTGCTTATGCATCTAGGCAATTACGGACTCATGAGCAAAACTATCCTACCCACGACTGTCACGCCCCAGAACCAGAATACTGGAGAGCGGGGGCGAACATAGCCAGCTACGTATATTGAAATGAAGTCCATCTCGCTATACGGTCACGGCTGTCTAGATGCGAGGGTTTACTACAAGCCAACGGTCACTTAAAGTCAAGCCTATTGTCTCAATCTCAAGCAAATAATATAGTTACAAGATGTTTGACCACCAAATATATATAATAAAAGGCGTCCCAAATATTACATATCAGCTGATCATGAAGCTAGTCGTACAAAATGTGAGGACTAGCAAGAGTTAAGTCATACATGACCAACTCTAGGATTTGTTAATCATGTTTACAGCCCGTAGGCAGACAGTAAGTAAAGGTGCATCGAGCTAACAGGTGCTCGTCGGCTAAACGCCTCAAAAGAATAAATTTACAATAGAGTGAGCGAAACAAAATAGAAAACCCACTCGTAGCCCGGGTTCCTTCTAGTCGCCACCATCGGGCTGGAGGTTCGGTAGATCCTCGGGAGCTGCTCCGAAATTTGGCCACACAAAACCAGCTGGGTCAAACTCCAGAAAGAGCAAGTGCCACAAAGAAGGCCACAAAAGAAGAACAAAACCAGCATATCAGAACATAAGAAAATGAAAGAAGGTACAAGTATTAAAGAGAACTACAGGACAATAAACGACTAGGGACGTGGAACCATTCCAGGAGCCAGATTACAACCCGTAAACCAAACAAGGACCGGGGTTGTAATCCTTCGCTGAATAGCAATCTGTCTCTATCCATTTATTATTAAGATAAGTAAAACAATCATGCTCAGGGGTTCCAGATACAGGGACTAGACAAAGCTTAGACAGGGCTAGACATCATTCATTCACAAGCGGCCAAGCAATTACTACGGCTTACTACTTTAACTAACTAGGGTTATCACAAGCCTAATTACTAACAAGATGCAATGAGAATTTTTCTGTCCCAAGCCCTGCAGACCATCCAGTTATCCTTCCGCGGGTTGAGAGTACGGTTGGGTACATCGCCCCGGAGGCGATATATCCTTAGGTGACTTAGAGGGTGCAACACAGGACAGTGCGCTGGAAATGTGCTCTACTCGTCGGCAAGCTACAAGTCCAATTAAGAACGCCCAGATAACGAGATTGCCTGTGACTGGGAATTCTCTATGAACTATAGTTTGATCTAGTCATTAGCCTAATCCATATTCAGTATGAATCCCTGACCGTGGGAACCAGGGAGTCACGTCCTAGACATGATGCAAGACAAGACAAGTGGATTGCACAAGAAAGCAAGCAGGAACACCCACGGTGTCAAGTTGATTATACGAGTCAAGTTAGCCGTCGCAACATCGTCAAGATAAATCATGTCAGGGTACTTGTCAGGAGTGCGCCACGACGGGCCACTATCACGTCAGGTTGGTCATGTCAGGAGTGCACCACTACGGGTCACTGTCGTGTTATGCTAGTTCCTTGTCACACCATACCATGTACAATAGTCATTCCAAACATATTAAGTAAAATCAAGTTCATGAAAAAAGGCGTGAGGATATAAAATGGGCATAAAATATCTAATAAAATATTAATAAACAGGGCTATAGAAGAGCCAAGCTTAAGGAAAAATAAAACCAAATCTCCATGATTGGACAGATTGCGCAAGGGTCCCTGGGGTCGGGTTACGTAGGAGTCAAGTGCGCCAGGGGCCAACTGCACAGGAGTGAGCTGCGCAAAAGTCGGCTTGCGCTGAGCTGGTTGGCACAAGGGTCAGATTGTGCATGAGTGAAGTACACGGGAGGGATAGCGCATGGGTCAGATTGCGCATGAGCGGACCGCGCATGAGCAGACTGCGCAACAGTCCCTGCGCGCTGGGGTTGAGCGTAGTTCACCATGGGGAAAGCTGCACGATCGGCGCTGCGCTAAAGAGCACAGGCCGAGAGGAGGATGCGCAGTCCAGCACTGCGCTAAAGAGCGCAGGCTGCAATCTGCTACTCCAGACCGAGAGGAACTCTTCAAGAACACCAAAGTTCAAATCTTCATATCTTGGTCAAATCAAAACCAAATCTAGATTTTTAAAGGTCTAACTTGAGTAAAATTGAATTTTCTTCCACATGGATGCATCAAAACCCACAAAATTCAACCAAAATAGATCAAAACCATATAAATCCAAAAATAGTTAAAACCTAGATCTAGAACAATGGAGACTCTAAATCACAAAATGTCAAGCATTAATGTTGATCACCATGGCCTAATCTAGCTAATAAATAAATAAATAAAATGTGGTTCTCATGTGGTGGCAAGGTGCACTTGCCTATGGGTGATGGTGTTGTGTAGAGGAAGAAGAAGAAGAATTAATGGAGGAAAGTAATGAAGAGAGAGAGTGTTAGGTGGGGATTTTAATGGTGGAGGATAAGTTGAGTGTAGGGTGGAGGTTAGCTAAGGTGCTCCAATGCAAAATAAACCAAACCAAACCAAACCAAACCAACCTTATCCACAATATAAAACCAAGCCAGGTAAAACCCAATTACGAGAAATCCAAAATCCGCAAGTCAAGTCAATTATAAGTACAGGCCAAAATTCGAGAAAATAAAATACAGGTCCGAAATACGTATACGCCTGATAAAATATGTATTCCTAATATGGGTGTTACAACTCTACCCACCTTAAAAGAATTTCGTCCTCGAAGTTTAGTTAAGAGGTTAGAGAGACGAGGGCAAGCCATATTAATCACATACAAGCTATAATCACGCAAGCAATCAGACAATCATACATGCAAGCAAGGGATGGAAACATAAGGCATAAGGAAGACATTATACCTTACGAGTCAAACAGGTAGGGATATCATGATCGGATATCATCTTCACGCTCCCACGTTGACTCACCTAGAGAGTGATGACCCCAAGCAACCCGGACTAAACTAATAGTCTTGTTCTTGAGTATCTTCTCTCTCCGGTCCAATATAGACACGGGCCTCTCCTCATACGAAAGGTTGGTACCAACAACCAGTTCCGAGTGATCCAGGATATAGCTCGGGTCCGGGACGTACCGTCGTAATTGGGACACATGGAATACATCATGCACCTCACTTAGCGATGGCGGAAGAGGAAGACGATAGGATACATCTCCTACTCGCTCCAGGATATCGAACGGCCCTATATACCTAGGACTAAGCTTTCCCCGCACGCCAAAATGAATGACGCCGCGGTTAGGCGAGATCCTAAGGAATACATGGTCGCCGATAGCAAACTCTAGGGGTCGCCGATGAGCATCGGCCCAATGCCGCTGGCGATCTTGGGCAACTCGAAGACGATCTCTGATCTTTCTGACCACTTCAACAGTCTGGGCAATCATTTCAGGACCGAGCGTCTGCCTCTCTCCAACATCATCCCATGCTAGCGGAGATCTGCACTTCCTTCCGTACAGAGCCTCGAATGGTGCCATCTGGATGCTGGCCTGGAAGCTATTATTGTACGAGAATTCTACGATATACAGGTAATCCTTCCACGAACCACCGAAGTCAAGTGTGTAAGACCTCAATATGTCTTCAAGAGTCTGGATTGTGCGCTCTGACTGGCCATCTGTCTGCGGATGATATGTCTAACTGAACTGGAGACGAGTTCCTAAACTCTCTTACAAGCTATGCCAAAAGTGCGATATAAACCTTGAATCTCGGTCCGAGGTGATACTGACGGGCCCACCGTGAAGCCTGACAATCTGCCTGAGGTACATCTCTGCTAGCTGAGCCGTAGACTTCCCGACTCTGAATGTAAGAAAATGAGCCACCTTCGTGGGCCTGTCTACTGTAACCCAAATAGCATCTCGACCAGCTGGGGATCTAGGCAATCCAGTCACAAAATCCATAGTCACGTGCTTCCACTTTTATTCTGGAATCATCAAGGGCTGAAGAAGTCCAGCGGGCCTCTAATGTTCAGCTTTAACCTGCTGGCAAACCAAACACCGAGAGACAAACCGGGCTATCTCCCTCTTCATGCCATTCCACCAGAAGTGCTGACGGATATCACGGTACATCTTCGTGCCACCGGGATGAATAGAATACTGCGAACTGTGAGCTTCTGCCATGACTTCCTGTCTGATATCTCCACTAGGTACACAAAGATGAGAGCCATGTCGAAGTGTACCATCTTCATGAATGCACAACTCTGGCCTTCTTCCTGCTTCATATTCTGCTCTAAGCTGCTGAATCTTGGAATCTGTAGACTGCGCTGTACGAATCCTCTCAACTACGCTGGACTGAACCTGTAGACTGGCCATCAATGCCACGCTGATAGGAAGAACCACTTCAATTCCCATCTTCTGAAGATCGGTCAATAACTCTGGTTGTGCCGTCAGGAAATAAACTCCAGCTCTCCGACTCAACGCATCTGCTACAACGTTGGCCTTCCCCGGGTGATACTTTCACATCGTAATCCACTAGTAGCTCAAGCCATCTTCTCTGTCGCATATTAAGGTCCTTCTGGGTGAAAATATACTTCAGGCTCTTGTGATCAGTAAATATCTCCACTCTATCTCTGTACAAGTAGTGCCGCCAAAGCTTAAGTGCAAACACTACTGCTGCCACTTCCAAGTCATAGGTCGGGTAATTCTTCTTATGATCACGAAGTTGACGTGATGCATAAGATATTACCTTCCCATGCTGCATCAAGACACATCCTAATCCTCTGCCTGAAGCATCGTAATAAACTGTGAATCCTCCGGTCCCATCTGGAAGTGTGAGAATGGGAGACGTTATCAAACCTTGCTTCAAATTCTCAAATGATTCCTGACACTCTGCTGTCCAAACAAACTGCACATCCTTGCGGGTCAACTGGGTTATCGGCGCTGAAATCCTTACAAAATCTGAAACAAATCGCTGGTAGTAGCCGGCTAATCCAAGAAAGCTGCGAACTTCTGCCACTGAGCTGGGTACTGGCCATGACTCGATAGCCACAATCATCTGGGGATCCACTTCCACTCCTCCTCGGGTAATGATGTGACCCAAGTACGAAATACGATCGAGCCAGAACTCGCATTTACTGAACTTGGCGTACAACTGATGCTCTCTAAGCACCTGAAGGACGATTTTGAGATGCTGCTCGTGCTCTGCTTCGCTCTTGCTGTAGACCAAGATATCATCTAGGAACACGATCACGAACTGATCCAGGTAAGGCATGAAAATGCGATTCATGAGGTCCATGAATACAGCTGGCGTATTGGTTGCTCTAAAGGGCATAACAAGGAACTCCTAATGCCCATACCTCGATCTAAATGCTGTCTTCAGGATGTCCTGCTCTCTGACTCTGATCTGGTGGTATCCTGACCGCAAGTCTATCTTCGAGAATACTGAAGCCCCTTTGAATTGATCAAACAAGTCATCTATCCTCGGGAGAGGGTATCTGTTCTTGATTGTTACTGAGTTCAAGGTACGATAATCTACACATAACCTGAACGTACCATCCTTCTTTTTCATAAGAAGCATCGGGGCTCCCCAAGGCGATCCACTTGCACGAATGAATCCCTTGGTCCTGAGTTCTTCAATCATCTTGTACAAAATCTCCAACTCTGAAGGCGCCATCCTGTAGACTCGCTCTGATACTGGTGCTACCCCGGAGATCAAGTCTATAGTGAACTCAATCTTTCGCTCTAGCGGCATCCCTGGAAGTTCCTCTGGGAAGACATCTGGGAACTCTTCAACTATCCTAGGCAACTGCACTGCTGCTACTGCAATCCACAATACTGGAGAAGATGGCTCCACTGCGCCTCTGGAAAAGGAAAACTCTGGCTCTCCTGGAATGTTGAAAACAACTCTGCCAACATGGCAGTCTATCCTAGCATACTGGTTCCTCAACCAATCCATGCCTAGGACTACATCATAGTCTGCCATAGAGAATTCTATAAATCTAGCGGGGAACTCTCTACCGCTAACTATGATTCGACACGAGAAAAACACTCGATCTACTCCCACAAGACCATTACCAGTAAGTATATTGAGCCTCACTGATAATGACTCGGGCTCCAATCCTATCCGTGTCGTGAATCGTGTAGACATGAATGAATACGATGCACCAGAATCAAATAATACCAATGCTGGAAAGGTGTTGACGAGAATAGTACCTGCCACTACCTCACCTGGTACAACTTCTTCTTCTATAGCCATCATCATGGCCTGACCTCTAGCTGCGGGTCCCCTCTGCTGGAAACCTCTCTGCCTGCTCTACACTTGGGCTTGGGTATACTGCTGCTGGTTCTGCTGATGAAATACCTGGGCCTGAGGCAACAATGGCCTCGGGTATTGCTGCTGCTGTACAGGTGTTGGTCCCCTAGCTGATGGACTGGTTAGGTTGGAAGAGGAAGAACTATCCCTATTCGGGCAGGCTCCTATCTTGTGATCTGCCGCTCCACAAGCTAGGCACAATCCTTGCGCCCTACGACAATCCGCCATTACATGGCCTGGCTTTCCGCAATGAGAACACCCCATCGCGGAAGTCTGCTTCTGCTTCTGCTGCTGCGGGTACGTCGGGGTCGAATGCTGAACCGATGTCACTGAGGCCGCCCACCTCGGAGTTCCAATAGTCAAACTCCTAGCTGCCGGGGCTGGAGCTGATGATTGGTGCATCTGACTGTGGGACCGCTTCCTACCTCCGGTCCTATCTACGATCCTCTGGGAGGTGTACTCATGCCTCCTAGCCGCTCTCAATACTGCATCGAACATCTGGTGCTCGAACTGCTCAACTGCCAACAAAATCTCCAAATGCAGTCCTTGCTGGAACTACTGGGCCCTATCAAACTCGGTCGCCACCAAGGTGGGGGCAAACCTACTGAGTCTAGAAAACTCAGTCGCATAACTGTCGACTGTTCTGTCTCCTTTCTTCAAGTTGGTAAATCTAGTCTGCAGGTCGTGTCGAGCCACAGCATCAAAATACTTCGTCTGGAATCTCTCTCTAAACACCGCCCAAGCAATGGGTGCCACTAACCCCATGGCTTGCGTCGTCCACCAACTGCGAGCTAAGTCCAGCAACTACAGACGTACCACCGCCACCTTCTCATTCTCAGGTGTCCTAGCTGCTTCCAGAACCACCTCGGTATCCTGAAGCCAAGCGTCCGCGGCAATCGCATCTTCACTGCCGTCGAAGAACGGAGGGTTCAAGCACTTGAAGCTGTTGGCCGTGCTGTTCCCTGGGTGACCGCCTCTGGTCAAAGCATCTGCAACTGCCTGGTGCAAGGCGTCTCCTCTGCGATCTTGAGAAGTTATCAAGGCTCTGATGAGACCTACCAAGGTGCCATCATCCGGCTCGGCAGGCTGAACAGGCTGAACTGGGGGCTCTCCTCCAGTAGGTATAACTCAGGAAGCAACTCCGGAATGCTGGGCTTGATCTCCAGGTTGCTGGTCCATGGGAGGTGCTCCACCTTGCTGATCGGCGGGGTCAGGTACAGTGCCGCTGAAGAAGACGACATAGGAAAAACAATAAGGAAGGACCAGGACAGATCAACGATACAAGCATGTGATCAGGTCAAGATTCTCAGGGATTCAGAGGATATGGACGAAGATCAAGGACGAGTACTGATTGAGACATCTATCGGAAAACCCTCACATTTCTTGATTGACAAGACCTGCATGGGCCACCCCTTAAACCATGTCACGCCCCAGAACCAGAATACTGGAGAGCGGGGGTGAACATAGCCAGCTACGTATATTGAAATGAAGTCTATCTCGCTATACGGTCACGGCTGTCTAGATGCGAGGGTTTACTACAAGCCAACGGTCACTTAAAGTCAAGCCTATTGTCTCAATCTCAAGCAAGTAATATAGTTACAAGATGTTTGACCACCAAATATATATAATAAAAGGCGTCCCAAATATTACATATCAGCTGATCATGAAGCTAGTCGTACAAAATGCGAGGACTAGCAAGAGTTAAGTCATACATGATCAACCCTAGGATTTGTTAATCATGCTTACAGCCCGTAGACAGACAGTAAGTAAAGGTGCATCGAGCTAACAGGTGCTCGTCGGCTAAATGCCTCAAAAGAAAAAATTAAAATTTACAATAGAGTGAGCGAAAAAAAATAGAAAACCCACTCGTAGCCCGGGTTCCTTCTAGTCGCCACCATCAGACTGGAGGTTCGGTAGATCCTTGGGAGCTGCTCCGAAATCTGGCCACACAAAACCTATTGGGTCAAACCCCAGAAAGAGCAAGTGCCACAAAGGAGGCCACAAAAGAAGAACAAAACCAGCATATCAGAACATAAGAAAATGAAAGAAGGTACAAGTATTAAAGAGAACCACAAGACAATAAACGACTAGGGACGTGGAACCATTCCGGGAGCCAGATTACAACCCGTAAACCAAACAAGGACCGGGGTTGTAATCCTTCGCCTGAATAGCAATCTGTCTCTATCTATTTATTGTTAAGATAAGTAAAACAATCATGCTCAGGGGTTCCAGATACAGGGACTAGACAAGGCTTAGACAGGGCTAGACATCATTCATTTACAAGCGGCCAAGCAATTACTACGGCTTACTACTTTAACTAACTAGGGTTATCACAAGCCTAATTACTAACAAGATGCAATGAGAATTTCTCAATCCCAAGCCCTGCAGACCATCCAGTTATCCTTCCGCGGGTTGAGAGTACGGTTGGGTACATCGCCCCGGAGGCGATATACCCTTAGGTGACTTAGAGGGTGCAACACAGGACAGTGCGCTGAAAATGTGCTCTACTCGTCGGCAAGCTACAAGTCCAATTAAGAACGCCCAGATAACGAGATTGCCTGTGAATGGAAATTCTCCATGAACTATAGTTTGATCTAGTCATTAGCCTAATCCATATTCAGTATGAATCCCTGACCGTGGGAACCAGGGAGTCACGTCCTAGACATGATGCAAGACAAGACAAGTGGATTGCACAAGCAAGCAAGCAGGAACACCCACGGTGTCAAGTTGATTATACGAGTCAAGTTAGCCGTCGCAACATCGTCAAGATAAATCATGTCAGGGTACTTGTCAGGAGTGCGCCACGACGGGCCACTATCACGTCAGGTTGGTCATGTTAGGAGTGCACCACTACGGGTCACTGTCGTGTTATGCTAGTTCCTTGTCACACCATGCCATGTACAATAGTCATTCCAAATATATTAAGTAAAATCAAGTTCATGACAAAAGGCATGAGGATATAAAATGGGCGTAAAATATCTAATAAAATATCAATATATAGGGCTATAGAAGAGCCAAGCTTAAGGAAAAATAAAACTAAATCTCCATGATTGGACAGATTGCGCAAGGGTCCCTGGGGTCGGGTTGCGCAGGAGTCAAGTGCGCCAGGGGCCAACTGCACAGGAGTGAGCTACACAAAAGTTGGCTTGCGCTGAGCTGGTTGGCGTAGGGGTCAGATTACGCATGAGTGGAGTGCGCGAGAGGGATGGCGCATGGGTCAGATTGTGCATGAGCGGACTGCGCATGAGCAGACTGCGCAAGAGTCCCTGCGCGCTGGGGTTGAGCACGGATCACCATGGGGCAAGCTGCGCGGTCGGCGCTGCGCTAAAGAGCGCAGGCCGAGAGGAGGATGCGCAGTCCAGCACTGCGCTAAAGAGCACAGACTGCAGTCTGCTACTCCAGGCCGGGAGGAACTCTTTAAGAACACCAAAGTTCAAATCTTCATATCTTGGTCAAATCAAAATCAAATCTAGATTTTCAAAGGTATAACTTGAGTAAAATTAAATTTTCTTCCACATGGATGCATCAAAACCCACAAAATCCAACCAAAATAGATCGAAACCATATAAATCCAAAAATAGTTAAAACCTAGATCTAGAACAATAGAGACTCCAAATCACAAAATGTCAAGCATTAATGTTGATCACCATGGCCTAATCTAGCTAATGAATAAATAAATAAAATGTGGTTCTCATGTGGTGGCAAGGTGCACTTGCCTATGGGTGATGGTGTTGTGTAGAGGAAGAAGAAGAAGAATTAATGGAGGAAAGTAATGAAGAGAGAGAGTGTTAGGTGGGGATTTTAATAGTGGAGGATAAGTTGAGTGTAGGGTAGAGGTTCGCTAAGGTGCTCCATTGCAAAATAAATCAAACCAAACCAAACCAACCTTCTCCACAACATAAAACCAAGCCAGGTAAAATCCAATTACGAGAAATCCAAAATCCGCAAGTCAATTACAAGTACAGACCAAAATCCGAGAAAATAAAATACAGGTCCGAAATACGTATACGCCTGATAAAATACGTATTCCGAATATGGGTGTTACAACGACCTAGAGTTAGCTACGGTGATCTTTGCACTCAAGTTGTGGAAACACAACTTATACGGAGAGCGAGTGGAAATCTTTACTGACCACAAGAGCTTGAAGTATGTGTTCACGCAGAAGGAGTAGAACATGAGGCAAAGACGATGGTTGGAGTTGATGAAGGACTTCGACATTGATTTACAGTATCACCCCGGAAAGGCATGTGGTGGCGGATGTGCTGAGCAGGCATCCGATGGCATGGTATCTGATGATAGACCGGCATTTGCAGGAAGATCTGGAGAAGCTCGGTATCGAGATAGTTCGGACAGGATCAGTGATACAGATGATGGCGCTAGACATTCAGTCAGGTTTGATGGAGCAGATCAAGGAGGCACAGTCTACAGATGAGAGCCTCCGCAAGCTCAGAGTCCAGGCTTTAGCTAGATTGCTAGATGACTTCACCATAGCAGAGGATGGATCCTTGAGGCCTGGCAGCCGATTATGCGTGCCGAAGGGAGAGCTGATAGAGGCAGTCTTGCGGGAGGTGTACCGATCGCAATATTCTATTCACCTTGATGCCAACAAGATGTACTGTGACTTGCGAAAACATCTTTGGTGGCACGGGATGAACAGAGATATATCACGTTTCATTTCGAGATGCCTAGTTTGCCAGCAGGTCAAGGCGGAGCGTCAGAGGCCAGCTGGTCTATTGCAGCCGTTACCCATTCCCGAGTGGAAGTGGGAACATATTACGATAGACTTCGTCTCAGGGCTTCCTTGTTTCCAAGGAGGGAAGGATGCCATTTGGGTCATCGTTGACTGGCTGACAAAGTGTGCGCACTTCATACCCTTCAAGGTGGGGCTCTCTACCGAAAAGTTGGCGGAGCTATACATGCAGCAGATAGTTCGCTTGCACGGAGTACCAGTGAGCATTGTATCAGACTGGGACAACAGATTCACGTCCCACTACTGGAGGAGCTTGCAGGAGGAGTTGGGCAGTCGGCTCAAGTTTAGTACAGCGTACCACCCACAGACAGATGGATAGTCCGAGAGGACGATACAGACGCTAGAGGACATGCTGAGGACTTGTGTGCTGGACTTTGGCGGATCATGGGAGGGCCATCTGCACTTGGTAGAGTTTTTATACAACAACAGCTACCAAGCCAGCATCGTTATGTCTCATTTCGAGGTACTATATGGACGACGATGCCGTACACCGCTCTTTTAGGATGATGTTGGGGATAGAGTTATGCTTGGTCCAAAGATGATCACTGATGCAGCAGAGAAGGTCAGGATGATCAGAGACAAACTTTGAGTTGCTCAGGACAGGCAGAAACACTGGGCTGATGCTAGTCGCAGACTGATGGAGTTCGTCGACGGAGATATGGTGTTGGTGAAGATATCACCTACTAGAGGGACGATCCAGTTCGGACGAGGTGGCAAGTTGAGCCCCAGATACATTGGGCCATTCGAGATACTTGGCAGGATCAGAGAGGTAGCTTACATGATTGCACTTCCATCCAACCTAGCAGGAGTTCACGATGTCTTTCATGTGTCTCAGCTGAGAAGATACGTTCCAGACCCCAACCATGTGCTAGATCATTCAGAGTTGGAGATCGGACCGAGCCTTGCAGTTACTTAGCAGCCAGTGGAGATATTGGACAGAAGAAAGAAGAGGCTGAGGAACAAAGTCATACCCTTGGTCCGAATAGCTTGGAGCCGTCACTCTCCGGGAGAATCTATTCGGAAGAGGGAGTCGGACATGAGGGAGAGATATTCTTACTTGTTCGACCCAACAACCGCGAGGGAACCACTCGTTCCCGCTTGATACCTTAGAGGTTAGTCTTAATAGTAGCTTTAAGTCTTTCTTCGAATTGCCTGCTATGTTAGAATGTTTGTAAAGTCTTCTATCCTTGTGAATTTCGAAGATAAAATTTTTCAAGGAGGGAAGATTTGTAAGCCCCTAAATATTGTTATTTATTTTAATTAAGCATCTATTATATTAAATGGCATTTATACCCTTAAAATGAATTATTATAATTATTACTAGAATTTTTAAATAATTTTTAAAGCCAAAAATATCAATTTGCAAATTATTAAATTATTTTAATTACTTTTTGTAAATATTTAAATATTTTAAATGCAGCATGTAATATTCAAATTTGACTGTGTAAATTTTATTTGCACAGAGTAGTACGGGGGGGGGCGGGGTATTTTGTAAATTCATTTTTGCAAACTGTATGGCGGTGGGGGCTTTATGTAAAACTAGATTTAAGGGGGGGGGGGAGGGTTCTGCTAATCGACCACCCGATCACCGCCTTCTCCGCCGTCATCTCCGACTAATCTGGCCGAAACCCTAACTCTAAACCCTAATCTAAACCCTAATTCCACCGCTTCCCCAGCCTATAAAAGCTCCTCGACCTAAACCCTAACCTTAAACACCACCCCGACCACCGTAGCCACTGCCCTAATCTATTTCGTCTCCAACAAGTTCGCCGGAACCCTAGATCTAGGAGCGCCACCCCTACAGGCCACGTCGACGCCTCCGACCACAACCAATCGACGCGCCTCGACGAGACGACCACCACGCCATTTTTTCCCGACCACCCCGACATCTCCTCCGCCATGCAACGCCCCCGAAAGCCACTGCTCGACGGACACGTACGTATCATCTCTTTCACGTGTCGAGTCGTGTCTCGTGTACACGTGTGTGGACTCGCCCAGTGTTGGGGAGTCCAGTGATAGGCATGGACACGACATTCGTGTGTCGTACGTGTCGTGCTAGCTATGGACACAGGATTCGTGTGCCCGTGTCCCAAACTGTCAGGACACAGTTTTAAATAAATTGGGTTAACGGGTTTGGTTGGTGTTAATGGATTTAAACCCGCACAGTAACGGGTTTTAGTTTAATGGGTTTACTGTTCATATCGGGTATGAGTTTGGGCCTAATGGGTTTGGGCCGGATTCTTATTATTATTATTATTATTATTATTATATATATATATATATATAATATATATATATATATATATATATATATATATATATATATATATATATATATATATAAAATATATATATATATATATTAATATATGTATATACTGTTATATATAACATATATATACTGTATTTATATATATATGTATTTTATATATATTAAGTATTTTCTGTATATATATATATTTATATATATACAAATATATATATATATATATATATATATATATATATATATATATATATATATATATATATATGTATATATGTATATATGTATATTTATTTATATATATATATATATTAATATATGTATATACTGTTATATATAACATATATATACTGTATTTATATATATATATAATATGTATTTTATATATATTAAGTATTTTCTGAATATATATATATATATATATACATATATATATATATATATATATATATATATATATATATATATATATATATATATATATATATTTCAAATATGATTTTGTGCAAAATGTTATTTTGTATAAATTTACAAGTTATTTTATTATTATTAAATTCGATGACTTATGTATTTCACTACCTTAATAAATACATTATTAAAATGCTTTAATATTCATTTATATTTATTTTTTTAATATATGTATTTTCGTATTTCGATTAATTACAGCTATTTGAGTCCAGACCTAGCATGGGTTTTGTGGACTCAAATGAGCCTAAATACATTCAAGGCCTGTACGAGTCATATCGGACTTGATTCATGGATTTGGGTCCCGTATCTGGACTTCAATTCAATTTCTTATACGTGGATAAAATATTAAATAGTTAATTATTTATTTTCAAAAATTATAACTTGTTGTTTTCGAATTTTTATATATATTCTAATTACTGTAAAAATATAGAAAAAATTGTATTTAAATTTTATGTTAATTTAGCTAATTTAATATAATTTTTCCAGCATTGAATACGTGCATTTTGTATTTTATAAAATAGGAAAATAGAACTCATTTTCAGGATACATATGTTTATTGATTTTTAATAAATATCTGTGCAGGTTTATAAATTCCTGAAAAATTAGTATAAATTTCTATAGTTAACAAAGATCATTTTGGTACTTTACTTTATATATAATTGAGCTTTTTGTCTATCTTAAAAATTATTGGAACACAGTGTACAATCTGATTTAATTATTGATTAATTATGACTTACGATGTTTTGTGTGATTTTGGGGTATTGTAGTATTGGACCCCACCCTACCATAGTGTAAAGGCCCTAGAAAGTTAGTTTAGGTATTATGTCACCCCACATTGGTCTTCTATGCTAAAATTCACCATTTGGCTAGGTGTCCAGTCAGAAAGTTGTGTTGCACAGCTAGTGTCATAGTGTTTAACTTAGTATGAAAACTAAGTTTATGTATTATTTTTACAGTGACGAGACACCAGTCATCTATAGCATTTTCTTCACTACCTTGCTTTGCTAGAGATAAGTACCTCTACAAACTTTATTTTACGATATATAATGAATTGTGTATAAACCATGTTAATATATAAACTGCAAGTCATATATCACCATGTTTCATATGCTTTATACTGCTCTCAGTATCCACCATGCTTTATACTGTTCTCGTATCACTCACATGTTATAAAATAGGTTAAGAAGAAACTGTTAGTAGAGTACGTGATCATGCCCCCTTCTCCGTATGTATTTTCCGAGCACTGTTACATTCTATATGTAACTTTGTCGTATGTTCTGGTCTCGCGTTTGTGTATGGATATACACCAATGCTGTTATGTGTACGTATGTACACATTAGAAAATTGATATGCGCTACTGTACATCATATTTATCTATTGACCGATCACGTACATGCTACAGTTTTAAACTTTAAAATAAACATATGATGCAATGATAGATTGTGATATGCCATGATTCCTACACTTCTGTTCATTTCATGTTTCGTATAATTAGTTTGTTAGAATCAGTACTTGCTTCCGTCCTGACAGGATAACATTATAGGTATACTTACCGAGGAGGAGTTGCTATGTGATTCCTATTATGGAGTTGCCATCGAGGATATGACTTTATCTTACGAGGATGTATCTGCGGGAAAACTCGTCTAGTTTGTGTAGTTGCTCGGGACTTCGAGAGTAGTCATATTTTAGACTATGTATTTTATGACTGGACCTGTATCCAGTTTTATATTTTGGCCATGTACTTGGAACATATTTTATACGAGATGATTTTGTGTTTGGAAATATTCTGACTCATTATTACAAATAGAACTGTTAGCACACTTTGGTCTTATCTTATTTGTCTTTGGAACAGCTTACTACGCTTTATCTCAAGCGTAGGCTGGACATGACTCGGCCCGGACCAACAATTTGGGTAGCGATCGTGACACCCAACCCGAGCGAGTTATTATGTGCTTCATATGCGGAGAGAATCACTTTGCTCGAGATTGTCCAAAGAGGAGCATGCATGTTTGCGTCGTTCAAACCGAGGAGGTGGAGGACGAAGAGTGCGGAGTGTGTCACGCCCCAGAACCAGAATACTGGAGAGCGGGGGCAGACATAGCCAGCTATATATATTGAAATAGAATACATCTCAACTATACGGTCACGGCTGTCTAGATATGAGGGTTTACAACAAGCCAGCAGTCTCTTAAGGTCAAGCCTATTGTCTCAATCTCAAGCAATTAACAGAGTTACAAGATATTAGAGCATCAAATATATATATAAGGCGTCCCAAATATTACATATTGGATGATCATGAAGCTAGTCGTACAAAATGATGGGACTAGCAAGAGTTCAGTCATACATGATTAACCCTAGGATTTGTTAATCATGTTTACAGCCCGTAGGCAGACAGTAAGTAAATATGCATCGAGCTAACAGGTGCTCGTCAGCTAAACGCCTCAAAAGAATAAATTTACATATAAGTGGGTGAAACAAAAAGGAAAACCCACTCTTGGCCCGGGTTCCGTCTAGTTGTCATCATTGGGCTGGAAGCTCGGTAGATCCTCGGGAGCTGCTCCGAAATCTGGCCACACAAAACCAGCTGGGTCAAACCCCAGAAAGAGCAAGTGCCACAAGGAGGCCACAAATAAGAACAAAAGCCAGCATATCAGAACATAAAGAATAAAAGAAAGTACAAGTAGTAAAGTACACAGGGCGATAAACGACTAGGGACGTGGAACCATTTCGGGAGCCAGGTTACAATCCTTAAACCAAACAAGGACCGGGATTGTACCCCTTCGCCTGAATAGCTCACTGTCTCTACCCATTTATCGTTAGAGATAAGTAAAACAATCATGATCAAGAGTTCCAGGTATAGGGGCTAGACAAGACTTAGACAGAGCTGGACACCATTCATTTACAATCGGCCAAGCAAGTACTACGGCTTACTACTTTAACTAACTAGGGTTATCACAAGCCTAATTACTAACAAGATGCAAGTGAGAATTCCAGTCCCAAGCCCTGCAGACTATCCAGTTATCCTTCCGCGGGTTGAGAGTTATAGGTGGGTACATTGCCCGGGAGACGAATGTACCCTTAGGTGACTTAGAGGGTGCAACACATGACAGTATGCTGGAAATGTGCTCTACTCGTCGGCAAGCT
The DNA here is from genome assembly GCA_029216955.1 of Iris pallida. Lineage (NCBI taxonomy): Eukaryota > Viridiplantae > Streptophyta > Magnoliopsida > Asparagales > Iridaceae > Iris > Iris pallida. Next base: position 20,509 of record JANAVB010044373.1, read on the forward strand.
ACAAGTCCATTAAAGCGCCCAGATAACGAGATTGCATGTGACTGGGAATTCTCCATGTTCTAGTTTGATCTAATCATTAGCCTAATCCAATTTAGCGCGAGTCCCTAGCCGTGGTACCCAGGAAGTCACGTCCTAGACATGATGCAAGACAAGACAAGTGGATTGTACAAGCAAGCAAGCAGGAACACCCACGGTATCAAGTTGATTATACGGGTCAAGTTACAAGTTACAAGTCAAGTCAAGTCAGGAGTGCGCCGCCACGGGCCACTATCAAGTTATCAAGATAATTCATGTCAGGGTACTGTCAGGAGTGCGCCACTACGGGTCACTGTCATATCAGGTTGGTCATATCAGGAGTGCACCACTACGGGTCACTGTCGTGTTATGCTAGTTCCTTGTCATACCATGCCATGTACAATAGTCATTCCAAACATATTAAGTAAAACCAAGTTCATGACAAAAGGCGTAAGGATATAAAATGGACGTAAAATATCTAATATAATACCAATATATATATAGGGCTATAGAAGAGCCAAGCTTAAAGAAATAAATAATTCATCATAGACAAGTGGGTTGTGCAAGGGGGTCAGGGGTTGGGCTGCGCAGGGTATGTACTGCGCATGGAAGAGCTGCGCAAGAGTTGCCTTGCGTAAGGGTTACCTTGCGCAAGGGTAGACTGCGCAGGGGTGGATTGCGCAAGGGTGGATTGCACAGAGGTGGATTGCGCAAGGCAGGCTTGCGCAGAGGTGGATTGCGCAGAGGTGGATTGCGCAAGGCTGGCTTGTGCATGGATGGCTTTCGCCAGCGCAATCCAGCGCAGCGCAAAGCACTGGCTGAGGTCATGCGCAATCGGCCCTGCGCTAAAGAGCACAGGCCGGAGGTGCGCAATCGGCCATGCGCTAAAGAGCGCAAGGCAGAGGGATGTTCTTCCTGGCCGAGAGCAGGTCCAAGAACACCAAGAACTTCAATTCTTCATAACTTTGTCAAATCAAAACCAAATCTAGATTTTTAAAGGTCTAACTTGAGTAAAATCGAATTCTCTTCCACATGGAAGCATCAAAACATACAAAAATTGAAGTTTAATAGATCAAAACCAAGGATTGTCAAAAATGGTTAAAATCTAGATCTAGAAGAATGAAAGCTCCAAATCACAAAATGTCAAGTTCTAAAGTTATTTTCCATGGCCTAATCTAGTTATTGGACAAATAAAAAGTGGTGCTTATTTGATGACAAGGTGCACTTGCCTATGGGTTGGGGAGTTGTGTGGAAGAAGGAAGAACAAGAAGTTGAAAGAAATTAATGGAGTTATGGAGGAGAGAGAAGAAGTTGGTGGGTTTTAATGAGGGTGGTTGTGATGGAATAGAGGTGGAGAATAGGCTAAGGTGTTCCACTCATGATGAACCAAACCAAATCAAACCAACTCCACAAAATAAAACCAAGCCATGGTCCAAAACCCATTTACGAGAACCCGAATCCACAAGTCGAGAAAATAAATATGTGCCAAAAATCAAATTACGAGTACAAATACAAAATATAGGAAATGGGGGTGACAACTCTACCCACCTTCAAAGAATTCCGTCCTCGGAATTTAATCAAGGAGCTAGAGATTGCCACGACAAGCTATACTAAGCACAGACAAGCTACACTAAGCAGTTCAATCATACAATCATACAATGCAAGCAAGGAAGGGAAAGCGTAAGGCACAAGGAAGACATTATACCTTACGAGTCAAACAGGTAGGGATATCGCGATCGAATGTTGTCCTCACGCTCCCACGTTGACTCACCTAGAGAGTGATGACCCCAAGCAATACGGACTAAGTTAATAGTCTTATTCTTGGGCGTCTTTTTTCTCCGGTCCAATATAGACACGGGCCTCTCCTCATACGAAAGGTTGGTACCAAGAACCAATTCTGAATGATTTAGGATATGGCTCGGGTCCGGGATGTACCGTCTTAATTGGGATACATGGAATACATCATGTACCTCACTTAGCGACGGCAGAAGAGCGAGACGATAGGATACATCGCCTACTCGCTCTAGAATATCGAACGGCCCTATATACCTAGGACTAAGCTTTCCCCGTACGCCAAAACGAATGACGCCGCGGGTAGGCGAGATCCTAAGGAATACATGGTCGCCGACGGCAAATTCTAAGGGACGTCGATGAGCATCGGCCCAATGGCGCTGGCGATCCTGAGCAACTCGGAGGTAATCTCTGACTTTCCTGACCACTTCAACCGTCTGAGAAATCAGTTCTGGACCGAGCATCTGCCTCTCTTCGATATCGTCCCATGCTAACGGGGATCTGCACTTCCTGCCATACAGAGCCTCGAAGGGTGCCATCTGGATACTGGCCTGGAAACTATTGTTGTACGAGAATTCCACCAGGTGCAGGTGATCCTCCCACGAACCACCGAAGTCAAGGGTACACGACCGCAACATATCTTCGAGAGTTTGTATAGTACGCTCTGACTGCCCATCTGTCTGCGGATGGTACGCTGAGCTGAACTTGAGACGAGTCCCCAAACTTTGATAAAGACTGCGCCAGAAGTGCGATGTGAATCTCGTATCCCTGTCTGATACTGTGCTGACTGGCACTCCGTGAAGTCTGACGATCTGCCTGAGATACATCTCTGCTAGCTGCACCGTCGACTGTCCAACTCTAAATGGAAGAAAGTGTGCCACCTTGGTAAGCCTGTCCACAATGACCCAAATAGCATCTCTGCCTGCCGGAGATCTGGGTAACCCAGTCACAAAATCCATGGTTATGCGTTCCCATTTCCATTCTGGGATCGGTAAAGGTTGAAGAAGTCCAGCTGGCCTCTGATGTTCAGCCTTGACTTGTTGGCAAACCAAACATCGAGAGACATACCGGGCTATCTCCCTCTTCATACCATTCCACCAAAAGTGTTGACGAATATCTCTGTACATCTTCGTGCCGCCTGGGTGGATGGAATACTGCGAACTGTGAGCCTCTGCCATGACTTCCTGTCTGATATCTCCACTGGGTACACAAAGACGCGTGCCGTGTCAAAGTGTACCATCCTCATGAATATATAACTCTGGCCTTCTCCCTGCCTCGCACTCTGCTCTGAGCCGCTGAATCTTGGAATCTGTTAACTATGCGGTCCGGATCCTCTCAATTATGGTGGACTGAATCTGTAGGCTGGCCATCAAGGCCACATTGGAAGGAAGAACCACTTTAATTCCCATCTTCTGAAGATCCGACAATAACTCTGGTTGTGCCGTCAGGAAATAAACTCCGGCTCTCTGGCTCAACACATCTGCTACAACGTTGGCCTTTCCTGGGTGATACTGCAAGTCCACATCATAGTCCACAAGTAGCTCGAGCCATCTTCTCTGCCACATATTAAGATCCTTCTGGGTGAAAACATACTTCAGGCTCTTATGATCAGTAAATATCTCCACTCTGTCTCCGTACAAGTAGTGCCTCCACAACTTAAGTGCAAACACTACTGCTGCTAGCTCCAAGTCGTGGGTCAGGTAATTCTTTTCATGATCACGGAGTTGACATAACGCATAAGCAATTACCTTCCCATGCTGCATCAAAACACATCCCAATCCTCTGCCTGAAGCGTCGCAATAAACTGTGAATCCTCCGGTCCAATCTGGAAGGGTGAGAATGGGAGCCGTTATCAAACCCCGCTTCAACTTCTCAAATGATTCCTGACATTCTGCTGTCCAAACGAACGGCACATCTTTGCGGGTCAACTGGGTCATCGGCGCTGAAATCCTTGCAAAATCAGAGACGAACTGCCGGTAGTAGCCGGCCAATCCAAGAAAGCTGCGAACTTCTGCCACTGAGCTGGGTACTGGCCATGCCTCGATAGCCTCAATCTTCTGGGGATCCACTCCCACTTCTCCTCTGGTAATGATGTAACCCAAGTAAGAAATGCGATCGAGCCAGAACTCATATTTACTGAACTTGGCGTACAACTGGTGCTCTCTGAGAATCTGGAGGATAATTCTGAGATGCTGCTCGTGCTCTGCTTCACTCTTGCTGTAGACCAGGATGTCATCAAGGAACACTATCACAAACTGATCCAAGTAAGGCATGAAAATACGGTTCGTGAGGTCCATGAACACTGCCGGCGCATTGGTCGCTCCAAAGGGCATAACTAGAAACTCCCAATGCCCGTACCTAGATCTGAACGCCGTCTTTGGGATGTCCTGCTCTCTGACTCTGATCTGGTGGTATCCTGACCGCAAGTCTATCTTCGAGAAAACTGAAGCCCCCTTGAGTTGATCAAACAAGTCATCTATCCTCGGGAGAGGGTATCTGTTCTTGATTGTCACTGAGTTCAAGGTACGATAATCAACACATAGCCTGGACGTACCATCCTTCTTTTTCACAAGAAGCATCGGGGCTCCCCAAGGCGATCCACTTGCACGAATGAATCCCTTGGTCCTGAGTTCTTCAATCATCTTGTACAAAATCTCCAACTCTGAAGGCGCCATTCTGTAGACTCGCTTTGATACCGGTGCTGTCCCGGGAATCAAGTCGATGGTGAACTCAATCTCCCGCTCTGGCGGCATCCCTGGAAGTTCCTCTGGGAAGACATCTGGAAACTCTTCAACTATCCGGGGCAACTGCACTGCTGCTACTGCCATCCGCAATACTGGAGGAGATGGCTCTACTGTGCCTCTGAAAAATGAAAACTCTGGCTCTCCGGGAATACTAAAGACAACTCTGCCAATATGGCAGTCTATCCTAGCATAATGGTTCCTCAACCAATCCATGCCTAGGACTACATCATAGTCTGCCATAGGGAACTCTATGAGCCTAGCGGGGAACTCTCTACCGCTAACTACGATCCGACACGAGGAAAACACTCGATCTACTCCCACAAGACCATTACCAGTAAGTATATTGAGCCTCACTGATAATGACTCGGGCTCCAATCCTACCTGTGTCACGAATCGTACAGACATGAATGAATGCGATACACCAGAATCAAATAATACAGATGTTGGAAAGGTGTTGACGAGAATAGTACCTGCCACTACCTCACCTGGTGCAACTTCTTCTTCCATGGTCATCATCATAGCCTGACCTCTAGCTGCGGGTCCTCTCTGCTGGGAACCCCTCTGTCGGTTCTGTGCTGGAGCCTGGGTGAACTGCTGCTGGAAGGCCTGGACCTGGGGCAACAATGGCCTCGGGTACTGCTGTTGCTGCTGCTGCTGGACTGGAACTGGGGCTGGTCCTCTTACCGAAGAACTAGAAAGGTTGGATGATGATGGACCTCCCCTATTCGGGCAGGTCCCTATCTGGTGGTCTGTTCCTCCACAAGCCAGGCACAATCCCTGTGCCCTACGACACTCTGCCACTACATGGCCCCGCTTCCCGCAATGCGAACATCCCACCGCGGAAGACTGCTTCTGCTTCTGCTGCTGCAGATACGTCGGGGTTGAATGCTGAACCGATATCACTGGGGCCGCCCGCCTTGGAGTTCCAATGGTCAATCCTCTAGCTGCCGGGGCTGGAGCTGATGATTGGTGCATCTGACTGGGGACCGCTTCCTGCCTCCGGTCCTGTCCACAATTCTCCGGGAGGTATACTCATGCCTCCTTGCTGCCTTCAACACTGCATCGAACTTCTGGTGCTCGAACTGCTCCACAGCCAATAATATATCTAAGTGCAGCCCTTGCTGGAACCGCTGAGCCCTATCGAACTCGGTCGCCACCAAAGTGGGGGCGAACCTACTAAGCCTGGAAAACTCGGTCGCATAGCCATCGACCGTTCTGCCTCCTTGCTTCAAGTTGGTGAATCTGGTCTGCAGGTCGTACCGTGCCACCGCATCGAAGTACTTTATCTGGAACCTCTCTCTGAATGTCGCCCAAGTAACTGGTGCCGCTAACCCCATGGCCTGAGATGCCCACCAATCGTGAGCCAAGTCTAGTAACTGTAGCCGTACCACCGCCACCTTCTCATTCTCAGGTGTCCTAGCTGCTTCTAGAACCACCTCGATATCCTGAAGACAAGCATCCACGGCAATCGCATCTTCACTGCCGTCAAAGAAGGGAGGGTTCAAGCGCTTGAAACTGTTGGCCGCCTGATACCCTTGGGGACCTCCTCGGTTTAGTGCATCATGAACTTCCTGGTGCAAGGCGTCGCCTCGACGATCTTGGGATGCAAGCAGTTCTCTAATAAGCCCTACCAAAGGTCCCTCATCCTGTCTAGCTGGTTGAGCGGGCGGAGCTGCCTGAACTGGAGGTTCTGAGCCTCCAGAAAGCATAACTCGGAAGGCTACTCCAGAGTGCTGAAGGTGATCTTCCTGGCGCTGGGGTGCTTGTCGACCTTCCTCTGGCTGGTTGGCAGGTCCGGGAGTAATGCACTGAAGAAGACGACATAGGAAACAATAAGGAAAGGACCAGGACAGATCAATGATACAAGCAATGTGATCAGGTCGAGATTCTCAGGGATTTGAAGATACGAGCAGAGATCAAGGACAAAATATTGATTGCGACATCTATTCGGTAAACCCTCACATTTCTTGAATGCCAAGACCTGCATGGGCCACCACTTAAACCATGTCACGCCCCAGAACCAGAATACTGGAGAGCGGGAGCAGACATAGCCAGCTACGTATATTGAAATAGAATACATCTCAACTATACGGTCACGGCTGTCTAGATATGAGAGTTTACTACAAGCCAGCAGTCTCTTAAGGTCAAGCCTATTGTCTCAATCTCAAGCAATTAACAGAGTTACAAGATATTAGAGCATCAAATATATATATATATATATAAGGCATCCCAAATATTACATATTGGATGATCATGAAGCTAGTCATACAAAATGATGGGACTAGCAAGAGTTCAGTCATACATGATCAACCTTAGGATTTATTAATCATGTTTACAGCCCGTAGGCAGACAGTAAGTAAATGTGCATCGAGCTAACAGGTGCTCGTCGGCTAAACGCCTCAAAAGAATAAATTTACATATAAGTGGGTGAAACAAAAAGGAAAACCCACTCTTGGCCCGGGTTCCGTCTAGTTATCACCATTGGGCTGGAAGCTCGGTAGATCCTCGGGAGCTGCTCCGAAATCTGGCCACACAAAACCAGCTGGGTCAAACCCCAGAAAGAGCAAGTGCCACAAGGAGGCCACAAATAAGAACAAAAGCCAGCATATCAGAACATAAAGAATAAAAGAAAGTACAAGTAGTAAAGTACACTGGGCGACAAACGACTAGGGACGTGGAACCATTCCGGGAGCCAGGTTACAATCCTTAAACCAAACAAGGACCGGGATTGTACCCCTTCGCCTGAATCGCTCACTGTCTCTACCCATTTATCGTTAGAGATAAGTAAAACAATCATGATCAAGAGTTCCAGGTATAGGGGCTAGACAAGACTTAGACAGAGCTGGACACCATTCATTCACAATCGGCCAAGCAAGTACTACGGCTTACTACTTTAACTAACTAGGGTTATCACAAGCCTAATTACTAACAAGATGCAAGTGAGAATTCCAGTCCCAAGCCCTGCAGACTATCCAGTTATCCTTCCGCGGGTTGAGAGTTATAGGTGGGTACATTGCCCGGGAGACGAATGTACCCTTAGGTGACTTAGAGGGTGCAACACATGACAGTGTGCTGGAAATGTGCTCTGCTCGTCGGCAAGTTACAAGTCCATTAAAGCGCCCAGATAACGAGATTGCCTGTGACTGGGAATTCTTCATGTTGTAGTTTGATCTAATCATTAGCATAATCCAATTTAGCGCGAGTCCCTGGCCGTGGTACCCAGAAAGTCACGTCCTAGACATGATGTAAGATAAGACAAGTGGATTGTACAAGCAAGCAAGCAGGAACACCCACGGTGTCAAGTTGATTATACGGGTCAAGTTACAAGTTACAAGTCAAGTCAAGTCAGGAGTGCGCCACCACGGGCCACTATCAAGTTATCAAGATAATTCATGTCAGGGTACTGTCAGGAGTGCGCCACTACGGGTCACTGTCATATCAGGTTGGTCATGTCAGGAGTGCACCACTACGGGTCACTGTCGTGTTATGCTAGTTCCTTGTCATACCATGCCGTGTACAATAGTCATTCCAAACATATTAAGTAAAATCAAGTTCATGACAAAAGGCGTAAGGATATAAAATGGACGTAAAATATCTAATAAAATACCAATATATATAGGGCTATAGAAGAGCCAAGCTTAAAGAAATAAACAATTCATCATAGACAAGTGGGTTGTGCAAGGGGGGTCAGGGGTTGGGCTGCGCAGGGTATGTACTGCGCATGGAAGAGCTGCGCAAGAGTTGCCTCGCGCAAGGGTTACCTTACGCAAGGGTAGACTGCACAAGGGTGGATTACGCAGAGGTGGATTGCACAAGGCTGGCTTGCGCAGAGGTGGATTGCGCAGAGGTGGATTGCGCAAGGCTGGCTTGCGCATGGATGGCTTGCGCCAGCACAATCCAGCGCAGCACAAAGTACTGGCTGAGGTCATGTGCAATCGGCCCTGCGCTAAAGAGCACAGGCCGGGGGTGCGCAATCGGCCATGCGCTAAAGAGCGCAAGGCAGAGGGATGTTCTTCCTGGCCGAGAGCAGGTCCAAGAACACCAAGAACTTCAATTCTTCATAACTTTGTCAAATCAAAACCAAATCTAGATTTTCAAAGGTCTAACTTGAGTAAAATCGAATTCTCTTCCACATGGAAGCATCAAAACATGCAAAAATTGAAGTTTAATAGATCAAAACCAAAGATTTTCGAAAATGGTTAAAACCTAGATCTAGAAGAATGAAAGCTCCAAATCACAAAATGTCAAGTTCTAAAGTTGTTTTCCATGGCCTAATCTAGTTAACGGACAAATAAAAAGTGGTGCTTATTTGATTGCAAGGTGCACTTGCCTATGGGTTGGGGAGTCGTGTGGAAGAAGGAAGAAGAAGAAGTTGAAAGAAATTAATGGAGTTATGGAGGAGAGAGAAGAAGTTGGTAGGTTTTAATGAGGGTGGTTGTGATGGAATGGAGGTGGAGAATAGGCTAAGGTGTTCCACTCATGATGAACCAAACCAGATCAAACCAACTCCACAAAATAAAACCAAGCCATGGTCCAAAACCCATTTACGAGAACCCGAATCCACAAGTCGAGAAAATAAAATACGTGCCAAAAATCAAATTACGAGTACAAATATGAAATTCAGGAAATGGGGGTGACAGAGTGGGAGCACACATAGGAGCGTTGGGTTAATCAAAGCCATAAAGACCAAGTCTGATGTGTTGAGGACTCCGAGCAGGGAGCTCATGTACGTTGACGTAAGGAACAATGGCATGAGCACACGGGCGTCGGTTGACACGGGGGCCACTCACAACTTTATTTCGGGCACGCAGGTCCGCAGCTTGGGTCTAGCCTTGGAGGAAGATTTGAGCATGATGAAGTCGGTTAATACGGAGGAGCACCCCGTACAGGGGGTAGCCAAGGGAGTCTGCATAGATGTAAAAATTTGGTCGAGTGTTACCAATTTTACCGTTACGTCTCTGGATGACTTTAAGATGATACTGGACAAGGATTTTCTTATCGCGACTAAGGCTATTCCGAAGCCACATTTGGGAGTTATCGGCTTCATAGAGGAAGGCTCATTGTGCATGGTGAAAGCTTTACGAGGCAAGCCTTCGAAAGGGAAAGCTATCTTCGCGACTCAGCTTGAGAAGGGTGGCAAAAGGGGGACAACATACCTAGTGATGCTCAAGAAGAATGAAGACTTCAAGGAGGAAGGTCTTTCATACGAGACCAAGGGTGTTGCAAAGGGGTGTCCTAATGAGCCACTTCCATGGAGGGAGGTGGACCGTGCTACCGGGCTGGGCACGAGTGCAAAGAAGCGCTTCATAAGCTGCACGGAGGCAGAAGCGATGAGGCGGAGTAACTTGCGCAAGTAGTTACTCAAAGCTCGTAGAGGACATTCGGGTCAATAGAGTTGCCATAAGACTCACACATGCAGAGGTATGGGGAACTATGTACAGCCATGAGACAAGGTGGATCGGCGACTCGATAGCCCGCTCAAGATTCGTCTTGTTCCGAGGAGGGCACAAATCAAGGCCATAGTTAGTATGATGAACCAGTTTGCTCCCAATCTTGAGAAGAACATGAACAAAGGGAAGCACCGCAGGAGATGCACAAAGAAGGGACGACGTGTAGCGACCATGCCTACGAGAGTGGACGCCGTTCCAAGACTTAACACACCCGTCGACGAGGGCGTCGACGAAACATGTGGGAGAGAATGTCATGCACAAAAGTTTATGCCCCACCGAGACGGACTTGTGTAACTCTATACGGAGCAGAGTTATGCTGGAAGCTTTCAAAACTTTCTAAAGATGGTAGAATCATTTGGAAGACTCAGGAATATTCTAAAAGATGGTGGAATCCTCTGGAAGACTCAGGATCTTTCATGAAGACTCATAAACTGTCTAGATGTTCTAGAAGCCTCCTTATAAATATCTAGTTTCTAGAGTTTCCTAGAATAATCCCTGGAGTATTCTATTTCCAAAAGTTTCTTGTAAGTCCTATGGGCATAATAAATAAGTGAGAGGCTCATTTGTTCCTTAACACCCAAAGTTGTTATCTCTCTAGTAAAGTAAAGTTTTCATACTACCAATCTTTCTCTCTCTCTCTTTTGCTTCACATTATTCTTAATATCGTCTTAGTGATCTTGCTAAGCATTTGGGGAAGGCTGGCATGGGTCTTCGAGTAGGAAGCTTGTGCGCCGTAAGGGTCGAAGTGTAGCCTAAAATACTAAGTCCGTGATAATATGGTTATTAACTACCCCATTAAACAAAAGATCTTCTTATATATCAGTATGTGCAACGTGTCAAACCGATCGGGCATATAATCTTGATAATTTGATCTCGCATTTATGGCATGTGCATTATAACTGTCATTCCCCGTTCCCGGAGGAGAGATCGTCCTCACTAAGGCGTGATATCGTACGAGCCTAGGTTGCGCTCATGCAAGGCCAAGTCCATAAACGACCGATTTAAGCTAGGCCACAGAGTTGTACAGAGTGTCCCCATTGCGGCAGAAGTAATTGAACACAAGTTGAAGCAAATCCAAAACTCTTTATTGATATTCAAGAAGTGTTACAAGTAGTGCTAGGCCAACATTGCAAATCGCTCAAGCTCTCTCTCTCGAAACATAAAGGACGTGCCAAGTGGCTTATAAGATGTAATGATACATGGGGATGTTTCGATACATTATGTGCTATATATGGTGCTTCAGCTCCTTTGCAATTCTCCAAAGCTCCAGAGTTAGCTCCGTGCCTTAGTACGTTCAAGGGAAGACTCTACACCAGACGTTGTTCTCCTGCACCCTGCAAGCAGACTATGTGGTTATCAGTATATTATATATGTTTACTGGTGGGGAGGCTAGCTCGCTCGCTCGCTATCATTACCGAACACGTTCGATTTACTTTCGTGCATCATCTATACAATTGATTGTCTTTCTAATCTTGTCTTAGGATCAGTTTCATGACAAATATTCTAAATTCTATTTCCTCTGCCTCTGCTGGACTCTTTGCTGCTGCCTACCTGGCCCTACTGTTGCGGCCTCTACTACCCTACCTGATGTTGTACTTGTCGGTACATCTGAGCCTGCGTCACTAATGGACGCTGGAATAATAGCCTTACTGCTAGTGCTGGCCCTTGATACAGTACTACCTCTGGAGCTGGCAATGCTGAAAACTGTTGAGCTGGCCCTTCTGGCCTCTGTATCTGTTGGCATGTAGCTATACGATGGTCTGAACCTGCATACCTCAAGCACTGCCCATTTGCTGACCGACACACCTCCCGAGTGTGCCCTCCTTTACCATAATAAGTGCAACCTACTGGTGCCTCCTGATGTTGTTGGTGCCTCGGTTGCTGCTTTTGAACTGGTGCTATCACAACTGTTTTGATTGATGTTGTATCACGAATACGGACGCCAGGCGCTGGTGCTGACGTCCGAGGTACTTCTCCTTCTCATCCTGCACTCTGCGTATGAGACCTCTTCTGGCCTCCAGTCCTTGATGATAACCTTTGAATAGTAAGCTCGTGCCTTTGAGCTGCCATCAATACTACATCGAATGTCTGGTAGTCGTGCCCCTCGACTAGCTGTATAATCTCTAAATGAAGTCCCTACTAGAACCTCATAGCCTTCTTTGGCTCTGTAGCTACCATCGCCGGTGCAAACTGACAAAATCTGCAGAACTCTGTTGCATAGCCATCTACTGTCCTACCAGCCTGCTTGAGGCTGATAAATCTCTGCTGAAGCTCATACCGAGCTACCATGCCAAAGTACTTGGCCTTAAACCTGGTACTGAAGCTATTCCATGGAACATGACGCCTCATTCCAACCTCTTCTGATGCCTACCAGTCGCGGGCGAGATCCTGAAGTAACAGTGTGACCTGGTCAACCTTTTTTCCTGGTGGAACCTTTGTTGTTGTCAATATGGCCTCATTATCCTGAAGCCAAGCATCCGCTGTAATGGCATCCTCCGTGCCAGCAAATTACCTCGGATTAAGTCGATAAAACCTTCCCGACGCTCCCGAGTCATTCCTGACGCTCCTCTCAAGAGCTAGCTGTAACCCCTGATTCAGTAATATATTCTGTTATTGCTGCTGGGTCTGTTGTTGTTGTTGGGCTTCCGCCTGGTATTGCTGGGTCTCCAATAAACCTTTGATAATCTGTAATAGTGCCTGTGCGTCTAGTTCTACTGGTACTACCGGCATCATTGGAGGTACGGGATCCTCTGGCCTCTGCGGCTCAACTGGCTCATGCTCGGTAACATTCTCGATGTGAATCTGTCCAGGTAGAGGGGCTACCCCTTGCTGATCTCCAACTGGTCCCTGATCTACTGGATTCTCTCCCATACAGGCTCCTCCAATAGCCGAGAACGATGTGCCCCTAAAGGAAATGATACAAGGTATCAAAAGACAGGACATGAAGGAATCGAGGATGATAATCAAGTTAGCAATCAAGGTGGCAGAAAGAGAAGATGAATCAGGAGATCAAGGGGAACATGTTTTGATTGAGACTCCTATAATCGCAACACCCCACAAGTCTAAAAAATAGACCTATATGGGCCACCAATAAAACTTTGTCACACCCCAGTACTGGAATACTGCGGGTAACTAGGCTAGCTATACCATATGAGGTATGCAAACATCATACGGCGATCGTGGCTATCAAGAGACAAGGGGTGCATGCTAAAATCAAGTCTCCTATGGTCTCACAGAGCATCTATGTCTCAATCAATCAAAATAAGAAGCAGTAAATAATGATCACATAAGACACAGCAGTAAGGCGCCCCCGACGCTTCATCAAAATAAATTATGAGCCTAGCTATACAAAATGATAAGCTAGTGCCGAGTGTCATAGGTACATAACCATAGTCAACTGCAGTACGATTTAGTTACAATTATGTAAAAGGAAATTAATGTCCAGAACATCCAGCTAAACAGGTGTCGGTGGCTAAATGCCAAGCACAAAATAGAAGATATCAAAGAAGTAAAGAAGAAACCCACTCATGGTCCCTGGCGCCCATACTCCTGGTGTGCACCATTGTTCGGGCAGAAGGCTGGATCCTCTGGTACTGCTACCATATCTGGCCAAACAAAACCAGTGGGGTCAGGCCCTGAATAGCAAGTACCACAAGGGAGCACATAATGAATAAGACAAAACCTAATGAGTAAATTAAGACCTGATTCAAGAGTTATAGGCTTATACTATATCATCGAGATAATATGACACCCTTACAACCAAATAAGGACGAACGGTGCCAATATCGTGCCGAGATAAGATATATCCTATAACCATGGGCAGGTGAAGGGCTTCTGATCGCAACTTCGGTCCATAGCCTATCGCAGCACAATAGCCCAACCCAACAACCAAACAAGGACATGGGTTAGACCATGTACTACGATAGTCCATGTTCCTTAGTTGCTAACAGAAGAAAATATATCACAAATAAGTCGGCTTACAAGCGGCCAATCAATCCTACGGCTTTCTATAATTTGTCTGGGTTATTCCAGTAATGCAATATATAGGAATCCTCAGATCGTATCGAATCCAAACAGGGCTAGCCAATCCATTATATATATATATATACACGTAGCAATTCGATTATACACCGATCTTCCGTAAGGCTACCGTGCTAAAACATATAATACATAGCACATAGGAGTCAGACATAGTCATCCACTATAGGCGGATAAAATTGTATCCGTGGCGGCCAAACCGACACGTCAGGACAGGACCTGGGGTGGTTGGTGATGTATGATCTCGAGATTCTGTTCCCTCCCAATGCTTTTACCAATTTAAGTTGCTTAGACTAACCCTATCTTGATCTTGGAATTACATGTCGTGGTTATATGGTCATCCTCCTATATGTCGTACCATAGTACGTGTACCCTAAGTATGAATCCATATCGGCTCAAGGAGTCCCAAATCTAGATCCATGCTTAGTGTAATGCATCAAACAACAATCAATATACCACGACACTATTACTGACCAATTACCATGACTGTGCTGGAAGATACACATGTATTGACATATAATACGAATGATTACTTAGCATGCAGAGACACACCTCAGTGTACTCATTAAATAGCACCACAGTTCATACTAATATTGTATCTCAATACACACTTAGAAAAGGTACCAGCACATATACAGGTAATCAAGTCAGGAACACGGTCAAGTCAGGACATCACATGGACCCCTCATGACATAAAAGTCACATAGGACATGCAAGTCTCAGATATTCATGGCTCACTAAGGTCAGGACAAGAAGTCAAGGTCAAAGGTGCACAAGGTGTGCAAGGAGCAAGGGGCAGAAGGGGCAAGGTGCAAGGTGCACAAGGTACAAACCACAAGGTTCAAACCCCTAGATTCCTTTTTTTCGAAGTTTCAGAAATTTTATTCATTTATTATTCACATATTTTATTTGTCGGGGTTGATGGCAGATTTCGTCGATACTTTGTTTATGATTATTTTTCTTAGCAAACTTGTTCAAAATTGAAGTTGAGAGCATTTTAGGGCTTTTAGAGTTTCAAATACTTTCTTCCTATTTTATTTATTTTTTGATAAATTTCTTTTGTCATAAATTTCTACTACCTCTCACCAATCAACCAAGTCTGAATACCCTGGTAGTCCCTAAATTCGAGGACGAATTTATTTTTAAGGTGGGTAGATTTGTAGCTCCCCTTCCCAAAATTTTTGAAATATTTTTATTTATTTATTTGATTTAAATAATGATTTTAGAATTTTATAAATAAATATTTAGTTAATTATTACGGTAGATGATTTTAGCTATGGTTAAGAATTAGAGTACAAGGTGACTAGAAATCGTGGCACAGATAGTGCAGTGGCGTGCTTTAACTAGTGTATTGGCCCTGGTAGGGAAGACCTGTCCATAAGTGTGTCCTAATTAGAAAAACCAGGCCATGTTGTGACATGACCATTATAAATAGTTTAATTATTTATTATTTGATGTTTAAGTGACCGGTTGTACCAAAATAGTTCGGACTAGACCCGAACCAAGCTCAAGCCCAGGTAGGCATGTAGTGAGACCAAGGACATCCTTAAGGACATACTTTATCAGTATACAAATATTTTGTATCTATTTAGGAATTAACTGATGTTTCTAGATATTTGCTATAAACGTAAAATATGGCTATTATTAATAATAACTGTCATTTTGGAATATGTACAAATTTATGGAGCCCAACGAATGGTGTGTTTGATGAGTTCACCGAAATACAGTATTGGTTTAATTTCAGTGGTTATTAGGATTATTATTATTAATGTTGTTGATGTTATTATTAAGTAATATTATTTTACAATTATTGGTTATAATTATTTTATTGTCAAATAAATATTATAGTATATGTATTCATATTTATGAAGGTAGACCCTACACTAGGTGGTAAAAAGTATTATATATATATATATATATATATATATATATATATATATATATATATATATATATATATATATATATAAATATATATATATATAAATATAAATAATATATATGTATGTATGTGTATGTATATATATCAATATATATTATATGGTGTATGTGTACGTATGTATAAATATATATGTATATGTGTGTAAACATATATATACGTATACATGTACATGGGTACTTATATATATATATATATATATATATATATATATATATATATATATATATAGTATATATATATATATATATATATATATATATATATACCCCTGTCTTTCCTTTTGGTATACTTTTGTCTTGTATACGTGTCTGGCTTCAGCTTTTGGAGCCTTGTTTATAACAAGAGGGGGTTTTCCTTAATATATATATATATATATATATATATATATATATATATATATATATATTTTAAGGAAAACCCCCTCTTGTTATAAATATATTTTATATATATATAAATATATATATTTTTTTATATATTTTAAGGAAAACCCCCTCTTGTTATAAATATATTTTATATATATATAAATATATATATTTATATATATATATATAAATATATATATATATATTTTATATTTTATAAAATATATATATATATATATATATATATTTGTTTTTTTGTTTATATATATATATATATATATATATATATATATATATAATGGTAATAAAAAACTTTATATATATAATGGTAATAAATAGAAAAGAATTAAATTAAACTAATAAAGGAAAGCACAGCCCAGCAAATCCCAGGCCCAAACCTCAGGTCCGAGCAACCCCAAGCAAAGCCAGCCCGGCCCAATCCCTATACCGAGCCCATAATGCACCCACAATAGCCTTCAGCCAACTGATGGCAGCTCGAAACCGAGCCTTCCTATGCTCGATCGGGTTGATTATAATACATAGTCGAGAGAGAGGAAAGGAGATTCTCCGAAACCCTAACCCTACCCATGCCATGGGCGACCCCCCAGCCCTGGGCGCCGCCGCGCGGGGCCGCTAGCCGGCCAGGTCCGCACAGGCGCGGGTAACAGCAGCGGCACGATGGAGCAAAGTCAAGGTAAGTTTTCTTCCACCACATTCAACCATTTTTCGATCTACATGTTCCAACGAATAGACAACCTATAGGTCTTTAAACCTTATTATTTAGTTCGAACCAAAATCTCATTAAAAATCGACCCAAAATAGATGAAAAACTGTATCGAAAGAGATAAAAATTCGATCCCAGGGACCCATTTAGAAGGCATACATCTTCCAATCTAGTTCGATTATTTGAAATCTAGTTAAACCTATTTGAAGACAACCTATAGGGCATCAAAATTCTGTTTACGGATTTTGATTTCGTCCACTATGTATCAAGATAAACCTTTTTGAAGATCGAGAAAAATTTGTTTTTCAAAACAATAGAAAATAGAAAAGTTGTTCGATACGACGTGCGTCCTGCCAATCCGGGTGACGTAGTCACGAACCGAAAGCATCGAAAGGTGCATAACGGCTTCTTGGTCGTGTGGGCTTTGACGGAATTCAAATTGGTCGCGTGTGCACGAGGAATTTGATGCGTATCAGTCAAAATTTACCGTATCGACCACTTTGCACAAACTCTAATTACTTTGTGCATATTCGTCAGATCGAGACGAAACTTGCGCCAACAGGACCGTATCATTTTTCTGGTCCTGCATGCCAAGTTTGGTCCAATTCTGAGACAGTTGATCAGACCGCCGTTTTGCGGGCCCTACGGTCCGACTCAACGGGCAATTTTGTGTACGGCCCGCCGGAATCCAACTTTGGACATACGATTGGGTTCATATCAAAAAACTAGACCTGTTGACATATAGTTTGACGACTTTAGAGACCATAGACTCTGGCACGCTTTTTGGTGCAAAGCGGGTCCAACGGCGGACACCGTTTTGACCTAAAATTATCGTTTTTCCCCTGTGTCCAGAATTGGACTTAAGGACATGCAATCCTAGCTAATTTAACTATTCTAAAAGCATTGGTACTATTTATTTCTGTCACGACCCGCACCCTAGAGTAAGGGCACGAGAAGTGGGTACGTCCAGCCTACGCCGCAGTATCGGCGGTAGAACGCTGTCCTAGGTCAATCATCTAACAATATATAAGGTACATGTACAGTATATATACTCCGAATGGAGGTGACATAGCAAATGCAGTCTCAATCACATCTAAGGTAGAATACGTTAATAGATAGATAGATAGAAAGGAATCGACACAAGAGATACAATAGATAGAAGTCTAAGTGTCTATGATAACATCTCCACAAACATCTAGATAAAAAACTCCCAATATATACATATAATGTATCAATGAGAAAGACAAGGTAAGACTCTAAGCTAGCAGTCTAAACCACTAGTGGCAGATCCTCTATTGCAAGTGGGTCTAAGTCAAATGTGTTGTCTATAGCTGCACCATAATAGGTAAACAACAAAGCCTCATCCACATCCTTTGTAAAATTTTCAACAGGTCCAGTCAGGACAGGAGCGAGTATAGTACATCTCAACAAATCATAACAGGTTAGGAAGTATAAACATGCTAGAGAGTAGGATACAAGAAACTGAAAGAACAACATAATGTAAAAGAGAGAGCTGTAAGTAAATAGCTACAATATATAGAGAACTATCAGTGACTAGTGATTCAGAGCACAAGATGGTTATGTAAACGGCACGATGTTGTACACGAGTAATCTATAGAGGTTGAACATGAGTAATCTACAAGATTGAATACATAACCACTTCTACTCCCCCGCCCCCAATCAATACACAAGGATCTAGTCAAGTTATGTTATTGCACACGAATAGTTGTACACGATGATCATGTGAGCACATGAATGTACACAATTTCACATAATTTATACACGAATGTCACGAATACAAGGAGTACACGATGCTCACGATAAAGTACACGAACATGAGATATCCGATGTATCCGCTAAGGGGATAACATCGTACGACAAGATCCATATAGTACTAATCCGTGTTACCAACGTGTCAGTTTCAAGTAAAGTAATCTAAAGCAGGAAATATAATCCTAAATAAGATATAAAATGATCAGAGAATGTACTCGCCTGGTATCCTGAATATCTGAAGAGAATCTACTGTCCGAGGAGTGGTGTCTGTCTCCTATAGAACAGTACAAGTCACTTCATGTCCAAAATAATATAACAGACTGCTACAATGCATCTACATGATGTTTAGGGTCAATCTAGGCTAAAGTCAACCCTTGGTCAACTATAGTCAACTTATTCTAGTCAAACTAGGTCAAGCCTAACGCAAACAAGTCTCACTAAGCCTAACCAGCCTATTCTAGCATACATACACAATAACTAGGCTATACAAGCCAACAACACCCAATTTCTATGTAAATATATGCATATTCACTAAAGGCATATACCCACATTAGGAACCATAGGCCATATGCCATAGGCCATTGGTCTACTACACACATTTCTCATATATTGCATACATTAATAATTATCTAATTTAATATAATTAACACACTTTCACTTGTAGGCCACATTGATATATATATATATATATATATATATATATATATATATATATATATATATATATATATATATATATATATATCACATTATAGAGAGATAGGGAGAGGCACATGTGTATATATGTCTATGTGTGATACCACAATGTGTGGGGTCAATCAGTTTTGTGTGTGTGTGTGTGTGTGACATATGTCTTAGGCTAGTGTATAGATTAATGTGATATATGTGATACAATATGTAGGCTAGATGTGTGTGTATGTGTTAATGTGGCAGTTTGGTTTAGAATGCATAGGAACAATTTAATGTGTGTGTAGGGCATAATGGGTCAATGTGTGTGGCATGTGTTAGGTTTTGGTGTGTTAAAAGGGAATGACTTAGGAATTTCAGTACAAGGGCAGTTAACCAGTGAAATGTGAGTGTACAGAGCTACATGTGGGTGTACAAAGATAATGTGAGTTCAAATCAGTAGGGTGTAATGATATCAGGAATGTGAAACTGAAAGGTGTAATAGGAATAGCTAGATAGGTTTGTGTAATCCCCGAATTCCAGTGATTAGGATTAGTGAGTAGGTGCACAAGTTTTAGGTTAAGTTCTCAAGAATAGGGAATCAATATGACAATTAACAATAGGGTTCTCATCTAACAGCCTATCAGTTAACACACTAGTCCCAACACCAATTCGAGACCCAACTCCTAACACCAATCACAACCAAACATTAAACAAAACTAAACATGTGTAAATGGACTAAAAAGGTAATTAAATATTAGCAATTCAGTTTAAAAATGGAATTAAAATCAGAATTTCAAATCCTGAAATATGTATCAGTTGACAGTGCTATATATAGTAGTTCAACATTCAAAACCTAATTCGAAAACCAAAAATCGAACACCAATCGATAACCAACATTGTAGTAATCTAAAACACATGTGTAAGTGAATTAACATGAAAATTAAACAGGGAAATCAATTTAAACAGGGAATTAAAATTCATGATTAGAAAATAGTGCATAGTGTATCAGTCGATTAGGAAAATTGATAATTCAAAACTAAAATCATGATAATAATACAAATTAGTGGTTGGTAACACATCCCACACTCGTGCACGTGTCAAACAATGCATACGTGTCCAACCAAGTAGACACATTTGTGTCCAAAACACTCAAACACCACATGAGTGCACAGGACTGTGCGCAGCATCGTGCACGCGTGCACGCGTGCACGCGTATCCAGCGTGCGACATAGGCCACGTGGTGACACACGGTCGTGCAAACACGTACGCCAGGGGTAGGGCTAGGGGTGAGCAAAACTCGGTTTAAAACCGAAAACCGATCCGAACCGAACCTAAATAAGATTTCGGTTCGGTTTTTTTTTAAACGGTTCGGTTGTCGGTTTAGAGGTTCGGTTTTTTTGGATTTTCGGTTCGGTTTTCGGTTTTTTGGGTTCGGTTTTCGAACCGAACCGAAAACCGAACTTTAAAACCGGTTTATATATATATATATATATATATATATATATATATATATATTTATATATATATGCTTATATATATATATATATATATATATATATATATATATATATAACCGAAAAACCGATGAACCGAACCGAACCAATTCGGTTCGGTTCAGGTTCGGTTCTGAACCAATTCGGTTCGGTTCGGTTTTGATTTGATCGGTTCGGTTTTGAGTTCGGTTTTAATTTTTTTGGTTCGGTTCGGACCGAACCGAACCGATGCTCACCCCTAGGTTGGGCTACCCCTTGGACACCCTGCACCGTGTCCTAGACACGTGTCATGGCGTGTTCGATCGCATGTCAGGGAAGAAATCTGTACGCACACAGCAGCTCGTACGGCCAGTGCGGGGAGGATAACTCTTCGCACACTCCACCATTCGAGCCCAGCTTTTGGGAGGTCGATGTCAGTCAATACCCCATCATCCTCGCCAAAATTGGTGTGTCCACATGTCCTGTGTAGGGAGAAATAGTCCCCGTGATGCAGGACAGAGTGCACATGCTGCTACGGGCGTATTCGTGTCCCCGTATAGACACGACACGACTCCAAAATCAGAAAGTAAGGACACAAATCAATAAGCAAACCTTAGATGTAGGAATTCATTCAAAAATATATGCAAAAATAGCAAAACGAATTGGTTGTGGCATTACATCAAACACCTAGCCTATCAAATGGATACGTGTCCGATACGGACACGAAACCTAATACAATTTGTACCAAACTTCTACTGTAGCTAGGGGACACCTAGATCTAAGCTACCATGAACTAAAAATAGGAATTAAATATAAATTAAGGGGTTTACCTATGGATTGCAAGGATCAAGAAAAATCCCCAAAACAAACAATTTTCGTTGCTAGCCAACTCCTCCAAATTGCTCTAAAACTGAGATTGCTCCTCAAAATTAGCAAGTAGAGGATGGTTAGAATCATATCCAAAAGATTTGGATCAAAAAGGATTAAAAATGGAATTTCTATGAATTTTGGAAAGTGGAGAAATTACCTTTCCTTCAAAAGCTTGTATGAACATAAAAGAGGCAAAAACAAGTCATTAGGACATTAAATAGGGGAAAACCCTAGGTTGGCTGGCCACTAGTGGTTTGGTTGGGGTTTGGGCTCAAGTCATGGGACATGGGCTTAAGTCATAAGTCATTTAATGAAAGTCACAAGTCATTGCATTAAACCATAAGTCATTTCACTTAAACTTGATTTTCCTATTTCAAAACTAGATTCTAAGTGACTAGAATAGGTTAACTTAAGTTAGACTAGGGTCACCATAGCTAGGGTTAGCTTCTAGGCTAGTCTACTAAGTCTTAATAAGTCAAAGTCAAAGATAGGAATCACCAATTCAATAAATTAATAAAAATTCAAAAATTCATCAAATGACCAAAATACTCTCAAGCTAGAAATATAGTAGTGACAATTTTAGCATCTGGAGACTTCTGCATGTGTCGACTGATTATGGCTCATTGAGTGGTATAGTATTATTGGTTTCACCAGCTAAGGACCTCAGTCAAGTACACTTTCTGATTGCTTTTGATTCATAGTAGTCTTTTCATTTCATGTTTATACATATATCTTGTTGCTTGTTGACATGCTCGTCACACAGAGTAGTCGGAAGGGATAATATCTTAGTAGACATGTGGACTACCCAGAACTATCCTATGAGTCTATTCTTGAATAATAGCAGCTGCACACGACACATGCAGGGTACCGGATTTACCCCCTAGCCGTTCACATGTCGAAACTGATATTTCATATCACATAAATAGTTGTATTTTATTTGCTTTCCTTGTCTTCTTCACCACTTGTCATGTCATATGTTACTTTCTAGTTTTTGTCTCTCATATGCTATTTTTATGTCTTGTTAATTCTATTGTATTTTTGCATTACCGTCGGTTTGTGTGCTTGCTCTATTCCTAGCTGGAAACCAACATTTTTTAGGTTTAGCCGCGATCTCTCTTAGCATTGGAAAGGCATGGGTATGCTGAGGTCAACCTAGATAGTGTAACTAGCTGACTTTACTATTTTGTGAGACATTATATTTTCCTTTAAATATAAATCTTGTAAAGGTTGTAATAAATTTAGAAATATGAATGAGCAATAAAGTTTATTTTGAGCATTTTTTCTTGCGGGCTTGACAGCGTTCTACCGTCGACTCAACAGCGTAGGGTGGCTTGGACACGTCTCGTATCCGAAAAGCGGGTGTGGGTCGTAACAAGTTTTTGTGGTGGCCTATGCAGGTTCGTCTTTGCAAGTTGTGTAAACTCGTGGTAGTACCATATTAGTCGTACTACTGCGAGCCTGCGACTAGAAAATGCTCGTTCACAACTAGGAGTAAATCAATTTTAAGAGAATGGTTAGGATTAGGAGTCCCTAATTTAATTTGACAAGGGTAGTTAAGGTTGCTACATAGGTCTCACTAGGTGACTCTCAGGATACACTATCGCATTTTAATTCGACAGTAATTCTCAGAAGGGTAAATTCGTAACATCTTCCCGAAAGTTCAAAAAATATCCTTCTATTTACTTGTTAGAATTAAAATGTGATTTTAGAATTTTATAAATATTCAGTATAGAAGGCCTTAGTCACGGATAAGTTTCGGAGTACAAGATGACCAAGAATTTTGGCACTGAGAGTGTGGTCGAATGCCTTGACTAGTGTTCTAGCCATGGTAGAGGAGGCCGAGTTATAGGTGTGCACTAACTAAAATAAACCAGGACAAATCGTGACATAACCCTAGAAATAATTTAATTATTTATTACTATTAAGATTATTGACCTTTTAGAAGACCCGGTTGTTCCAAATTAGCCCGAACTCAACCCAAGTCCTTATGGTCATGTAGTACGACCAACGTCGTCCATGTAGATACATAGATGTGTATATATATTTTGGAAGTCCATTTCTAGTATTGGAAATAATTTTTATAAATTATATATTGAATATAATATCTGTATTATTGCTATTTAAATTTATATTTTACTTGAAAATAGGATAACCTTCTCTTAGAATGATATTATGGGATTTTGGGGATTTACTTAGGCTATACATATATACCTGTGTATAAATATATTCATAATAGGTAGACGTAGTGCTTTATACCTATTTTCCCTCAATCTTGAATATTAGAGAAATATGAATCTAAGTTTATATTTCTTTTGCCCTCGACCATTTCCTCTAATCATGATCAATTGTACAACTTTATCATATATCTTTTTTAAACACCGCCATATCATAAGTTCGTATCACTTATATTCTTTTTCTTGGACCAAAAGATTTATTTTTAAAATAACTTCTCCCTCTATTGTCTATTAATCTCGAATTAAGTTTTTGGATTCAAAATTTTTCCTCTCAATGGTTAATATTGAATATCCGTGAAGTAAGGGTTATAAGATTTTTACTTATCTTGCCTTCGACCATGTCCTTCCTAATCAATCGTATAAATTTTCAAAAACTGATACCTCCCCTTCAAGGATGGATACGTACACTTTCCTATAATGATCAATTTGTTCAAATTTCTAGCTCTCTCCATCATGATCAATTTGTTTCAGGATTTATGAACCTCCGTTGAGATTCTAAGGATGTAGTTGAAGGGATGATCGGTGACTTATGATGGCAGGCAGCCGCGTACTGTCGCCACTTATTTGACTTATGGAGACTGTGGGTTCACTGCAGCCAGCAACGCACTGGCGAGGCATGATCCCTAAGTTGAAGTAATCTCGAGTAAGTATAAGATATCGAATGTTGTCAAAGCTATATCTTGGTCGTCCTATCTTTGTCGTTAAGTGTTATGTCCAGATTGGATAGAGTTGATTGGATATTCGTTACCGTATCCTTGCTTGAGTCGTGGAATCAAGAGTTTATTGCAGCTAGCTGTACACTGGCGAGGCATAAATTCTCGGTAAAATGACTTCGATCATGTTTACGAGTTTTGAATACCATAGAGACTACGTCTTATTGGCATATAACTATTAAGTTTTTTTAAAAAAATTGATTTGTGCTTATTCCTAGCCATAGTCTTCTCGATAAACCGGTAGTTCTCCCTTCCTTTCTTATCCTTCTATTTTTCAGATTGTCATCTTTTAATGTAATTTCGACTGGATTCATAAACTCATCTAGATTTTGGTTCCAAACTCTTGCCTAAATAATTGGAGATAAATATTTTAAGCAGTTTGGGTTTGATCATCCTTGAACAATTTCGATCATGACTAGACTCCTTTATTATATTTCGATCGAGTCAATTCGTATCCTTTCCTAGGTTTGATTCTATGATCATGCCTACACAATCGTACGTGTTGGAACGATTTCGATTGGATCACCCTTAAATACTTTTGATCACGACCAAACTATTCGATTCTATTTCGATCGTGCCAATTCGCCTGTCATCCTAGAATTCAGTTCCATGATTGTGCCTAAATATTTTGTTCAACTAGTTGTTCGTACCCAGATGATTTCAATTTTGATCGATCTTACACTTTTTTATCAAAACTAAATCATAACAGTGTCTATAATTTCAACTAAATCATGGCTAAGGTTATACCTTCGCTCCAGCTACGGTCATGACTATTTTGATCATGATCATGCTAGTGCCAACCTCCTATTTTTACCCTGTTTGGATGACTTGCACGATTAGCCTTGACTGTAACTGCATCTTAAATGCGACTAAAATCCTGTTTAGATTTCATCGAGAACCTTGGTCATTCCTTAAAAGGCTGGTAGTGACTCAACCACGCTGACCATAGATTGGTTGTGCCCAATCGTTTCAATCTTGACCTTTCTATATATATATATATATATATATATATATATATATATATATATATTTAGTTGTCAACCAGACCATTGGATCGAGTATTGTTCGTGCCAAGTCACACTCTTCTTTTGTCTATTATCTTTATCATTTTGATCATATCCATGATTACGCGTGTCTAATTAGATCATGAATCATATCACTCCCTTGATTATACCATTCGTCGTTTATTCATATCAATTAAAATTTTGGTTTCTGATTATTCTTCATAGTCGTGCCTAATCGTGTTCTTGAAATTTTGGAGACGAAATATTTTTAAGGTGGGTAGAATTGTAAACCCACACCCCTACATTCAAAAGATTTATTTTGTTTTATTTAAAAATTTTTTTAAAAAAAGAGATTTTATTCATAACCACTGTCGAATGTATTTTTGTAGCAACAGAATTTTTGACAAACTATATTTGATTTAGAATTTATAAAGTATCGTTTAAATTAATTGCTGATATTAATTATCAATTAAATTTATTTTGTTATATTATAATTAAGTTTGATTCAGTCTTGGACTAACAAAGATATATACTGTTTATATAATATATACCAAATTTTCCAAGTCATTTGATAAACATATTATTCATTTAAATTATTATTGTATAATATTTAGATTCGATCAAATGCATTTTTTGATATCTTAAATAATTTTTTTAAAAATCATTATAGATTTATTTTGATTTGATAAATCCAATATTTATTTAAAATTTTAGAAGAGATTTTATTCATGGATTATTTGAATTACTATTTTTCCAGGGTTATATTAAAATTCAAATTAGTACTATATTATTTTAGAAGATATTATATTTGTGAAAAATATACACCTATAAGTATCTGAATTAGTTTTAACAATATTTTGACAATTGATTTTATTAATAGAATTATTTAAAGTAATGAGTATTTTTTTAGACAATATTTTATGAATGATTTCGGGCAGGATTGGGTCAAACCCCTAGATTCCCTTTTTTCTGAGTTTCAGAAATTTTATTCATTTATTATTCACATATTTTATTTGTCGGGGTTGAAGGCAGATTTCGTCGATACTTTGTTTATGATTATTTTTCTTAGAAAACTTGTTTCAAAATTGAAGTTGAGAGCATTTTAGGGCTTTTAGAGTTTCAAACACTTTCTTCCTATTTTATTTATTTTTCGATAAATTTCTTTTGTCATAAATTTCTACTACCTCTCACCAATCAACCAAGTCTGAATACCCTGGTAGTCCCTAAATTCGAGGACGAATTAATTTTTAAGGTGGATAGATTTGTAGCTTCCCTTTCCGAAATTTTTGAAATATTTTTATTTATTTATTTGATTTAAATAATGATTTTAGAAATTTATAAATAAATATTTAGTTAATTGTTACGGTAGATGATTTTAGCCATGGTTAAGAATCAGAGTACAAGGTGACTAGAAATTGTGGCACAGATAGTGCAGTGGCGTGCTTTGACTAGTGTATTAGCCTTGGTAGGGAAGACCTGTCCATAAGTGTGTCCTAATTAGGAAAACCAGGCCAAGTTATGACATGACCATTATAAATAGTCTAATTATTTATTATTTGATGTTTAAGTGACCGGTTGTACCAAAATAGTCCGGACTAGACCCGAACCAAGCTCAAGCCCGGGTAGGCATGTAGTGAGACCAATGACGTCCTTATGGACGTACTTTATCAGTATACAAATATTTTGTATCTATTTAGGAATTAACTGATGTTTCTAGATATTTGCCATAAACGTAGAATATGGCTATTATTAATAATAACTGGCGTTTTGGATATGTACATATTTCTGGAGCCCAACGAATGGTGTGTTTGATGAATTCACCGAAATACATTATTGGTTTAATTTCAGTGGTTATTAGGATTATTATTATTATTAATGTTGTTGATGTTATTATTAAGTAATATTATTTTACAATTATTGGTTATAATTATTTTTTTGTCAAATAAATATTATAGTATATGTATTCATATTTATGTAGGTAGACCCTACACTAGGTGGTAAAAAGTATTGAAGTTTATTTGGATTTTATGCAGATTATCAAATATAATATATATGTATGTATGTGTATGTATATATAAATATAAATAATATATATGTATGTATGTGTATGTATATATATAAATATATATTATATGGTGTATGTGTACGTATGTATAAATATATATGTACATGTGTATAAACGT
The DNA here is from genome assembly GCA_029216955.1 of Iris pallida. NCBI lineage: Eukaryota > Viridiplantae > Streptophyta > Magnoliopsida > Asparagales > Iridaceae > Iris > Iris pallida. The sequence continues at coordinate 48,493 of JANAVB010044373.1, forward strand.
ATATCTACGTATATATGTACGTGGGTACTTTTATATATATATATATATATATATATATATATATATATATATATATATATATATATATATATAATGTATATAGATATACACATTATATGTATATAGATATATATATGTATAATTGTAATAAATAGAAAAGAATTAAATTAAATCAATAAAGGAAAGCACAGCCCAGCAAATCCCAGGCCCAATCCTCAGGCCCGAGCCACCCTAGACAAAGCCATCCCGGCCCAATCCCCATACCGAGCCCATAACGCACCCATAAAAGCCTTCAGCCAACTGATGGCAGCTCGAAACCGAGCCTTCCTATGCTCGATCGGGTTGATTATAACACATAGTCGTGAGAGAGAGGAAAGGAGATTCTCCGAAACCCTAACCCTACCCACGCCATGGGCGAGCCCCAGCCCTGGGCGCCGCCGGCCGGCCAGGTCCGCCGAAGACAGCGTTCACAGGCGCGGGTAGCAGCAGCAGCAGCGGCACGAAGGAGCAAATTCAAGGTGAGTTTTCTCCCCCCACATTCAACCATTTTCCGATCTACAAGTTCCAATGAGTAGACAACCTATAGGTCTTTAAACCCTATTATTTAGTTCGAACTAAATCGAACCAAAATCGCATTAAAAATTGACCCGAAATAGACGAAAAACTGTCTCGAACGAGACATAAATTTGATCCCAAGGACCCCATTTGGAAGACATACATCTTCCAATCTATTTCGATTCTTCAAAATCTAGTTAAACCTATTTGAAGACAACCTATAGGGCATCAAAATTCTGTTTACGGATTTTGATTTCATCCACTATGCATCATGATAAACCTCTTTGAAGATCGAGAAAAATCTGTTTTTCAAAACTATAGAAAATAGAAAAGTTGTTCGATACGACGTGCGTCCCGCCAATCCGGGCAACGTGGTCGTGAACTGAAAGCATCGAAAGGTACGTAACGGCTTCATGGACGTGTGGGCTTTGACGAAATTCAAATTGGTCGCGTGTGCGCGACGAATTTGATGCGTATCCGTCGAAATTCACTGTATCGACCACTTTGTACAAACTCCAATTACTTTGTGCACGTTCGTCAGATCGAGACAAAACTTGTGCCAACAGAACCGTATCATTTTTCTGGTCCAGCATGCCAAGTTTGGTCCAATTCTGAGACAGTTGATCGGATCGCCGTTTTGTGGGCCCCACGGTCCGACTCAACGGGCGATTTTATGCACGGCCCGTCGGAATCCAACTTTGGACATACGGTTGGGTTTGTATAAAAAAATAGGACCTGTTGACATATAGTTTGACGACTTTAGAGACCATAGACTCTGGCACGGTTTTCGGTACAAAGCGGGTCCAACGGCGGACACCGTTTTGATCCAAAATTACCGTTTTGCCCATGTGTCCAGAATTAGACTTAAGGATAGGCAATCCTAGCTAATTTGACTATTCTAAAAGTGTTGGTATTTTTTATTTCAGCATCTGGAGACTTCTGCATGTGTTGACTGATTGTGGCTCATTGAATGGTATAGTATTATTGGTTTCACCAGCTAAGGACCTCAGGCAAGTACACTTTCTGATTGCTTTCGATTCATAGTAGTCTTTTCATTTCATGTTTATATATATATTTTGTTGCTTGTGGACACGCTCGTCACACGGAGTAGTTGGAAGGGGAAATATCTTAGTAGATATGTGGACTACCCAGAACTACCCCATGAGTCTATTCTTGAATAATAGCAGCTGCACACGACACGTACAGGGTGCCAGATTTACCCCCTAGCCGTTCACAAGTCGAAACTGATATTTCACATCACATAGATAGTTGTGTTTTATTTGCTTTCTATGTCTTCTTTTCTACTTGTCATGTCATCTGTTACTTTTTAGTTTTCGTCTCTCATATGCTATTTTCATGTCTTGTTAATTCTATTATGTTTTCGTATTGCCGACGGTTTGTGTGCTTGCTGCATTCCTGACTGGAAACCAACATTTTTCAGGTTTAGCCACGATCAGTCTTAGTACTGGGAAGGCATGGGTATGCTGAGGTCAACCTAGATAGTGGAACTAGCTGACTTTACTATTCTGTGAGACATTGTATTTTCCTTCAAATATAAATGTTGTAAATGTTCTAATAAATTTAGAAATATGAATGAGCAATAAAGTTTATTTTGAGCATTTATTTCTTGTGGGCTTGACAACGTTCTACCGTCGACTTTGCGGCGTAGGCTGGCTTGGACACGTCTCGTATCCGAAAAGCGGGTGCGGGTCGTGACAGGTATGAACTAAGTTCAACATGCCCAAGTCTTGTTATGACCATATGGTTTTGTACTCGCAACTCTCTATGTTCTCAAGAACATCCACGAATCACGTCTGGGGCTACCTCCACTAGGTAAGTTACCAGGACACCGTTCTTAATTCTTACGACTTAAGAGGTCAACTTGCATCGCCGATGCTCAAAGGCAACAATCTCTTCGACACAAGGTCTCTTACGATATATTCATCTCTGATTCTCGATCGAGTATGAATCCTTTTATCCAAGGACAATCCCAACTTGTTCGTTTCACCACATAGGTCGCTTGCTAAGCGTAGGCGAGTCTAACGTTTACGTGAGTCACGATCTACAACATCATCACTAGGGTCGTTCTCTTATTTGTTGCGCTCATATGTGGCACGATTTCTCACAATTGTCCTTCCACGTCGCTACGCTAAGTCTATCTGTTTATCTAACTGATCAACGACCAACCAAGTCTAATTGAGTACTCATCTTATCGATCAGCAATCTCCGACCATATCGATCTAGTCGAAGGCTACTTTGCTAAATTTTGAAACACGGTAGTCAATCGCCTAGACTTACCCTCAACATGCACTACATCATCATTCATCCTCGATGCAATTTCTTATATGATTTTATTAGGGTCATCCTACGGTCTCCGATATTTTTATTTGATTTGGCGGCCAAGTCTTCTAGGGTCAGCTGCCCCGAAGCTATGCTCAATAATTGAAGATCATCAACGAGGGTTAGTTACTACGAACCATGCTATATCCTATCTCAAAGCCAAATCAATTCTCGACAATTCCTATAGAACTTTACCTAATCCAACATAATTTTTCAATCCAAAATATATCTGCCTACCCGCACAACTGATGCGTCGTTACTACTCGAATCACTCATGCACTACCGTTAACAAAATTGCTAACTGAGCAACATTTGTTCGCCTTGGGTACAAGTCTATCTTACCTACGGTTAATATTCGACAGACTATATATCATCGCAACAATCCTCGAATTCACATCAAACCACAAGTCAAATCTAATTTGCTACGCCTTGAAAGTTTAACCATCCCCGCTGGCCATGAATCACCATACCAGCACTCACGTAGAATGATCGCCCTAATCAGATGTGACGCATGTACAAGGCTGGAGTTGCGCTCGTACAAGACAAGAATGTCAATGTTGTGGTTATCATCGAAATAATTAAAGTCACTTTCATTTTCGTCTGAACTGGCATCGACTTAACTTGCATCTTATTCATCCAATAACAATGCCCAACATCATTTTGTTCATTCGATCAGAGTATCTCCGAGTTATTGCATACGTCTTTGATACGCCTCAATACCATCGTCGATGTGCATAACTTGAACATATTCCTTTCTCAAAAACTATAATTCATTGTGATCACTGTTATCATCCAAACTTGATTACGAATTAAGTCTCGCACGCATCAAGATCCATTCAGTCATAAACTCTAATACCATCGTCGATGTCCATAACTTAAACATCTTTCTTTCTCATAAACTCCAATTCGTTGCGATCACTATTATCATCCGAACTTGAATACGAATTAAGTCTCGCACGCGTCTTCCTTTCTTAATACCATCATCGATGTGCATAACTTGAACATCTTCCTTTCTCATAAACTCCAATTCATTGCGATCACTGTTATCATCCGAACTTGAATACGAATTAAGTCTCGCACGCATCAAGATCCATTCAGTCATACTTAGCTAACTATCCTCATCGAGCGATACGATATTCAATTCATTATATTCATTCTCGTATTCTCAAATTGTACTTTGAAATTGTGCTATCGACTTTTTGCTCTAACTCAAATCCGTTCGCATGGACTCTTCGCATCTAACCGACTCGTTCTGAACAAGTCTTCGCACTAACTCAACTCGAATTTGACCGAGTTGACTATTTTCTCAAAGCATAATCCTTTGCTATTCTCATCCTATCGTTCGGTTCTCACTCAACGAATTCTCATTCGACTCATCATCCAATGATGCGAGTCCAGCCTGATCGTTCAACTCAATCGAAGCATACTTGCATTGACTTCTATCGAGTCACTCCCACTCGAGACTCGGTACTATTCCGTTCGTTGAGGACAAACATGTCATAACCGACAAAATTGTCTCTATGCAATCTATCGCAGGTCACCAAACTGCTTGACATAGCTATCGCTAAGTGGTATTGCATATACCACTCAGAAATCGAGTCTATGTTTCCGACACACAAATGTTTCGATACCTTGATTGCATAAGTGGTTTGGCATATACTACTCAGAAATCAAGTCATTCCTCTAGCAACATGCTAATATTGGTCCAACGTTTCTATCGATATACACTATAAGTGTGACTTACTCTCGTCCGAGCGATATTCAATTTCGCTCGCAACTCGCTCGCAGCAGAAGTCTAGGTGCGCGAAACTCGGCACAAGTTAGCCAAAAGTCTGTATGCATGGCCATCCCATTCGAACTATATTTTGGTCTCGAACACTCATTCGCTATTGTCAACATAAGGTCATTCAGGCACGTATATAACTTGCTCACTTTTAGCGTGTGTTCCTTCCAACTTAAGTCGGTCACAGTTCGGTATAAAGGCCTTCGCATATCGATTCCGTTCAATCGAACACTGGCACATGCTTTTGAAAATATTAGAATTAATGTATGGAATATCCCAAGGCACAACGAGAGAGCATACACTTCTTTTACCCACTATCGAGCTTTTAAAATTGAGATAATCGACATAAAGTCCAATGACGAAAAGCTGTGCTCTGATACCAATCTGTTATGCCCCACTCTCGGAGGAGTGATCGTCCTCGCTAAGGTGTGATGCCGCACGAGCCTAGGTTGCGCTCGTGCAAGGCCAAGTCCATAAACGGCCGATTTAAGCTAGGCCACAGAGTCGCACAGAGTGTCCCTATTGCGGCAGAAGTAATTGAACACAAGTTGAAGCAAATCCAAAACTATTTATTGATATTCAAGAAGTGTTACAAGTGGCGCTAGGCCAAGATTACAAATCATTCAAGCTCTCTCTCTCTCTCGAAACATAAAGGGCGTGCCAAGCGGCTTACAAGATGGAATGATACATGGCGATGTTCTGATACATTATGTCATATATATGGTGCTTTAGCTCCTTTGCAACACTTCAAGGATCCAGGGTTAGCCCCGTGTCACAACCCGTACCTGCTTTTTCGGATACGAGACGTGTCCAAGCCAGCCTACGCCGCAGAGTCGACGGTAGAACGCTGTCACGGCCAAGATACTCAAAATCACAAAATGTAACATATATGCTCATTCACATTACTAAATCAATTTTACAAATTATAAGGTTTTACAGCTTCACATTTGCTAAAAAATATAATATATCACAAAATAGAAAAGACAACTACTACAACTATCTAGGTTGACCTTAGCATACCCGTGCCTCCCCAGTGCTAAGAGTGATCGTGGCTAAACTTGAAAAATGTTGGTTTCCAGTCAGGAATGGAATGAGTACATTCTCACAACAGAATTAATAAATGACAAAATCCATAAGTCTGTAATTATACTGAAATACATGATAAGGGATAAACAGGAATCATGGTAGGAATCATGCAAGTAAAAGTAGGGAGACATGGTACACAAGACAAGCAATGGCAAGAAACTGTACTGTAGCAAGACTATATCTAATACGTGATTTGAAATACACTTTCGACATGTAAACGACTAAGGGGTAAATCCGGCACCCTACACGTGTCGTGTGCAGCTGCTATCAGGCATGAATAGACATTTTAGGGATATTATTGGATATGTTTACATGTCTACTAATGTACTTCCTCGCCTGACTAATGCCCATGGATTCAAACATGTCACGAACACGAAAATATATTGGTCACGAATAACATGCAAGAATCCATAACTACTATCTCGTATGACAAGCGTGTCAAAAATTACCATGATATTAATATAAAACAATATTAAATACAACAATTATAGAGATAATCAAATATGAAAGCTATCAGAGATGTACTCGCCTGAGGTCATGTGCTGGTGAAACCGATAATACTATACCACTCAGAGAGCCACAATCAGTCAACACATGCAGAAGTCTCCGGATGCTGAAATAAACATTACCAAAGTTCTCAGAATAGTCAAATTAGCTAGTATTGCCTGTCCTTAAGTCCAATTCTGGACACAGGGGCAAAACGGTAATTTTGGGTCAAAACGGTATCCGCCGTTGGACCCGCTTTACACTGAAAAGCGTGCCAGAGTCTATGGTCTCTAAATTCGTCAAACTATATGTCAATAGGTTCGATTTTTCGATACGAACCTAACCGTACGTCCAAAGATGGATTCCGGCGGGCTGTGCACAAAATCGCCCGTTGAGTCGAACCGTGGGGCCCACAAAATGGCGATCCGATCAACTGTCTCAGAATTGGACCAAACTTGGCATACATGACCAAATAAACGATGCGGTCTTGTTGGCACAAGTTTCGTCTCGATCTGATGATCGTGAACAAAGTAATTAGAAAATTTGCACAAGAGTCGATACGGTAAATTTCGACGAATACGGATCAAATTCTTCGCGCACACGCAACCAATTTGAATTCCGTCAAAGCCCACACGACCACAAAGCCGTTATGCACCTTTCGATGCTTTCTGTTCGCGACCACGTTGCCCGGATTGGCGGGACGCACATCGTATCGAAGGAAGTTTATAGTTTTTCAAAACTGTTAAACATGGTTTTTTTTTTCTTCTAATTTTCAAATAAAAATAAATTAAACTATATTTAATGAAAATAGAAAATAAAAGAAGGTTTTCAAACTCTGATAGGTTGTCTACAATGTTGTTTAAGTGGGTTTCAACAATTCTTTCGGGGTTGGTAGTAATTCGCCTTCCAACAGTGCCCATCCATCTAGTTAATACTGTCAAAAAATCGTGATTTTTTGCCATTTTTGTAGGTTATTTTCTAGCAATTTAGCGCAGGTAGATTGAAACTATTTGATTGATGTCGGAGGGTGTTAGGTTGGCTTCGTAAAGGATTTTATAGAATTGGAATTGATCGATCCTACAAGAAGAAAGGAGTTTGCAAAGAGGGCACCTTGCTGCATGTCAGAACAGAGCTTCCCCTGTTCGCGGCGACTTGCAGGTGATCCACGACGACATGAGAGATGCTGTGGTGGCGCTTAGGCGTGGGGGCGACATGCAGATGACCAGGAAGGATCGCCCAGGTGTTAGGAGGGTGGGGCGTGGCTAGGGTTTTCGGGAAACACTCCTCTCCCCCTCTCGGTCTCGATCTTCTTATATAAAGTTAGTTTATATGAACGCTGTTGTGGGGGACTTGGGGTCGGCAGCTAATAGCTTGGCTGGGACTTGCTTGCTGCACAGGGAGGAAAGGGCTTGCGGGTTGGGCCTGCTGGGCTAGGCCGAACTGACTGGGCCATGGGTTTTGTTGTTTTCCTTTTTATGTAGCCTACTATATATGTGTATACACACACACACACACACACACACACACACACACACACACACACACACACACACACATATTTTATATAACATGAATATATGTATATACCTATAAATCTAAATATAATTAATACAATATTCTAGGCATGATCAATAATGGCAATAAATAATTCTTAACTTTATATACCAAAATCTATATAAATATCATACATTATATTGTTACATATATATAAAGGCCTAGTTTCATATACCATGAATATACTTCTATATATATGCCCAAGTATATATATATATATATATATATATATATATATATATATATATATATATATATATATATATAAATATATATATATATATATATATATATATATATATATATATATATATAAATTTATATATATACATATTTGTTAAGGAAAAACATTTCACTATATTATCAAACAAAATACTATTTCTAATAGTAAGCACAATAATATGTTTATATATATACCAATCGTTCCCAAATTGCTTTCTAAGTCACTAAAGTAAAATGCCAATACAACATACACCTATATGGTCGTCTCTGAACATACTACCCGACTACGTGGGCTTAGACTTGGTTCGGGTCCAGTCCAGACTAGTTCGGTACAACCAGGTCTCCTGAACGTCAAATAATATTAATAATGAATAATTAAACTATTTATAATGGTCATGTCACAACTTAGCCTGGTTTTCCTAGTTAGGACATCACTATGGCTCGGCCTTCCCCAGCATGGCTAATACACTAGTCAAGGCACGCCGCTGCACTATCCGTACCACGATTTCTAGTCACCTTGTACTCTAATTCCTAACCATGACTAAAATTATCTACCATAATAAATAACTAATTAATTATTTATAAAATCTAAAAATCACCATTTAATTAAAATAAATAATAATAAAATATTTTAAAATTTTCGGGAAGGGGAGCAACACCCCGTGCCTTAGTAAGTTCGAGGGAAGACTCTGCACCAGACGAGGTCCTCCCGTACCCTGCAAGAAACTATGTGGTTATCAGTATATTGCATGCACTGGCAGAGAGGCTAGCTTCCACGCTCGCTATTATTACCGAACACGTTCAATTTACTTTCGTGCATCATCTGTCAATTGATTGTCTTTCTAATCTTGCCTTAGGATCAGTTTTATGGCATATATTGCAAAACCTATATCGTGTTATAGGCATCAAGTGTCGCATAGAAAATATGAGTATCATCAGCTGTAGAAGCATAAAATAAACTTCATAAACCAAGTCAAAGAAGTTAATAACTTTACGCAAAGTCAGACTCTACACAAGGCTCATTAAAAGGCTCTATTGAGTTAGATTCAAAATTCTACGCGAGCTCTTTTACGCGAGTGCCATTCTCAGCTTTTACGCAAGAGACAGGCTGTCAGACTGCATTTAATGCGCGTGATATGGATCTGACAGTATGATTTTCTGACAAAACATTGCGCATAAGCCGAAATTTTTTTACACCAAATCTAACACTTGTCGTTTAGCGTGCAGATAGGCTACTTTACGCACAAGAGACCACTTCCTTTACGCATGAAAGCTATTTGAGTCTTTACGCTCAAGGCTTTCGTGTGCGTAGAGTTTAATTGAACTAATTATATGCTCAAGGCTACTTTTCAGCCACTTTACGCAGGAAGTCTATTTTGGGTTATTTTACGTCCAGTCTGCTACTTTACGCAGGATGTTTATTTTGGGTTATTTTTATGCCCAATCTTTTCTGGCTATGTGAGAACGTGATCTGCATACGTGGCTTTCATGCCACACTTATCGAGGAACATGTGTACGTGTTCTCTCCATATTGTTGAAGTTGTGGGACATGTGTCACCATGCGTAGAAATCACAACTCTATATGGGACACGTATCATCACACGTAAAGGTTGATTTTTCAAACGTGGGTGACAGTTACTTGCGTAGAGACCCAATTTTGTTATTTTTTACGCACATAGGGTCTAGTCTATAAATAGACTTATTTTTAACACAAGAAGACATCATCAAGAGAGATACAAAGGAGGAGATTCTGAGAAAACTCATACTTTCAGAGTGATATTCCCAGAAGTATTTCTTCAACTTTTTCTCAAGAACAGGGTGAAGCAAAGCAGGAAAGCATTCGACTGTGCCATCAGTGTCGTTGTATCGATACCTTTGTGGTGACTTAGTTCTTCCGATTGTTCATCTTCTTCAGGCAGTTCTCTTCATCATCATTATGTGGTCCAAGGAACAAAGTGATCACTCTCAGATCAAACTTCTATAGCAATACTTCCCAGAAACAATTTGTACTTTTGTACTTTTTTTCGTTTTCTTTCAAAAGCCAATTTTAGGTATTTTGTTAAGTAAAACAAAATGGCAACTCCGCTGGGGACATCTTTCTCCTCCAACGAGAAAGCAATTGCTCAATATGATGATGTGTCAATTGGAAAAATGAAGAAGACTCTGGTTGTTCAATTCGACCAGACTGCTTACAAAGAAATGCTCCGAACTGGGGGTAGTACTCGCTGTTCCAATGTTCAAAAATTGCAGAAGGTGCAAAAAGTTTGGATTCCTAAGTCCAAAGCATCCTCTGATCTTCCTGCTGTCTCTGAAGGCAAGGGAATTCTTTCCACTCCTGTTGTGGAGGCTCCCGTCTGTGACGAGGCAGTCTCTACTTCAGTGATGCGCCCCGGGCATAAAAATCAGTCTTCCGTCTGTGACGTGGTATACATTCAAGTCTTATGCTCTATGCGTAAGGGTAAATCTTCCGTCTGTGACGTGGCAGATGTTCATATTTTGCGCTCTACGCGTAAGGGTAAATCTTCTGTCGGTGATATGGTAGATAAAGTTCACAATGATGCCTTTGCATCTAAAGTAAACTTGCCTGCACGCATGCTGCGTAAAAGCAAAAATTCTATTGTTGGTAAAACTTTAGTTTTTACCAACAACCTTCTTACACTGCTTTACGCAAAGTACCAAACCTTCAGATTACGTGTAATGCGGATGGAGCTCTTTGTGCACAAAAATCTCAGGATTTACGCACGCAACTCCAGGCACATAAAAATATACAGTTTGGTTCTGCTAATGCAGCCAATAAACTTCTTTATACGCAAGGGACTAAACGTTTTTCTGTCCCAAATATAATAAAGAAGACGACTCCTTCCACTCCTTCTGATTTACGCGAGTTACTTGTACAAAAGCGTAAAAATAGAAAATCTCCTGTGACACTCCCCCAAAAAAATCATCATTGTGAGTGAAACTAGATTGTAATCAAATGTTGCTGTTCGGCTTCTAAACGGTCAGTTTTTGACCGATTAAGCCACAATGTGCCTCAGCAACTGATTGATGATCGAGAACATGAGTTGCCCTATGCTTCAGTCTATATGGTATCTCATATCAATAGAGGATGACATCCAAGACGTAATTCGTCTCAGACTCCTAGCCAACAACAGTTCAACCAGCTTCTTAACACTTTTGAAGGAGTATATCAGCATACTCGGTCAAAAAGTCAAAGACCGTTGCAATCTTCAGATTCAGAAACTGGGGGTACCCAGTCTTTGGAGTCAGAAACTGATAGCGTTGATTCATACGTCTACACCAATCCCTCTATATGTTCAAGGGAGGTTGAATCTTATGTTATCAGAGAGGAACCAGAGATGTCTACTTCTAATATAGAACAACGTCTCTCAGCAGTGGAACAATCACTGAAGGACATCCTTGCTATGATGCAAAATATGCATCAAATAATAATGACTCAGCAAACTGTTCAGCCGACAGTGGTAATACCGGTACAGGTAGCAGCACAAACTCAAGATAGTCAAGGGGTTGACATACCTTTGAATAATCTTAGTCAAGAGCCTGCTATCAATCAAAACTCCGCATCTTCTGATCCTCTCATTCCAGAAGATGTACCACCTCTGGTGGGGGTTACGGTACATCCAGCCACTATTCAGTCAAATGTGCATCCTCAAACTAGTGAAGCTATTCAAGCGGTGCGTGAGTTAAAAGCACAGTTTGAAGTTCTTAAACACAAAGATCAGCTCCAGAGGTTAGGGATCAAGCAACCTTATCCTCCCCATTGGAATGATGTGTCTTTTCCTCCAAAATTAAAGCCACAGTCTATGGTGTTATTTGATGGAAAGTCCTCTCCAAGTCAATGTACCAATTATTTGATATTATCACTGTGCATCTGCAAAAGAATGATGCTCTTCTCATCCGAGTCTTTATAGGGTGTTTGACGGGTTCAGCATACGACTGATATCGCAGTCTACCCGACAATTGCATATCGTCTTTTGACGAGTTTAAAGCAATATTTCTCTTCCGTTTCTATGAAGGAGGAATGGACATGAATATGTCCTCTTTAATAGAAATTAAACAAAAAGAAAAGGAGGATACTCGGACGTTTATTGAACATTTTCGACAGGCTACTTTGAAGATGCCTCCTGGTATGCCAGATTCAGCATTGATTGATACATGCAAAATGAATCTGCGACCAACCATTACTGTCTTTATAGGCTCTCAATTCACAGATTGGGCCTCGTTCATTATAGCAGCAGTTTCAGCCGAGACCAATGGTAGATTGGCTCGTGAACATGGGATGATCTTTGCCTCAGAAGATAAAGGAAAGAAAGCCTCTTCAGGTAACAATTCTGGCAATCGCAATGGGAAAGGGAAGAAAACCCTAGTGGTGAATCTTTCGAAATCCAAAATGATGCCAAATAATTCGGAGTCTTCCAAACCAAAAAAAGAGTACTCTTTTGATGACAGTGATATCCCAGGGATATTTCAATGTCTCGTCAAGAGTGGTAAACTCTAGATTCCAGAGCTAAAATGACCTATGAGGTGAATCTAACTGACAATCCCAAGTATTGTATCTATCATAGATACATAAATCATCCTACCAAGACTTGCTATATTTTAAAGAAGAAAATCCAAGAGTTAATAAATGCTAATGCCGTCGCTTTAACCAATGATGAGCATACAGTTACAACTAATATGATTTCTCTTCAATTTGGAGGTTTTCCTCCACAACAAGTTCCAGATGGGATTGTCTCAATTCCAAAGGCGACAATAAAGATTATGAATCTTTTGCCAGCTAGAGAGCAAAATGAAGGATTATTGCCTCTCATATTAAAAATGGTGAAATCATGTGGGTACACCCTGACTTAGTACTTGAAATGGAAAATGAAAGTAAAACTTCAAAATCTAAGAAAGGTCAAAAAGTCAAAACCTGTAATATGATTTCTCATGTTGTTACGCCAGATCATGATGATTTGGATCATCTTTGGGACGACATTCCTTTGGAGGATAGACTAAGGAGTCTGAGTATATGCCCTCCAAGTTTGGCTCCTTCTACCAAACTCAAACTTACTTATCGGTAATGGTTAACAATGAATAGTGTCCCTTTGTACAGGGCACAACAAGTTTTTGCTGCTTATAAAAAAGCTCCGGTTGGGATTCAACCTCCTGCACCGAAAGATTCCACTCTTGTGACTACAGAGTTCTCTGTTCCTTCTTCATCTGCTGCACCATCTGTTGAAAGTCCGCTACCCACTCACATGTACAGCCAACAATCAGTTCATCTCATGAAAAAGATGGGTTATGACTTTCAAAAAGCAGAAGACTTGAACTATGGTAAAGGTATGCGAGTTCCTTTACAAATTCATGACCAGAAATCCTTTGTCGGATTGGGATTTGAGGACCATCGTAAAAATCCTCATAAGAAGAAGACTAAGGAAAATAAGACTAAATCCTGTAATATGGCACTTCATTCTCCTGAGTCTGAAGAAAATACTTTTGCTGGTACGAGATCTGGGAAAGAGTACCACAAAGATTATGAGGGAACTCCCAAAGAAGCAGATGACGTCATTGAAATACTACTAACTCAGTCATCTTCTATTTCTGATGAGACTAGACTTTCTATACAATCAGCGGTTGAAAAAGGGAAACAGAAAGCAGTACACTTTGACGTCCCATTGAAGTCTGCTTCAAATCAAGGGGTAGTGATAAAATCCTACAAGTTCGATATTCTAGCCCAATTAGCTAATACTTCGGCTAGACTTTCTATCTTTGAGTTGCTTCGTCTTTCTAAAGAAAGTCGAGAAACTTTGAGCGAAGCTTTGCTACAGGCAGATTCATGCTTAGCTCAACTCAAAAGTCCTGACAATATACCAGTGTCGTGTCCCCAATGTGATAGTGTGATGGAATCAATTCCTGACATTACTTTCACATAAGAAGATATGCTGTTGACGCATAATAGACATGACAGGCCTCTGTGTTACACATGGTATATTGACTCTACTGAAATTGGCATGATTTACATTGATCCTGGGTCTTCTATTAGCATTATTCTTCAGAGTATGCTACGACCCTTGAGGATTCCTACTAGTGATTTGACTTACACTAGTACAACAATAGTTGGTTTCAACTCTGGGAAGAGTAAACCATTGGAGAAGATTCGTCTGAAGTTTCAAATAGGTGATCTTCGAACTATGGCGACCTTTTATGTTATCAACTCAGATGTATCTTACAACATCCTCCTTGGAAGACCGTGGATACATGAGCATAATATTGTGCCTTCAACTCTCCACCAATGCTTCAAGTATGTGGATTATCAAGGGATTGTGAAGACTGAATTCGCAGATATCAATCCTTTTAAGGGTGTTGAAGCTTATTTCTCTGATTCAATACTCTACAAACAGGAGAATGTAAAAGAAATATCTGATATGGCTGAAGATCGGTCGCCTGCAGAAGATCAATCTGCCTTAGAAGATCCTTCAGAAGATCAACCTTTGAAGATTAAGGTCAAAGGTCGAATTCAACCCCAACCTGTCAATGACGAACCTTTGATAATTAAGGTTAAAGGAAGAACTCGAGCTTCGTCTGAGGAATCAGTGAGTATTCCAGTCAAGAGCCAAGTTCAACCTCTCATAATCAAGGTCAAAGGACGTACTTCTCGTACAAATGATCTAGAACCACTGATTATCAACCTTGGCAAGTCTACGCTGAAGACGGATGACGGTCCGTTAATGATCAATCCAAAGCGTAGTAGTCAGTTTGTAAATAATATAAATATTGATCATTCTGTACTTTTTAATATTAATAAAGATTTCCTTTTGGAGTATATAGCTGTCAAATTTATTGAAAGAATGACTTTATTTATTGATAATCAAAGTCATCAACATAGAAATGACATAAAAATAGAGAAAACCTTATATATTAATCATAAAGAAAATTCTTTTCCTCCTCATATCGATGTTGGACCCTATGCTCAAAGGTTCCTAACATCTTCTCCTTATCTTCTACCTGTAGCCTCATCATCACAAACTTGTGTAACTTATAGACGTCACGAAGAATCTTATTTTGTGATTCCGTCTAATAAGAAAAACAAGCGCCAAATTGTGTTTGGCTTGGCTAGAAATATCCCTGTTACTCTGACAGATGATCTCATAGAGAAAGATAAAGGAAAAATCAGAATTGACAAATATAGTCAACAATCTCTTAAGATTATCCAGAATATGGGATATGATTTGAAAACTATGCTAGGTCTTAATCAAGGCAAAGGTAGATGGTTACCGTTATGTGGTAATCCGTTTTACCAAAAAACTCGACATGGGTTGGGATACGATCCATCCCACATGTTTAATGAAGATATACAAGAAGAATTTTCTTCCAGTTCTTTACAATCCTCAGATTCTGAAGAAATCAAGTTTATTGAATCTGATACATCCCACATGTTTAATAAAGATATGGAAGAAGAATTTTCTTCCAGTTCTTTACAATCCTCATATTCTGGAGGAAACTAGTATGTTGAATCTGAGTTCGTCTTTTCAGTCAACATGGTTCAAACTGATGGTGAATCTGAGCCATTTGAAAATGACCCTTAGGCACAACAAATGGACATTCAATGGGAGCTTCGTTTTGAACAGCGACAGCCACCAACAGAAGATGAAATTGTCCAGATGGACGTTGGAGATGAAACTACGTCTAAGCCGATATTCATCAGTAAAAACCTTTCTGAAGATGAAAAGGAAGAGTTGATAAAGCTGATTAAAGAATATATTGATATCTTTGCATGGAGTTATGAGGATATGCCGGATCTTGATCCTAAAGTAGCTACTCATAAACTTAATATTCTTCCTAATGCCAAACCTGTAAAACAACAGCAGCGACATTTTCGACCAGATATGATGGATGCAATTGAAGCAGAAGTCAAAAAGCTGATCATATGTGGCTTTATTCGTGAAGAACAACACCCAGACTGGGTTGCCAACATTGTTCCTGTTATGAAGAAGAATGGAAAAGTCTGAGTTTGCATAGATTTTCGAGATCTTAATGCAGCTTGTCCAAAAGACAAATTTTTACTTCCGATTACCGATGTCATGATAGACAATACGTGTGGTTTTGAACTGTAGCTCCCCTTTCCGGAAATGTTTGAAATTATTTTTTTATTTATTTATTGGATTTAAATAGCGATTTTAGAATTTTATAAATGATTATTTAGGTAATTATTACGGTAGATGATTTTAGTCAAGGTTGAGTTTTGAAGTACCAGACGATAGGAATCGTGGTACGGATAGTGCACTGGCGTGCCTTGACTAGTGTTTAGCCATGGTAGGGGAAGTCGAGTCATAGTGATGTCCTAACTAGGAAAACTAGGCCAAGTTCTGATATGACCATTATAAATAGTTTAATTATTCATTATTAATATTATTTGACTTGTAGGAGGCCCGTTTGTGTCGATTTAGCCCGAGCTGAGCCCGAACTGAATCCAAGCCTATGTGGGCATGCAGTGAGACCAGGAACGGCCATGTAGTCATATTTTATGTGTGTACAAATATTCCCTAAATTATTTTAGGTATTGAGGTACATTTCTAACCATTTGAATATTTGTACAAAACTGGTATTTTATTATTAAATATTGTTTTACAATATTAGTACAATTTTCTGGACCCAGACAAAGGTGAATTGTATGGATTCACCAAACCACCATTTAATTATTTTATTATTTTGTGGTGATTAAATAAATATATTTATTACTATTTGATATTATTAATATTGATTATATTTAAAATATTGTATTGTCTGTATGAAATTTGTGGTATATAAATATATATTATATATATGGATAAATACCAGGATATATATATTGATTATAAGGGCAGGTAAATATATTTATAATATATATATATATATATATATATATGTGTGTGTGTGTGTGTGTGTGTGTGTGTGTGTGTGTGTGTGTGTGTGTATGTATGTGTATGTATATACAAATATATATATGGTATATGTGTATACGTGTATTTGTATATAAATATATATTATATTATAAATATATGTATATGTGTGTGTATATATATGTATAGTATATGTATACGTATACGTGAGTATATATATATATATATAAAAAAAAAAAAAAAAATATATATATATATATATATATATATATATATATATATATATATATATATTAGACTAAAAAAAAAAAAAAAAAAAAAAAAAAAAAAAATATATATATATATATTAGACTAATAAATAGAAATAAAAAGAAAAAGAAAATGGAAAATGTATAAAAGGAAAGCAGTAGCACCCCACGGCGCAGTTCGGCCTAGCCAGTTCGGCCCAAGCCCCAAAGGAACTCAACAGCAGTAGAAAAATAGCCCGAGCCCTCATATATACGCACGTATATGTATACACCCTAGCGAAAGAGCAAAAAAGAGGAGGAACAAAAACTTCGATAAACCTAAAACCCTAATACCGCACCACTATGGCGACTTCTCAGCACTGGGCGCCGCCGCACGTGCGGCCACTGGCCGGTCGAACACGTCGGAGGCACGCACGCGCGGCCTGGAACAGGGCAGCCGCAGCAGCAAGTGCGGGGAAACACCCATATTTTGAGGTAAATTTCTTCCCATGTACTTCATCGTTTAGTGTTTTGTAAAGTATTCCGAAAAGTCTGCATAACCCTCTAGAATTCCTGGCAATTAGATTCGAGTTTCATCGAGGTTTCAAGTCGGGAAATTGATGGGAAAATCCCGAAAAACTGTTCGGATTCGAAACAGAAAAACAGTCCAATCATCTATATTGGAAGCCAGTTTTCGAAATACCTATTATGGTTTTCAAAAATCTAATTAGACACACTTGAAGACAACATATAGGGCAAGGAAACATCATTAAAAGTTTTATTTATCGTGGATTAGACAGAAGTAGAAATCGGATTGAAAATAAAAAAAATACGAAAAACAGTTTTCAAAATTTAGAAATTTCTCCGATACGACGTGCGTCCCGCCATTCCGGGCGACGTGGTCGCGAACCGAAAGCATCGAAAGGTGCGTATCGGCTTCGTGGACGTGTGGGCTTTGACGAAATTCGAATTGGTCGCGTGTGCGCGACGAATTTGATTCGTATCCGTCAAAATTTACCGTATCGACCTCTGTGCAAATTTTCTAATTACATTGTGCTCGTTTGTCAGATCGAGACGAAACTTGTGCCAACAGGACCGTATTATTTTTTTGGTCCTGCATGCCAAGTTTGGTCTGATTCTGAGACAGTTGATCGGATCGCCGTTTTGCGGGCCCCACGGTCCGACTCAAAGAGCGATTTTGTGCACGGCCCGGCAGGATCCAATTTTGGACATATGGTTGGGTTCGTATCGGAAAATCGGACCTGTTGTCACGCCCCAGAACCAGAATACTGGAGAGCGGGGGTGAACATAGCCAGCTACGTATATTGAAATGAAGACCATCTCGCTATACGGTCACGGCTGTCTAGATATGAGGGTTTACTACAAGCCAACGGTCTCTCAAGGTCAAGCCTATTTTCTCAATCTCAAGCAAGTAATATAGTTACAAGATGTTTGACCACCAAATATACAATAAAAGGCGTCCCAAATATTATATATTCAGTTGATCATGAAGCTAGTCGTACAAAATACGAGGACTAGCAAGAGTTTAGTCATACATGATCAACCCTTGGATTTGTTAATCATGTTTATAGCCCGTAGGCAGACAGTAAGTAAATATGCATCGAGCTAACAGGTGCTCGTCGGCTAAACGCCTCAAAAGAATAAATTTACAGTAGAGTGAGCGAAAAAAAATAGAAAACCCACTCGTAGCCCGGGTTCCTTCTAGTCACCACCATCGAGCTGGAGGTTCGGTAGATCCTCGAGTACAGCTCCGAAATCTGGCCACACAAAACCAGCTGGGTCAAACCCCAGAAAGAGCAAGTGCCACAAGGGAGGCAACGAAATAAGAACAAAACCAGCATATCAGAACATAAGAAAATGAAAGAAAAATACAAGTAAATAAGAGTACAACAAGACAATAAACGACTAGGGACATGGAACCTTTCCGAAAGCTAGGTTACAACCCGTAAACCAAACAAGGACCGGGGTTATAACCCTTCACCTGAATAGCCCTTGTCTCTATTTATTTATTGTTAGGGATAAATAAAACAATCATGTTCAGGGGAAAAACCAGGTACTGCGACTAAACAAGACTTAGACAGGGCTAGACGACATCCATTCACAAGTGGCCAAGCAATTACTACGGCTTACTACTTTAACTAACTAGGGTTATCACAAGCCTAATTACTAACAAGATACAATAACAATTTCCCAGTCCCAAGCCCTGCAGACTATCCAGTTATCCTTCCGCGAGTTGAGAGTATGGTTGGGTACATCGTCCAGGAGACGATATACCCTTAGGTGACTTAGAGGGTGCAACACATGACAGTGTGCTGGAAATGTGCTCTACTCGTCGGCAAGCTACAAGTCCAATTAAAGCGCCCAGATAACGAGACTGCCTGTGACTGGAAATTCTCCATGAACTATAGTTTGATCTAGTCATTATCTTAATCCACATTCAGTGTGAATCCCTGACCGTGGGAACCAGGGAGTCACGTCCTAGACATGATGCAAGACAAGACAAGTAGATTGTACAAGCAAGCAAGCAGGAACACCCACGGTGTCAGAGTTGCTCACAAGAGTCAAGTTCGACCAGTTATCAAGTCGAGTCAAGGCAGGTCAAGTTACAAGTTATAAGTTACGAGTCAAGAGAGCGCCGCCACGGGCCACTATCAAGTTATCAGGTTACAAGTCAAGAGTGCACCCTATCGGGTCACTTTCAAGAAGATCCGAAGTACTAGGATCATAAATCACAGAAATCACGAACACCGTATTAGTCATAAGCAAATACTGAAAATCGTGTCAGGTCGTGTTGGGTCAAGATAGTCGTGCTGTGTGAAACAAGATCTCAAAACCCAATCTACAAGAGAGAAGCCAAGCTTAAGGAAAATAAAACCAATTCAAATCTCCATAAGCCATTGGGTTGCGCAGGGTATCAAGTGCGCAGGGTCAGATGGCGCAGGGGGTCAAGTGCGCAGGGTTGGATGGCGCAGAGGCCAAGGGCGCAGGGCCGAGCGTCCAAGTGCGCAGGGACAAATGGTGCAGGGGACTGAGGGTCCAAGTGCGCAGGGTCAGATGGCGCAAGGGGTCAAGTGCGCAGGGTTGGATGGCGCAGGGGGCCGAGGGTCCAAGTGCGCAGGGGCAAACGGCGCAGGGGTCAAGTGCGCAGGGTTGGATGGCGCAGGGGACCGAGGGTCCAAGTGCGCAGGGGCAAATGGCGCAGGGGACCGAGGGTCCAAGTGGGCAAGGGCAAACGGCGCAGGGGCCATGCTGCACGGTCAGCGACCAGCGCTAAAGAGCGCGGCGCAGGGACGGGCCAGCGGCCAGCGCCAAAGGGCGTGGCACAGGGGAAGTAGCACGACACTAAACAACGCAGCGGAGGAGGGGGTCTTCTTCTCCAAACCGAGAGGAACTCTCAAGAACACCGAAATTCAATTCTTCATAACTTGGCCAAATCAAAACGAAATCTGGATTTTCAAAGTTCTAACTTGGGTAAAATTGAATTCTCTTCCACATGGAAGCATCAAAACAAACAAAAATCAAAGTTTAATAGATCAAAACCAAGCATTTCCGAAAATGATTAAAACCCAGATCTAGAAAAATAGAAGCTCCAAATCACAAAATGCCAAGTTCTAAAGTTGTTCTCCATGGCCTAATCTAGCTAATGGACCAATAAAATATGGTGCTTATTTGGTGGCAAGGTGCACTTGCCTATGGTGTTGGTGTTGTGTGGAGGAAGGCAGAAGAAGAAGATGGAGGAAAAATAAATAAAAGTAAAGAGGAGAGAGAAAAGTTAGGTGGGATTAAATGAGAGTGGGTTGTGGTGGAATGAAGGTCGAGCATAGGCTAAGGTGTTCCAAGCATATTAAACCAAACCAATTCTACTCCACAAAATATAATCAAGCCATGTCAAAACCCATTTTACAAGAAAACCCAAAATTCCACAAGTCAAGAAAAATAAAAATACATGCCAAAGATCCAATTACAAGTATAAATACGAAATACGGGAAAATGAGGGTGACAACTCTACCCACCTTAAAAGAATTCCGTCCTCGAAATTTAATCAAGGAGCTAGAGACTACCACGATAAATTACACTAAGCACCAACAATCTACACTAAGCAGTTCAATCATACAATCATACATGCAAGCAAGGGATGGAAAGCATAAGGCATAAGGAAGATATTATACCTTATGAGTCAAACAAGTCGGGATATCGCAATCGGATGTCGTCCTCACGCTCCCACGTTGACTCACCTAGAGAGTGATGACCCCAAGCAACACGGACTAAGTTAATAGTCTTGTTCTTGAGTATCTTCTCCCTTCGGTCCAATATAGACACGGGCCTCTCCTCATACGAAAGGTTGGTACCAACAACCAATTCCGAATGGTCTAGAATATGGCTCAGGTCAGGGATATACCATCGTAATTGGGACACATGGAATACATCATGTACCTCACTTAGCGACGGCGGAAGAGCGAGACGATAGGATACATCTCCTACTCGCTCCAGGATATCGAACGGCCCTATATACCTAGGACTAAGCTTTCCCCACACGCCAAAGCGAATAACGCTGCTGTTAGGTGAGATCCTAAGGAATACATGGTCGCCGATAGCAAACTCTAAGGGGCGCCTGTGAGCATCGGCCCAATGTCGCTGGCGATCTTGGACAACTCGAAGATGATCCCTGACTCTTCTGACTACTTCAACTGTCTGGGCAATCATTTCTGGACCGAGCATCTGCCTCTCTCCGATAACGTCCCATGCTAGCGGGGACCTGTACTTCCTGCCATACAGTGCCTCGAATGGTGCCACCTGGATGCTGGCCTGGAAACTATTGTTGTACGAGAACTCCACCAGGTGCAGGTGATCTTCCCACGAACCACCGAAGTCAAGTGTACATGACCGCAACATATCCTTAAGAGTCTGGATGGTGCACTCCGACTGACCATCTGTCTACGGATGATATGCCAAACTGAACTGGAGACGAGTTCCCAAACTCTCTTGCAGGCTATGCCAAAAGTGTGATATAAACCTTGAATCTCGGTCCGAGGTGATACTGATGGACACACCGTGAAGCCTGATAATCTGCCTGAGATACATCTCTGCCAACTGAGCCGTTGATTGCCCAACTCTGAATGGGAGAAAATGAGCCACCTTCGTGAGCCGGTCAACTATAACCCAAATAGCATCTCGACCAGCTAGGGATCTAGGCAATCCAGTCACAAAATCCATAGTCACATGCTCCCACTTTCATTCTGGAATTGGCAATGGCTGAAGAAGTCCAGCGGGCCTCTAATGTTCAGCTTTAACCTGATGGCAAACCAAACACCGAGAGACAAACTGGGCTATCTCCCTCTTTATTCCATTCTACCAGAAATGCTGACGAATATTATGGTACATCTTCGTGCCACCGGAATGAATAGAATACTGCGAACTGCGAGCTTCTGCCATAACCTCCTGTCTGATATCTCTACTGGGTACACAAAGATGAGTTCCGTGCCGAAGTGTACGATTTTTATGAATGCACAACTCTGGCCTTCTTTCTGCCTCATACTTTGTTCTGAGTCGCTGAATCTTGGAATCTGTAGACTGCGCCATCCGGATCCTCTCAACTATGCTGGACTGAACCTGTAGACTGGCCATCAACGCTACGTTGGTAGAAAGAACCACTTCAATTCCTATCTTCTAAAGATCTGCCAATAACTCTGGCTGCACCGTCAGGAAATAAACTCCGGCTCTCCTGCTCAACGCATCTGCTACAACGTTGGCCTTCCCTGGGTGATACTGCAAGTCTACATCATCGTCTACCAATAGTTCAAGCCATCTTCTCTGCCGCATATTAAGTTCTTTCTGGGTGAAAACATACTTTAGGCTCTTGTGATCTGTAAATATCTCCACTCTATCTCCGTACAAGTAGTGCCTCTACAACTTAAGTGCAAACACTACTGCTGCCAGCTCCAAGTCGTGGGTCGGGTAATTCTTTTCATGATCACGAAGTTGACGTGATGCATAAGATATTACCTTCCCATGCTGCATCAAGACACATCCCAATCCTCTGCCTGAATCGTCGTAATAAACTGTGAATCCTCCGATCCCATCTGGAAGTGTAAGAATGGGAGCCGTTATCAAACTTTGCTTTAACTTCTCAAATGATTCCTGACACTCCGCTGTCCAAGCGAATTTCACAACCTTGTGGGTCAACTAGGTCATCGACGCTGAAATCCTTACGAAATCTGAAACGAACTGCCGGTAGTAGCCGGCCAATCCAAGGAAGCTGCGAACCTCTGCTACTGAGCTAGGTACTGGCCATGTCTCGATAGCCATAATCTTCTGGGGATCCACTTCCACTCCTCCTCGAGTAATAATGTGACCCAAGTCTGAAATGCGATCGATCCAGAACTCGCATTTACTGAACTTGGCGTACAACTGATGCTCTCTAAGCGTCTGAAGAACGATTCTGAGATGCTGCTCGTGCTCTGATTCGCTCTTGCTGTAGACCAGGATATCATCCAGGAACACGATCACGAACTAATCCAAGTAAGGCATGAAAATACAATTCATGAGGTCCATGAATACAGCTGGCGCATTGGTCGCTCCAAAGGGCATAATAAGGAACTCCCAATGCCCATACCTAGATCAGAAGGCTGTCTTCGGGATGTCCTGCTCTCTGACTCTGATCTGGTGGTATCCTGACCGGAAGTCTATCTTCAAAAATACCGAAGCCCCTCTGAGTTGATCAAACAAGTTATCTATCCTCGGGAGAGGGTACCTGTTCTTGATTGTCACTGAGTTCAAGGTACGATAATCCACACATAACCTGAACGTACCATTCTTTTTTTCACAAGAAGCATCAGGGCTCCCCAAGGCGATCCACTTGCACGAATGAATCCCTTGGTCCTGAGTTCTTCAATTATCTTGTACAAAATCTCCAACTCTGAAGGCGCCATCCTGTAGACTCGCTCTGATACTGGTGCTGTCCCGGGGATCAAGTCTATAGTGAACTCGATCTCCCGCTCTGGCGGCATTCCTGGAAGTTCTTCTGGAAAGACATCTGGAAATTCTTCAACTATCCTGGGTAACTGTACTGCTGCTACGGCCATCCGCAATACTGGGGATGATGGTTCCACTGCGCCTCTGGAAAATGAAAACTCTGGCTCGCCTGGGATACTAAAGATAACCCTGCCAACATGGCAGTCTATCCTAGCATACTGGTTCCTCAACCAATCCATGCCTAAGACTACATCATAGTCTGCCATAGGGAATTCTATGAATCTAGCGGGGAACTCTCTACCGCTAACTACAATCTGACACGAGAAAAACACTCGATCTACTCCCACAAAACCATTACCAGTAAGTATATTAAGCCTCACTGATAATGACTCGGGCTCCAATCCTATCCTGTCGCGAATCGTGCAGACATGAATGAATGCGATGCAGCAAAATCAAATAATAATAATGTTGGACAGGAGTTGACGAAAATAGTACCTGCCACTACCTCACCTGGTGTAAGTTCTTCATCCATAGCCATCATCATGGCCTGACCTCTAGCTGCGGGTCCCCTCTGCTGGAAACCACTCTGCCTGCTGTGCACTTGGGCTTGGGTGTACTGCTGCTGGTTCTGCTGATAAAACGCTTGGGCCTGAGGCAATAAGGGCCTCGGGTACTGCTGTTGCTGCATAGGTGCTGGTCCTCTAACCGATGGACTGGTTAGGTTGGAAGAGGATGAACAACCCCTATTCGGGCAGGCTCCTATCTTGTGATCTGCCGCTCCATAAGCCAGGCATAATCCCTGTGCCCTGCGACAATCTGCCACCACGTGTCCTGGCTTCCCGTAATGAGAACATCCCATCGCAGAAGTCTGCTTCTGCTTCTGCTGCTGCGGGTACTTCAGGGTTGAATGCTGAACCGACGTTATTGAGGCCGCCCGCCTCGGAGTTCCAATGGTCAAACTCCTAGCTGTCGGGGCTGGAGCTGATGATTGGTGCATCTGACTGTGGGACCGCATCCTACCTCCGGTCCTATCCACGATCCTATGGAAGGTGTACTCATGCCTCCTAGCTGCTCTCAATACCGCATCGAACGTCTGGTGCTCGAACTGCTCGACTGCCAACAAGATCTCCAAATGCAGTCCCTGCTGGAACCGCTGGGCCCTATCAAACTCGGTTGCCACAAGGTGGAGGAAAACCTACTGAGTCTAGAAAACTCAGATGCATAACTGTCGACCGTTCTGCCTCCTTGCTTCAAGTTGGTAAACCTTGTCTGTAGGTCGTACCGAGCTACAGCATCAAAATACTTCGTCTAAAATCTTTCTCTAAACACTGCCCAAGCAATGGGTGCCACTAATCCCATGGCTTGCGCTGCCCACCAACTGCGAGCCGAGTCCAGCAACTGTAGGCGTACCACCACCACTTTCTCATTCTCAGGTGTCCTAGTTGCTTCCAGAACCACCTCAGTATCCTGAAGCCAAGCGTCCGCGGCAATCGCATCTTCACTGCCGTCGAAGAACGGAGGGTTCAAGCGCTTGAAGCTGTTGGCCGCACTGTTCCCTGGATGACCGCCTCTGGTCAAAGCATCCACCACTACCTGGTGTAAGGCATCTCCTCGACGATCCTAGGAAGCTATCAAGGTCCTGATGAGACCTACCAAAGTACCATCATCCGGCTCGGCAGGCTGAATGAGCTGAACTGGGGGCCCTCCTCCAGTAAGCACAACTCTGGAGGCTACTCCGGAGTGCTGGGCTTGATCTCCAGGTTGCTGGTCCACGGGAGTCGCTCCGCCTTACTGATCGGCGGGGTCAGGCACAATACCGCTGAAGAAGATGACACAGGGAAATAATAAGAAAGGACCAGGACAGATCAACGATACAAGCACATGATCAGGGCAAGAATCCAGACGTTCAGAGGATATGAACGGAGATCAAGGATGAGTACTGATTGACACATCTATTCGGTAAACCCTCATATTTCTTGAATGCCAAGACCTGCATGGGCTACCACTTAAACCATGTCACACCCCAGAACCAGAATACTGGAGAGCGGGGGCGAACATAGCCAGGTACGTATATTGAAATGAAGACCATCTCGCTATACGGTCACGGCTGTCTAGATATGAGGGTTTACTACAAGCCAACGGTCTCTTAAGGTCAAGCCTATTGTCTCAATCTCAAGCAAGTAATATAGTTGCAAGATGTTTGACCACCAAATATACAATAAAAGGCGTCCCAAATATTACATATTCAGTTGATCATGAAGCTAGTCGTACAAAATGCGAGGACTAGCAAGAGTTTAGTCATACATGATCAACCATAGGATTTGTTAATCATGTTTATAGCCCGTAGGCAGACAGTAAGTAAATATGCATCGAGCTAACAGGTGCTCATCGGCTAAACGCCTCAAAAGAATAAATTTATAGTAGAGTGAGCGAAACAAAAAAAATAGAAAACCCACTCGTAGCCCGGGTTCCTTCTAGTTGCCACCATTGGGCTGAAGGTTCGGTAGATCCTCGGGTGCTGCTCCGAAATCTAGCCACACAAAATCAGCTGGGTCAAACCCCAGAAAGAGCAAGTGCCACAAGGGAGGCCACGAAATAAGAACAAAACCAGCATATCAGAACATAAGAAAATGAAAGAAAAATACAAGTAAATAAGAGTACAACAAGACAATAAATGACTAGGGACATGGAACCATTCTGGAAGCCAGGTTACAACCCGTAAACCAAACAAGGATCGGGGTTATAACCTTTCGCCTGAATAGCCCTTATCTCTATTCATTTATTGTTAGGGATAAATAAAACAATCATGTTCAGGGGAAAAACCAGGTACTGGGACTAAACAAGACTTAGACAGGGCTAGACGACATCCATTCACGAGCGGCCAAGCAATTACTACGGCTTACTACTTTAACTAACTAGGGTTATCACAAGCCTAATTACTAACAAGATGCAATAAGAATTTTCCAGTCCAAAGCCCTGCAGACTATCCAGTTATCCTTCCACGGGTTGAGACTATGGTTGGGTACATCGCCCAGGAGACAATATACCCTTAGGTGACTTAGAGGGTGCAACACATGACAGTGTGCTGGAAATGTGCTCTACTCGTCGGTAAGCTACAAGTCCAATGAAAACGCCCAGATAACGAGAGTACATGTGACTGAAAATTCTCCATGAACTATAGTTTGATCTAGTCATTATCCTAATCCATATTCAGTGTGAATCCCTGACCGTGGGAACCAGGGAGTCACGTCCTAGACATGATGCAAGACAAGACAAGACAAGTAGATTGCACAAGCAAGCAAGCAGGAACACCCACGGTGTTAGAGTTGCTCACAAGAGTCAAGTTCGACCAGTTATCAAGTCGAGTCAAGGCAGGTCAAGTTACAAGTTATAAGTTACGAGTCAAGAGAGCGCCGCCACGGGCCACTATCAAGTTATCAGGTTACAAGTCAAGAGTGCACCCCATCGGGTCATTATCAAGAAGATCCGAAGTACTAGGATCATAAATCACAGAAATTACGAACACCGTATTAGTCATAAGCAAATACTGAAAATCGTGTCAGGTCGTGTTGGGTCAAGATAGTCGTACTGTGTGAAACAAGATCTCAAAATCCAATCCACAAGAGAGAAGCCAAGCTTAAGGAAAATAAAACCAATTCAAATCTCCATAAGCCATTGGGTTGCGCAGGGTGTCAAGTGCGCAGGGTCAGATGGCGCAGGGGGTCAAGTGCGCAGGGTTGGATGGCACAGAGGCCAAGGGCGCAGGGCCGATGGTCCAAGTGCGCATGGGCAAACGGTGCAGGGGACCGAGGGTCCAAGTGCGCCGGGTCAGATGGCGCAAGGGGTCAAGTACGCAGGGTTGGATGGCGCAGGGGGCCGAGGGTCCAAGTGCGCAGCGGCAAACGGCGCAGGGGTCAAGTACGCAGGGTTGGATGGCGCAGGGGGCCGAGGGTCTAAGTGCGCAAGGGCAAACGGCGCAGGGGACCGAGGGTCCAAGTGCGCAAGGGTAAACGGCGCAGGGGCCAGGCTGCGCGGTCAGCGACCAGCGCTAAAGAGCGCGGCGTAAGGACGGGCCAGCGGCCAGCGCCAAAGGGCGTGGCACAGGGGAAATAGCCCGACGCTAAACAGCGCAGATGGGGAGGGGGTATTCTTCTCCAAACCGAGAGGAACTCTCAAGAATACCAAAATTTAATTCTTCATAACTTGGCCAAATCAAAACGAAATCTGGATTTTCAAAGTTCTAACTTGGGTAAAATTGAATTCTCTTCCACATGGAAGCATCAAAACAAGCAAAAATCAAAGTTTAATAGATCAAAACCAAGCATTTCCGAAAATGATTAAAACCTAGATCTAGAAAAATGGAAGCTCCAAATCACAAAATGCTAAGTTCTAATGTTGTTCTCTATGGCCTAATCTAACTAATGGACCAATAAAATGTGGTGCTTATTTGGTGGCAAGGTGCACTTGCCTATGGTGTTGGTGTTGTGTGGAGGAAGGAAGAAGAAGAAGATGGAGGAAAAATAAATAAAAGTAAAGAGGAGAGAGAAAAGTTAGGTGGGATTAAATGAGGGTGGGTTGTGGTGGAATGAAGGTTGAGCATAGGCTAAGGTGTTCCAAGCATATTAAACCAAACCAAACCAATCCTACTCCACAAAATAAAACCAAGCCATGTCAAAACCTATTTTACAAGAAAATCCAAAATTCCACAAGTCGAGAAAAATAAAAATACATGTCAAAGATCCAATTACAAGTATAAATACAAAATACGGAAAAATGAGGGTGACACATGTTGACATATAGTTTGACGATTTTAGAGACCATTGACTCTGGCACACTTTTCGGTGCAAAGCGGATCCAACGGCGGACATCATTTTTGTCCAAAATTATCATTTTGGCCCTGTGTCCAGAATTGGACTTAAGGACAGGCAATCCTAGCTAATTTAACTATTCTGAGAATGTTGGCAATGTCTATTTCAGCTTTCGGAGACATTTGTGGATTTTGGACTTTATGGCGTATCGGTTGACTGTTCATTATTGGCTTTTCGTGCTACCACCAGGCAAGTATACCTTGTCGAACATATACAGTATTTATATTGTTTTCTCTTCTTTGATTGTATCCCTTTTCATATTGTCACATAATTCCATATTGTGATTGATTCGTCCTTGATTACCTTACTTGTTCTAGATTACGTGCACGTATAGGGTATTTGACATTGCTAGATTATTGGTCTTATCATGTTATCTTGCCTTGCGATTGAGTTATCAGTTTCTGTATCTGTTCTTGACTTGACTAATCTTGACTGGAAGTATCTTGCATTATACTACAGTTGAGACATACTATAGATTGGGAGTATCTTACATTGTAATACGACCTATAGTGGATTCTTCTACCTTGATATCACTTGATTGACTTGACTTGAGATATGCCATAGATTGGGAGTATCTTACATTGTACTATGACCTATAAAATATATTGATTGATTGATTGACTTGACTTGCGATACTATAAATTGGGAGTATCCTGTATTGTACTACGATTTATAGGAGTCTACTTGACTTTGTATCCTTTAGGAGAGAAGATCGATACTAGAATTGGCTAATCTTGACTGGGAGTATCTTGCATTATATTACAGTCAAAATTTACTATAGATTGGGAGTATCTTGCATTGTACTACAAGCTATAGGTGTTAATCGATTGATTGATTGATAGCTAAGTCTAGTATTATATTTCCACACAACTGGTCATCCTTAGATGTTCTCCTTGCAGTGTTCTTATCCTTCTTACATGGTATTTACTGTCATATTAGTAGGCATGTTTTATGTATCTTGCTAGTCCTCTGAGGACCTGATGATCTCTTTAGGTAGCTGATTGCACAGAATTAGTTAGCTGAGCATGTGGTAGTTGACTACATCTGCATGATTCAGGTATTTTTTTAGTGTTATTGATTTACTATCATCATCATACTTTTATGATATATCTTGCTTATCAGCTTAGCTTTATAGACTCATATTATTCTTGGAGTCTAATCGAACATATATGCTAGTGGGCTGCAGACCACGATCCATACTTGTTCATTCTTGCTTTATATGATTCTTGCAGATTGAGATATAGTTTAGATTAGACATGATACCCTACTCTGGACAGCTTATACGTACTCGAGTCGGGCTAGAGTCCGCTCGATACGTAGCTGTCTTGCTCACGCTCTCGTGCCCCAAAAAGCGGGTACGGGTCGTAACATGAACGCATGTCTTTCATGGACGGATTTTCGGGATACAATCAAATTAAGATGCATCCAGAAGATGCAAAGCATGCCGCTTTCCGTACACCCCTTGGAGTTTACTGCTATACGGTTATGCCGTTTGGTCTGAAAAGTGTCGGTGTTACATATCAACGGGCCATGAGCAATATCTTTCAAGAACATCTACAGAAAATAGTTGAATGTTATGTGGATGATATCACTGTAAAAAGTCGATTAAAAGATAATCATATTCAAGACTTGAAGACAGTATTTGAGTTGATGCGTCGACATCAATTAAAGATGAACCCTACTAAGTCTTTCTTAGGGGTTTCCAGTGGCAAGTTTTTGGGATTTGTCATTACTTCTCAAGGTATCCATGTTGA
The DNA here is from genome assembly GCA_029216955.1 of Iris pallida. Classification (NCBI taxonomy): domain Eukaryota; kingdom Viridiplantae; phylum Streptophyta; class Magnoliopsida; order Asparagales; family Iridaceae; genus Iris; species Iris pallida. Next base: position 79,240 of record JANAVB010044373.1, read on the forward strand.
TCCTGATAAGGTCAAAGCAATTCTTGAAATGCATCCTTCACGTAATCTGAAAGAACTCCGTGGCTTTCAAGGTCGCATTGCTTATATCAGGAGATTTATATCAAATCTTTCTGGGAGATGTCAACCTTTCTTCCATCTATTAAAGAAAGGTGTATCATTTGTTTGGGATGAAGCATGTCAAAAAGCCTTCAATGACATCAAGCAATACCTTACAAATCTACCTGTTCTGGTACCTCCAGTAGTAGGAAGACCATTCTTTGCTATATGTTCGAGCCTTAGATCATACTCTTGGTGCTCTTCTTGCACAAAAAAGTGATAAGGGTCATGAACAGACAATATATTATCTTAGCCGAATGATGGTTGGAGCTGAACACAGGTATACTCCTGTGGAAAAAGAATATCTAGCCATGGTTTTTGTCGTTCAAAAGATGCGACATTATGTAACGGAACAAACTATTCATGTCATATCCAGAATAAATCATATTCGGGTATTGATGAGAAAACCAAGTATCCTTAACTCCCGGTTAGCCATCTGGGCAATGTTGCTTACTTCTTATGATATGGTCTATGTACCTCAGAAATCAGTGAAGGGTCAAGCATTAGCCGATTTCTTAGCAGCTCACCCTATACCTGAAACCTCTAAGCTATATGAGGACATTCCAAATGAAGTCATGGATTGCAATATGACTTTGAGGGATGACATTTGGAAACTATACTTTGATGGAGCATCACGGGTTGGACCTAAGGGCAATATTGTCTCCAGAGTAGGCATCGTCTTGGTCTCTCCTGATAAAGTGGTCATATACCGTGCTTATTCTCTTAATGAACCATGTTCCAATAATGTGGCAGAATATAACGCTCTGTTAATTGGTCTTCAAGTAGCAAAACAATTGGACATTGAGTTCTTAGAAGCTTATGGAGATTCTTAACTGATTGTTAATCAGGTCAGAGGGACATATGAAGTCAGAAATCCTGACCTCATTCCATATCATCAAGTGGTAATCGAATTGGTTCTTTTATTCAAAGGATTCTTCATTGAATTCGTACCACGTTTTCAAAATTTGGAAGCTGACGCTCTTGCTAGTTTAGCTACAGACTTAGCTATTCCAATCAGAAGACAAAATACTATTACTTTGTTGGATCGAGACTTATTCTGTGTCAAAAATAATTTGCATATCGAACAGAGTTATACTACAGAATTAAATTCTCAACAAAGGGATTGGAGAAGTCCATTTATTGATTATACGGTTCATGAAATTTTACCTGAAGATCCAAAAGAAGCTGCATCAATCAAAAGACGATCATTTCGATTCTACTATGATTCTTCTTTGCATATGTTGTATCGTCGTTTATATGACAGACATTTATTGCGTTGTATTTCAGAAAGTGAAGCCAAACAAATACTACGTGAAGCTCATGATGGAGTTTGTGGTGCTCATCAACCAGGTCCGAAACTACAGGACCGTATTCGAAGAATGGGTTATTATTGGCCTTCTATGATAGCAGACGCTGTGGATTATGCCAGACGTTATAAAGCATGTCCGATTCATGCTGACTTTATTCACCAACCCTCTGAATTCTTATATCCTACAGCAGCTTCTTGGCCTTTCGAAGCCTGGGGCATGGATATTATTGGTCTAATTAATCCTCCTTCTGTCAAAGGACATCGGTTTATCTTGGCTATAACCGATTACTTTTCTAAATGGGCGGAAGCAGTTCCTCTTGTGGAAGTGAAAACGTCTAATGTGGTTAGCTTCATTAAACATCATGTTATTTATAGTTTTAGAGTTCCTCGAAGGATAATTCGTGATAATGGACCACAATTTGCCAGTCAGGCATTTTATCGATTCTGTGACAAGAATCGGATCCAGAACTTAGCTTTTACAGCTTACAATCCAGCTGCTAATGGTTTGGCCGAAGCTTTCAATAAGACAATTATTAAACTTCTCAAAAAGTTTGTCTCTTCTAATAAACATGATTGGAATGAGAAACTTGGAGAATGTTTATGGACTTACCGAACGACAGTCCAAACTCATACTGGTTTTACACAATTCTCACTGGTTTACGGATGTGAGGCTGTTCTTCCACTGGAAATCCAGATTCCATCTCTTTGAATAGCCATTACTAATGAGCTAACTACAGAGAATAATGATCGGTTGAAACTTCAAGAACTTGAAGGACTAGACGAGAAGCGTCTTCAAGCACAACAACACATCGAGTTATATCAAGCCCGCATATCTCGAGCTTTCAATCGTAAAGTTAAAGAAAGGGTATTCAAAGTTGGTGAGCTAGTTCTAGCTGTCCGAAGACCGATGGTGATGACTCATAAGAGCAAAGGGAAATTCCAAGCAAAATGGGAAGGTCCGTAGGTAGTCGAGACAGTATTCTCCAATGGTGCCTATAGGTTGTCTAAACCTAATGGAGATTTGTTCATGGTGCCAATTAATGGCAAATTCTTGAAAAAATATTATGTCTGAATTTGTTCTTTATTCCCCAGCTACCAAGGTTTGGTTAAGCTGATTATTTGTTCTCCTAAAAGAGAATTTTGATCTTCTGTCTTATCAGCTGATTTTTAAAAAAAAGGAGATTTATTATTTATCATGTTCTCATGACCTCTGAATAAATATTAAGTCTACTTCTTTTCTTATCTATCATGTCCATATGGCCTCTGAATAGATATTAATCTATTTTTTCTTTGAGTTGTTACGATCTGTCAAGTTCATATTACCTCTGATAGTATTGTATACTCTAAAAAGAAAACAAGATTCATTATCTATCATGTCCACATTACCTCTGGATAGATATAATTTACTTTTGAGTTTAAAAAACTTATCATGTTCATATTACCTCTGATAAGTATTTTCTACCTCATATCTATTATTTAAATTAAAATAAATGATAGGGTCATAAAACAAATATTTTATTTACTTCTTGAAATATTACAGAATAAAAAGGACAGGAGAATACAAATTCTTTATTGAATATATAAAAAGAAGAATACAAAAATTCTTTATTTTCTAAGGTGGAGCAGATACATCTTCAAGTGTTTTCTACGGTTCAAACGCACAGTTGTCTTCATTCCTATACATCAGATATGAGGGTCTGATGCACATTAGCCATTTAAAAATTGGCACAGGTAATAAAGTCCTCCCTTCACCTATATCTTCAAATTGTATGCCAAAACAGTCAGCTGGGACTGGTGGTCTTGTGCAGAAAAAATTCCACCCGTGGGAATAGTTGAGTGTTGCCCAGGTGTCCGCCACTGAAGTTGCAGTCCACGTGGCTTTATTAAACTTCTGGAGGAATACCTCCGTATCATTTCCAGGGCCTGGAGGCAACAAACGACAGTTGTGATACAACAACCAGCCCAACAAATATCTGTAGGGCATCTCCACCATAGGGAAAACTTTTCGGTGAGGAGCATTGTTGATCAGTTTATCACCAAATGTATCACGACCCGCACCCTAGAGTAAGGGCACGAGACGTGGGTACGTCCAGCCTATGCCGCAGTATCGGAGGTAGAACGCTGTCCTAGGTCACAACATCTAACAGTTAAGGTAATAAGCAGTTATACTCCCTGAATGGAGGTGACATAACAGAATATATTTCAATTACAACTAAGGTAGAACAGGATGAAGATAGATAGATAAATATCTATAATGAAAACACAGAAATATAATCCAGAATTCTAAGTGTCTAAATAAATACATATCCCAAAATATCTCAGAATCTATATACAGTGATCCAGAAAAGTAAAGACATCCTAATCTAAAGGAGTGTCGTCAACTGCTAGGGGGTCCTGCTGCTGGTCCAAGTCCAGGCACTCATCTAGTGTAGCACCGTAGTAGGTAGGGCAGAACGCCTCAGCCTCGTCCTCTGTAATATTTCAACAGGTCCAGTCAGGATAGGAGCAAGCACAGTACATCTCAACAAATCATAGCAGGTCATGATATATAATCATGCTAGAGAGTAAGATACAAGAAACTGAAGGAAATAACAAGATAAAAAGGAAGACTGTAAATAAATAGCTACAGTATATAGAGAACTAATAGTGCCTAGTGATTCAGAGCACAAGACGGTTATGTAAACGGCACAATGTTGTACACGAGTAATCTACAGAGGTTTGTACACGAGTAATCTACTGGATTGATTACATAACCACTTCTACTCCCCCGCCCCAATCAATACACAAGTATCTAGCTAAGTTATATTATTGTACACGAAGGTCATGTGAATACATGATTCACACATTTCGTACACGAATGTCACAAATACAAGGAGTACACGATGTTCACGATAAAGTACACGAACACGAATACCTGATATATCCGCTTAGGGGATAACATCGCACAACCAGATCCATATAGTACTAATCCGTGTTTCCAACGTGTCAGCATCATGTAAAGTACTCTAAAGCAGGAAATATACTCCTAATACAGGATATGAAATGATCAGAGAATGTACTCGCCTGTATCCTGAGAATCCGGAGAATATATACTGTCCGAGGAGTGGTGTCTGTCTCCTATAGAACAGTACAAGTCACTATGAGTCTACAATGATAATAAGATACAAGTCAATGCATTCTACATGATTCTAGATCAATCTAGGCCAAAGTCAACTCTTGGTCAACTCTGGTCAACCCTAGAAGTCAAACTAGTCTATAATAGTCAAACTAGTCTATTCTAGGTCTAACAAGACTACACAAGTCTAATCTAGGCACAAGACTACACAAGTCTAATCTAGGCTCACTAGGCAATACCATGCCCTAACCAACCTATAATCACATCTACACAAGTCAAATCATTTGTCTAAAATGTAATACACTCTAATATAGAACACACATACTGATGTATTATATAATATAACATAGAAATACACATTAGCCTATAGGTTACTATATGCATACCATACAAACATACATATATTATCTAATATATATAATAGTAAACACACTCATATATATATAGGATACCTATATATATATATATATATATATATATATATATATATATATATATAGAGAGAGAGAGAGAAAGGGGGAAACATATGTATGTTCAAGTGTGTGTGTGTGTCCTAAGTGATAAGAGTGTGTAGGGTGACACTTGTGTGTAAGCTAAGGCATGTGTGTGTGTTAGAGAGATACATGATAGTGTAGAATTCCTGGAAACAGGAAACAGTGGCATGGCAATGGGGGTATGTGTGTGGGCAGTAAAGGAAACAGGGAATGACAGTTTGAATCAAAGAGTTAACTACTACCCAAAATAGTAAACTAACCATAATGTGAAATCTGGAATTTAACAGTTCAAGAAATTCTGAAATCAGTGAAGTATATAAGGAAGAAAAGTGAATCTCAGGTTAAATAGGAAAATCAGTGTGAAAAGAATCAGTTCAGTGCAATGGGAAAAATAGGGATTGGAAAAGACAGTAAGCATACATTGAAACCAATTCAGCAGTTCAGGAATGTAACCCATTCAACTCAGGTTCTAGATAACCATTTCTCAGTTCAACCAATCTCAGGTATTGTAATTAAACCATTCAACTCGATTAAGTAAGAAGGAAAAAAACCAATTTAAGTTCAGGTTTTAAGGAAAACTGGAAAAGTTATCACAATATCAAACATTCATTAAAGTTGAAGAAGAGTAAAATCTCAGGTATTGCAAATCAGTGCAGTGATAGGGAGAAATAAATCTCAGTTTACAGGGAAGAACCAATGTAACAGTTAACAGCAAATTCGAAATCCAATCCAATGTCTAAATTCTCATTTACAACCTAAAAACCAAATTCGAATGTAATTACTTCATTCCTATGAATCAACAGACATGTGGGTGTTTGCCATGAAATATAAAAGAACAGAACAATTATCGGAGGACCGAACTTTTACTTCACGTTACAAACTCGCTTATACAAAGAAAGCCTAGGGACGAAAATCTAGGTACAGCAATCTAAGTACAATTATTTATTTTAGAATCTAGGGTGACAATAGAGGCTCGAAAAAGCGACGACAGCTCTGCCTTACTCCTTGGACGATCGGTATGCAGCCTTGGCTCCAGAAGATTGCTTGGCGTTGGAAGAAATGCTCTCTTTGCTCTCTCTGCTTCTCCTCTCCAAGTATTCTGGTGCTCTCTCTCTATATTTGTGCTCTTCTCTGTATCTCTCTGCCTGTGTGTCTCTTCTCTCTTTTTTGCAGGGGAATGGCACCCTGCTATTTATAGGAATGAGATGTGATCATTAGGGTTGCAAATGATTGCTTCTTGGAGATGGCGGCGGCATATGGATTAGTCAATCTAGGCCATTCGTTTTGATTATAATGAATCTGGACCATTGAGTGTAGATTACACCAAATCTTATCAGCAATTAATGCTGATTGGAATAAATCTTTCTCATAATGATCTTCTGATGTCTGCGAATAAATTTAATTTATTCTCCTGCCACGTGTCCCAGATTATTGGGATTTGACCCAATATTTGATTGCAATAAATCTGGAAGATTGATCGACTTAGGACACGTGTCCTAGGAGCCACTGGGGGGATCTGAACCGCATGAAAATTGAGCCGCATAAGATTTGGGCCGCATATGGTTTTGGGCCACGTGTCAGGGCTGCCTGGGTAGTGGACCTCCCTCGAACCTTTGGACCGCATGGAGGTGATCATTGCGAGCCGTACAGGGGTATATTCGCCTGAGCCGCATGGAAATGGTCCGCTTGAGCCGCATGGGAAGGCCTCCATTTGAGCCGCATGAGATTGTTTCGGCCTGAGCCGCATAGGACGGCTTCATTCTGAGCCGCATGAGGAGTCTTTGCTCGAGCCACATACGAACGTGGCAAGGCCACGTGGCATTTTTATGGATCTCGGGGGATTGTGTCAGAGATCTCTTTCTCTTCCCTAGGGGTCTGTCATTATGACCGAGTCATAATTGCCTCTCTTGTGTCAGGGCTGTCACTTTTTTCAGAGTAGTCAGCCGTCAAAGTAATTAATGCCGCATAGGTCGGAGGGGAACGCTGTTATGCCACGTGTCTTCTGAGCCGCATGGGATGTCTTGGGCCGCATAATCCCTTATGCCGTATGGTCCTTCTGTGCCGCATAGACTATCTGAGCCGCATGGGGTTCCTTGGCCGCATGGGTCATTTTCTTTAATATTTTTTATGCTTCTACAAGACCCCCTTCAAAGTTTTCACTTTACAAAATTGAAATAATTTGAATAAGAAGCATGGTCGTATTCTTCTGGCCGCATATGCCGCCCTTGCCGCATGAGTATTTGATTTAGCCGCACAGATAGTTCAGCCGCATAGAACTTTCGGCCACATCATTGTTGCCACGTATGGCAATCCTTTGCATAAAATGCTGTTTAATTTGCTGTCAGCTTTAAAGACCACTTTTTGGTGCGGGATCCGAGGAGCTTGGCCTCCATTTTCGACGGATCATTTTGATAACCGAAGAGTCGGTCTGCGTGTATGAACGGGGATCGAAACGCTTCACTTTTGTTTATAAATATGGATGAGTATGCTCGGGAGAGTTCTTTACTTTCTCCTTCGTCCCACTATTGCTATCTTGCCTTTCTTTCCTCATTTCTCTTCTCCGATCATTGGCCATGGCCTCCAAATCCTCTAAGGTTGCTTCTGCCGCCGCAAAGGGCAAGAATGCGGCTTCTTCGTCAGCTGTTGTGCCCGCAGCGCACCCTGATGTCCGTCCTGCCCTTAATGGTAAGGGTTGTATTTGGATTATTTCTGAATCCTAAGCATTTATGGCTCTGTTGCATATTTATGCACAAGCCTTCACCCAAGTTCGAGCATGATAGAGCCACATATGCTACATTACCCTCTCATATCCGAGCCGTATAAACGATGCCTCATATTTGGACCGCATAAGAAGGATTTGAGTTTCTGGATATAAACCGTGTGGGGTCTCCCTTGAACAGAACTGCATAAGCTTCTGACAGACTAATCCGCATAGCATGTTGCCTGAACTTTTCGGTTTAGAACCGCATATGTCTCATTGATCCGCATGAGCCATTGAACCAATATTATTTGGAATTCCTGATTGCCTTGGGCCGTATAAGGCTGTGTTGGCCGGGCCTCATGAACTCTCTTGGGGCTGTGTCATCTGGAACTCAATCGAAATTGAGCCGCATAGGGTTTCATTTGATCTGAGCCGCATAGGCTCGCAGGAATTTGAGCTTAGTAACCATCTTTTAATCCTGTTTCTCTCTTTTCTTGTCCTTTTTTTAATGAACCTCCCGACCAACCCAGCAGGAGAACTTCTTGTGGGTTCGGCTCAGTTCGCCGTGGGCGTGCGGCTTGATGACTTAATCCGTCGTATAGTAGATCAGCTTCCCACTAATGAACCTAGGGAGAGAGTGGCTGCCATTAATAACCAACCTTTCCACTTTCTTTTTTCCATGATGAATTCGGAGAAGCTGGATGGAGAATATCTGAAACCGGCTTTTCTCTTTGGGGACGCCATTTCCATAAAGAACTCCCGATTACTGGATGTTTCGGAGCACTGGGATTTTTCTGTAGACGGAGTAGAGATCCATATCCCCGAGATGGAGCGGCATTATCCTCTCTCATGGTTTAACATGGTACCGTTGGGCAGGACAATGGTGGGCTCCCTGACTCCCACCCAACAGGGAATGTTTGTGAGCAATATCCACTACAACAGGCGCACGGGTTTAGTATATGCGGGCAAGAAATCAGTGAGTCGGACTGTGATGGGGCTGCTCCCTGGCACTTTTGTAAACATGACTGGCCCTAATTTTACTTTCACTCTAGCTGATACCTTTCTGAATCAGCTCGCTCGCAAGGGGTCTTATCCCGTGGGCAGGTTATCGCTGCTGAACTGGGTCAACCCCATTCCCACATGGGCTAATCTTACCTCATGGATCTTGAGGAAGTATGGGGAATCCCTTTAGGAAATTGACCTCTACTACGCCGTCAGGGGTACCTGCTACGGGTTGCCCATTAACAAGCCTTTGTTTATGGCTCTTTTGGAACTGTATAATCGGCGTACAGGGACTTTCTTTGCCTCCGAAGGAGAGCTGGGGCTTGCTCTCCATGAGATGCACGCTGTTTCTAGACTGCCGTAGGGAGGTAAAGCTTTTGAAGCATATACACCGACGAACGAAGAATTCGAAGACCTGGATCGACGATTTCCTGGTTTCGTCGCCGTGTACCAAGAACTGCTGTGCTATCATAGCGCCTGCCACCAGATAGCTATCAAGAAAGAAAATAGCTCAGAAGGGAGCGCCCCTCACACTACAGCCTGGATTTCGTATCTTTTCAAGTTGCTTTCCTCCGGCCAAGTTTCGTCTCGAAGTCCTCGAACCCCGGAGGAGGTGAAGGACATGACGTTGAAGGTCAAAAGGTCGAGGTCTACCCGTGACCGGTTTGGGAGTCGTACTGACTCCCTCAGTTACTTCCACTATGGTACCCGGGAGATGTCCGATAAAGCGATCTTAGCTGGGTTCTTGATGGTGTGGCTACGCAATTGCGTAGTCTCGGGCGGTATGGGTTCTATGGAAAGGATCAGCTGCCATTTCATTCTTCCTTCTGTGAAATTATCCTTCAAGGTAAGACTGGCGCTCCTCCCGGCCATGGTGTATAGCATATACCACGGCCTTCGTGCCTTTTCATCCAAAGTCATTGCTCGTGATGTGACGATGGACTTTGAACAGATATAACTACCATACCAGTACCTCGTGGAGTGGTTATCGATGCACTATCGGTCATTGATGAGACCAGGAACTGATGAAAATGTTACTGATGATGATGCCTTCCTTTTCCGGTACCGTCATCAGCCTTGGGAGCACGATACCATGCCGGCCTGCCGGAGGGCGTTGGCGAGAGTTGATGGGCCCAAATTCTTCGTATCTCTTCCTGAATTCACCCTAGAGAAGTGAGGAGGGTACACATTGACGGCGTTGATCCTCCCCAACTTTTATCTGAGAAGATACTTTTTTGGTTACGCAACATCCGCCCCACACACCTGGTGTATCGTTACCGGAATAAAGTATACCTGGAGCCTTATCTGCCCAGTAGATTTTCTCGTCAATTTAGGTATAGTTAATTGTTCCTGGATCGTCCTAACGCTTGCTTGAGCTTTGAGGGCAGTGTACTCGATGGCGTTCGGGCTTGGCATTATTATAATGTGGCCCATACCCGGGCCAGCTTCTCAGTCCCCGATGCCAAGATGGCAGGGGATATTTTGTATATAGCGGCCCTTTATCATGTTGCAGCGAGCAAGCCTCCTGTCGATTTTGATATAAATACTAGCTTCATCGCTGGTACCGATTTGGCTGAGAAGCCAGAGGGATCCAAGAAGAGGAAGAGGGGGGCGAACAGGGTTCCTGCGCCGGACTCAGAGTCCACTAGGGCGGATGAAGAGGATGACGAGCAAGACGCCGATGAATCATCGCATTCTTCGGACGAGGATGTTGGGAATCAACCCCCTATCATGCCGGATGAAAGGGCTGCGGGTCAACCGTCTACCCGGTCTGACGAGGTGGTGGAGGATCAACCATCTGTGGTACATGGCCCTTCGCGTAAACGAAGCAGGCGCGTGACTACCGCTGATGACCAAACCTATTCTACAATGCATGCTGCGGTAAGACATCGCAGGCTGTTTGATGATGATGTGGACGTTATTCCTGAGGTAATTTGGGCTTCAGCTGTTTCCTTTCTTCTTCTTCAATGTTATGGCCTAATCATTTATTTCTTTTGCTCTTTATAGGCGTCGGATGAGCTCGCTCCTCAGGACCCGATTACTGAGGCTGACCCGGTCCTGTCTTATTTAGTCAGTGATGTGTGCACCGCTATCACTGCTGCTGGGGTGCTTCCGGTTGTGGTCGAGGATTCCCACCTTGCTGGGACCTCAACCCAGGGGGATGGGGGCTTTACCGCACCCGTCCCTAAGACATATGAACCCCAACATGATGACTTTGTGCGTGGGGAAACTACGCCGGCTGTGAACGAGCCGTCACCTCCCCGCTCTTCCCCTGGTAATACAAATCAAACCATAGCTCGTGAATAAGCCTATGTATTTCGTCCTCTTATCTTTCAGATTATGTCGACTAATGGTTGCTTTGGATATTCAGGTCCCAACCCTTCATTGCCAGTGATGAATATTGCTGGATCGAACCCTACCGGAGAGGGCCTGACGGAACCTTCCTGTATCGAGGGACCTTCGTTTGGGTCGAGCTCGGGGTCCCAGGTAGCAGTGCAGATGGGACAAGGGACGATGCTTCCTGTGTCCTCCTCTGCGAATGTAGTTTCGGGGGTCAACCTTTCCTCCCTGCCGAGCATCTAGGCTCTTCGGGCGGCGGAAGAGGAGTTAGCCGCCATTCAAGCATCTTTCCATACGGAATTTGCTTCCTTGGTGGCGGGTGCAGTAACTTATGAAGCTGCTCCTTCGGTACCGACTGCCACTCTCCCTCTGACGTCGTCCTCTACAGAGGTCTTGGATGACGCGTTACAGGACGTGGTTGCCAGTTTCCATCGCCACCTGAAGAGGGGGATCGAGGCAGCAGTGGAAAGGGGGACTCCCTTTACTCTGGCCTGTCGATGTGCCGGTGGCCAGATTAATATCCTTATGATGCTCCCGGGCGGAGGGGAACTGGCTGCACGTCTGGAGCCTAAGCTATTAGAAGCTGATCGTCTCGTGGCCCAGTTTCGTTCGTTGCAACAGACTGATTTACCCGCGGTCATAAATCAAGAGCGCAACTTCCTCATTATCACGGTAGAGAAGGTTATAGCTGCCCGGGAATCGCTCAAGCCGGTTATATTGAAGGACCGCCGGGATTTGACCCGGTTGCACGATCAGTGGAGCCGTCGGGCTGACGATTGTGCGGCTCGGGAAGCGGCTGCCTCTCGCGGGGTAACCGACACCCGGGAACAAATCCTCGAACTCCAGAGAAAGCTGGCATTCTTAGAATCTGAGCTGGAAGCTGCTTGTACTGAAAAAGGAATCGCCATCCAGGAAGCTGACAAGCTTAGCAGGGCCTCTGCCAATCTAGAACTTGCCCTGAAGAAGATACAAACCAACTGGCAGGCATGTATGTATCTGAATGACGCAGAGCAACTATCCTAAGAGGCCGAGCGCCGAGCTAAACAGAGGCTTGAGCGGGGGAATGTCTTGGTGAGTGATCGGCTCCTGGAATTGTGTAATGCTGAGCTGTAGTCGGCCCTTTCTTCCTGTTTTGTTTCTATTTTCTTTCTTTCTGAAAGGGACGTGATCCCAAAATATGTAATACTTTTTTCTTCCTTCAAATAAAGAGTACTTTCCCTTCTACCCTTCATTTGCATTTGTTTGTTGTACCTGCGATATTGCGGTAATGTTCTCCCCCGTATAGGGGATATATTTGTGGACCTGTTACCCATGGCATATCTTGTTTTTAGGTACAGATAACAAGTTTTGGTCAGAATACCTGAAGCAGCCATGGCAAATTGGTTATGGGTGCTCTTGGTATTGGAAAAAGGAATGCCGTAGAGCAACTGGGCTCCTGGGGCATGATGAGACGGTAGGTTTGTGCTAAAAAACTTAGCTGAGGATATTTATGGGCCTATTATCCTTAGCGTATCCTGGTTTAGGATACGACTAATAGGATGAAGGGGAACCGACATACTTGCTCAGAGGTAATGAGGACATGGCAAGTAGGAAAGTTTTTTAAACGTAGAGTCTTCCTACTCAGGGGTAATGAGGACATGGCAGGAGCGAACTCGACGGAGGATATTGGTGGTCAACAGAGGACATTTGTGGTCAACAGAGGACATTTGTGGACCTATTACCCTTGGCGTAATCCTGTTGTGGGTACAGATAATAGGTCAAAAGGGGATCATCATACTTACTCAGAGGTAATGAGGACTGGCAAGTATAAAGGTTTCTTCGACGGAGCCTTCCCATTCATAGGTAATGAGGACATGACAGGAGTAGGCTCAATGAAGGAGGGCACATAGAATGACTCAGAGGTAATGAGGACATGGAAGTTCTATGTAAGAGGTGATTTATTTTTGGCAGAAGTGGAACGACTCAGAGGTAATGAGGACATGGTCGTTTTAGAAATTTGTGGATCGACTACCCTTTTTGTGCACTGGGAGTGCGGGTATTAGATCATGAGGGAGGATCTCCTTCAAGAAGAAAGTTCAGAGGTATGATCATACATGACTTGCTACCTGAAAGAGTGACCGAGATGTGAGTTCAGAGGTACCAGCGGGTACATGACTCGAGAATCTGGAGAATGGTGAGCGTGAATTCAGCGATACCAGCGGGTACATGACTCAAAAATCTGGAAAACTATGAGGGTGAGTTCAGTGGTACCAGCGGGTATATGACTCAAAAATCTGGAAAACTATGAGGGTGAGTTCAGTGGTACCAGCGGGTACATGACTCAAAAATCTGGAAAACTATGAGGGTGAGTTCAGTGGTACCAGCGGGTACGTGACTCAATAATCTGGAGAATGTTGTTTAGACATAATATTTCTTCAGGAACTTGCCGTTGACGGGCAATATGAGAAAGTCTCCGTTTTGCTTAGCGATGCGGTAAGCACCGTTGGAGAACACGGCCTCGATGACAAATGGACCTTCCCATTTTGGCCGGAACTTGTCGGCGGTCTTGTGAGTCATGACCATTGGCCTCCGGACTGCCAGAGCAAGATCGTCCATTTGGAATGTTCTGATTTTGACCTTCTTGTTGAAGGCTCCTGAGATGCGTGCTTGGTATAGCTCGATCCTTTGCTGAGCTAGGAGGCGCTTTCATCTAGGGCCTCCAACTCTTATAGTCGACGTCGGTAGTTGTCATCCGTCGTCAATTGATAAGTGAGGGCGACGCGGAGTGAGGGTATTTGAGTCTCTAATGGAAGAACTGCCTCACTCCCGTATACTAGAGAGAATGGTATGTTCCCGGTAGCTGTTCGGACTGTAGTATGGTACGCCCATAAACACTCGTCGAGCTTCTCGTTCCAGTCGTGTTTGTTGGAGGGAACAAACTTCTTGAGAAGTTTGATGATTGTTTTGTTGAATGCCTCTACCAACCCGTTCGTCGCCGGGTTGTACGGTGTCGAAGCAATATTCTGAATACGGTGCTTATCGCAAAACCGATAGAAAATATGGCTTGCAAACTGCGGACCATTATCATGGATGATCCTTCGGGGCAGTCCAAATCGGTAGATGACGTGATGCTTAAGGAAGCTGATCACGTTTGAAGTCTTGACTTCTGCGAGTGGGACAGCTTCCGCCCATTTGGAGAAGTAATCAGTGATCGCAAGTATGAAGCGATGTCCTCAGGAGGAAGGTGGGGTGATTGGACCAATGATATCCATTCCCCATGCTTCGAATGGCCAGGACGCCACTGTCGGATATAGAAATTCGGATGGTTGGTGAATGAAGTCCGCGTGGACTTGGCATGCTTTGTATTTTCTTGCATAGTCTATCGTATCTGCCACCATTGTGGGCCAGTAGTAGCCCATTCGGCGGAGGCAGTCTTGCAATTTAGGGCCAGGCTGATGGGCCCCGCAGACACCGTCATGAGATTCTCGTACGGCTTCTTTGGCTTCTGCGTTTGACAGACACTGAAGCAGTAATCTGTCATAGGAGCGGCGATACAGTATTTTTGTCTCTATATCGTAGAAGAATCTGAGAGAACGCCGTCTGATGGAAGTGGCTTCCTTTGGGTTCTCGGGCAGGATATCGTAGACGACGAAGTCGATGAATGGTTGTCTCTAGTCTGGGGCATCATCGATCGTCTGGGCAGAATAACTCGCCACGAATTGCACATTATTCTTGGGACAGACCAGTTCGTAGCCTATCACATCTACTGATTGGCGATCATAGTTTGGAACTGCTAGGGAAGTGGCAAGACCAGCTAGGGCATCAGCTTTGATATTTCGGAGTCTGGGGACATGTTTGATAAAGAACCCCTCAAACGACGAGATGATGTCAATCGCTATTTAGGGATAAGGGATCATGTCTTCGTGGCGGACCTCGTATGAGCCCCGGATCTGATTGACGATTAGTTGGGAAATGCCGTATGCTTCAAGGTATTCTACCCCCAGCTCTCTTGCAAGTTGGAGGCCAATGACCAGAGCGTTGTACTCGGCCGCATTGTTCGAGCAGGGTTCTGTGAGGAAATAAGCACGGTTAATCACCAATCTGGAAGGGGAGACCAGTACTACCCCGACTCCGACGACGATATTGCCTTTAGGTCCGGTCCTCGAAGCACCGTCGAAGAACATTCGCCATATATCATCGTGAGAGGTTGCATGCGAGTCGGCGACCTCATCTGGGATCTCTTCATATATTCTGGAGGACTCTGAGCCTGGGTGGGCTGCTAAGAAGTCTGCCAGGGCTTGACCTTTGACTGATTTTGTGGGACGAAGATCATATGATAAGGGGACAGCAATATTGCCCATGTAGCGAGGCGAGAGCTGAGTGCCCCTGGTTTATTCATGAGGACCCTGAGAGGGTTGACTTGTGAGATCACATGTATCGTTTGTCCGGTGACATAGTGCCGCATTTTCTGAATGGCAAACACCAGGGCAAGGCTTTCCTTCTCCACAGCGGTGTATCGGTGCTCTGGCCCAATCATCATTCGACTGAGGTAATATATGGCTTGCTCATGGCCTGCGTCGTTGTTTTGTGCCAGCAGAGCCCCGAGGGAATGTTCCATTGCTCGTACATAGAGCAGGAATGGTTTTCCAGAAATCGGGGCCACCAGGACTGGAGGGTTCGACAAATATTCTTTGATGCTGTCGAAAGCGCGCTGGCATTCTTCATCCCATACGAATGAGACGCCTTTCTTTATGAGATGGGTGAATGGTCGACATCACCCGGAGAGATTGGAAATGAACCTCCTGATGTACGTTAGCCTCCCTTGAAGGCCTCTGAGTTCGCGGAGATTTCTCGGAGGACCCATCTCCATGATTGCTTTCGTCTTCTCAGGGTCTACATGGATACCCTGTGTAGTGATGATGAAGCCCAAGAACTTCCCGCTGGATATGCCCAGAAAGGACTTCGTAGGGTTCATTTTTAAATTGTGCGCTCGTATTAGGTCGAATACCGTCCTTAGATCCTGCATATGGTCTCCTTTGCAGCGACTCTTAACGGCTATATCGTCAACATAGCACTCCACTGTCTTGCGTAAGTGGTCTCTGAAGATGATGCTCATGGCTCTTTGATATATGGCACCGACATTTTCAAACCGAAAGGCATGACTGTGTAGCAGTACGTGCCAATTGGTGTTCGGAATGATGTATGCTTTTTGTCGTCAGGAGACATTTTGATTTGGTTGTACCCCGAGAAGCCATCCATGAATGACATACGTTCGAAGCCGCAGGTATTGTCGATCATGATGTCTGTGATAGGAAGGAAGAATTTATCTTTGGGGCACGCCTCGTTCAGATTGCGGAAGTCGATGCAGATTTGAATCTTCCCATTCTTCTTGAGGACGAGCACTATATTGGCGACCCAATCGGGATGTTGTTCCCCACGAATGAAGCCGCAGGATATCAGTTTGTTGACTTTGGCTTCGATCGCGTCCATGATGCCTGGGCGGAAGTGTCGCTGTTGTTGCTTGACTGGCTTCGCATCCGGCCGAATGTTGAGTTTGTGAAGGGCAATATCGGGATTTAACCCTGGCATGTCTTTATAGCTCCAGGCAAATACATCAATATATTCTCTGACAAGTTCTAGCAGCGACTCCCGCTCTTCGTCTGCTAGGCTTTTACTGACGAAAATTAGTTTTGGAAAAGATTCGCTGTCGAGGTCAACCTGTATGACTTCATCTTCAGTAGGAGGTTCTCTCAGTTCGAACCGTTTTTCCCATTGTGCATCCAATTGCTGGGCCCACGGCTCTAGCTCGAGGATCTCGGGGATGTCTTCATTTTCTTCGTAAGCATCGGCGAATGCCATGTTGACTGACAAGACTTGTCTGAACACGTCTCCGATGCTGGTATCCGAGTCAGAAGTTGGTGACCCGGTTGAATGTGACTGCCAGTCGCATTCTTCATCTGAACTCTCAGGGGTCGTAGTAGGCATTACATAACCTAACCCGCATCGAGTTTTGCTATAGTAGTCCCGTGGTTTGCCCGTCGGGACTGGCGGCTTTAAAGGTAATCGTCGCCCAGTGCCGTAGTTCAAACCTGGCATCATCTCCAGATCATACCCCTGTTTCTGCATGAGATATTTGGATTGGGGGCTATAAAGATACAGAGGCAGTCTTCCGGCATCTAACCCGAGGTCGTCTTCCTCTATGGTGAAGGGATGCGGGTCATCCTTCCTGCCGAAGATGATTGGATGGTCCCCTCCCTCGATTATTCGATAAGCATCTTCTACTGGAGTAAGCTGGATTGCGGTGTACACATTTGTCACCTGTGTGTGTAGGTGAGTGCCTATACCGTGTTCTATAGCATACATTGTACATAGCTTATTGAGCTCGGTGTAGTTCAAAGATAATCCTTTATTGATGAAGTAAGGTATCTTTTCTAGGGGGATTACATCATCAGCAGAGGGAACATCAGTGTGGGCAGCCACATACTTGGCTAGCTCTGGTTCCTCTTCGGCTACCCCCTGTGTAAGTGAAGACTGAGGGGACGCCCTAGGCAGCTTGATTGTCAGAGGTTCAGCTGATAGAGCAGAGCGTGGAGTTGTTGGCAGACTAGCGACCCCCAGTTTGGCACTTGATGTGGAGCGAGGAGTGGCTGGTTTGCTAGAAGTGTCAGACCTTGCATCGGGGTGACGACCCTTCTTGGGAAGGCGTATCGTTAGTGGCCTATCGGAGGGATTGAGTTTCTCCGTTTGGGGTTGATCGACTCTCGGCAGTCTGATTATTAGTGGCCCCGTTGTGAGTCTCGACACTTGGCCGGACCTTGGCAGCCGGATTATCATCTGCTCCTCCTGCGCCGAGAGACTGATCGCGTCCTTCCGCAGAGTGGCAGTAAGGGGTACGGACCTGCCCGAATTGAAACCGCTGATGGCGGTGCTTGTGGGTGTCAGGCGATGCATTAGAATGCAGAGATGATGTAGCAGACCCTTCAGGAAGATGCTTATGGAAGAGCCAGGATCTATGTGCATCCGATCCACCTTCACGTCGCCGATGTATCCCGTGTAGTATAGCGGGCGAACATGTAGGTTGGTTTTGATGAGCATGTCCTGCGGAGTGAAGACAATATTGGGCATTTCTCCCGTACATGCGCTGTCTTGGAGATCAGTAGGCGGGTTTTCTCCCGTGAGGTTGACCTGAGCCAGGTATGCATCGACATTCTGGAGTGCATCGCTCAAAGCTGCACGAACATCCTTGGAGAGTCTCAGGAGCTCGTATAATGATAACTTGGCCGGTGTGTTGGCCAACTGCGCTAATATGTCGAAGTTGTAGGGCTTCTCCAGTCCCTGTGATGCCTCTTTTCGGAGGGATTTGTCAAAACGAGTCTCTCTTGGCCTAGGCTTGTCGGTCGTCGAAGGCTGAGCCGGTCCCGGAGCATCAGTTGTAGTGGATTGATAATTTTCAGCTGGGTTGTCAACCACAGGTTGGGATTGCGCTCCAGACCGTGTGACGACGGCTGTAGCTTCTTCAATATCTGCCGAGATCGTGCGGCAGGATCTGACTTTTCCACCCTTTTTCTTACAGGTAGAAGATGATATGGGCCGAGTCACTTCCGATACCAAATCTGGATGGATCCACATGACCTCCCCTCATGATGTGGTGAGGGGCACTAGACCAGCAGCCTGATCTCGGGGAGGTGGAAGATTAGCAATCTCTATTGTCGCCAGAGGGATGGGGACCACCCCGTCCTGAGTTTCCGTGGGAGGAAAGCTGCCGAATTGTACCGACACCATATTGGCTGCCACCGTTACCTCTTCGAAATCGATAGCCAAAGCGTTCGAATCGATGAGGTTTTGGATGTACCATTTCAGCTGGTAGCAGTCATGTGTAGCATGGTGGACGTAGCGATGATAATGGCAGTACTTTGGATTCTCCATCTCTGTCGGCCGCGGTTCTCGTCTTGGGGGAGGAAGCTGAATTCTGTCCCCTTGTATGAGCATATCCAAGATGGGCTTGACGTGACCGTCTTCGAAGGAGTACGTGATCTGCGACCATTGTTTGTCTGCTGGCTTTGGCTCAAGTTTTTGTGCCGTGTCGGCCACCGTAGCCTGCTTGCCCCTGCTGTCTCGATTGTTGAAGGAATTACCCCCATTGTCGTTGTTGGTGTTAGGACGTTTGCCCTTGTTCTCTCCGTCCGAGATGTGCAACCCCAATTGGCGAGCCTTCTTCAATCGTTCTTCCGCGCTTGTGGCGCTAATGATGAACGTCTTCCAATCCTTGAATTGACTTTCACCCATCCAGAGACTGATCGTTGGAAGCAGTCTCTTTTGGCAAATTTCAATCAAGGAGGAATCCGAATTTCCGGAGGGCAGCTTCATGGCGGTTTGGCGGAACCGCTCAATGTAGTTCCTTATCAGCTCCTTCTCCCCTTGGACGACGTCCATGAGGGTGGACATGGTGACGTCCTGCCCTACTTCGTAGAATCTCTCCAAGAACAGGCGCTTGAAGCCGACGAAGGAGTGGATGCAGCTGTCCGGCAGATTGCGATACCAGTCGAAAGCGACTCCTTCCAATGCCCCGACGAATAATCGGGTGAGAATAGCATCATCATGGGACAGATGGCCGGTGGTGACCTCGAAGTAAGTGATGTACCGACTTGCTGAGGTCTTGCCATCATAGGGATTGATGTTGAACGGCTTATATCTTGGTGGGAAGGGAACATCTCTCCATGCAGCCGGGTATGGTTGCCGTATTCTGAGGTCTTGAGAGTTTTCTCGGGCGTGAAACATGGCCCGGAGCTCTTGGACCTCTCTTCTTGCTTCCTGGCATCATCTGCAGCGGTAGGAGCCGTTATTTCGGGAGGATTGTTGTACGGGTTCGGTGCCGCTGAGTTCGAGTCCGCATTGACCGCGGGACCCATGCTTGTTTGGCCAGGTGTTCCTCCTTGCAGAGTTGGAAGAGCCGCCTTGATTTCATCTACAGACTTGACCAAGGCCTATAGTATGGCCTCCAGAGTGTCGATGCGCTGGCGATCACTGGAACCACTTTGATTACTGTCCGTCATGAACACCGTCCTTATATGATGAGAAACGGAAGGGACGGTGGAGGACGTATCCTCCGAGTCATACCCATGTACCGAGAAGTCATCGGGATATGTGGGAATATTCTCTTCTGGTTCGGACTCGGAGGGAATAGTACCCCCGGCTTCAGAGCTTGCTTCATCTTGAGAGTCGTGGACGTCCTCGGGGACGCCGACTTCGGCTGTATCTGATGGGAGAGTTGTTTCCTCAGGCTCGTCCCCTTGGAACATCGGATTATCGTGGATGTTCGGAGGAGTGCTACCCCCAGTTCCAGCGACCCCCAGTGATGTGGATGATGAATCTTCCATTGTAGCAGATTTCGTCTTTGAACGGGTGCCTTGGAAAACTCCAGTAGTGGACAACCGTTTAGACGACAGTTTCTTAGCTGTAGTGGTTGATATCTTTGGGCTGGAGATGCTTGTCTTTCTCCCTCTCCCCTCGGCGGGGATTTTCTGAGTGGAATTACAGGAGACAACAGGAGGTGCCTCATCCCCGGAGCTTGGATGTTGTAGTCTTTGGAAGACAGATGACCGGTTTTCTTTCACTGTCGCGTTGTTGCAACAGCAGTTGACGATGATCTGGGTGCAGTGACGTCCATGTGAGGACTCTTTGCACATCGAGGCCCCTTCTCTTTCCTTGCGTTTGTGGAGGATGGCCTCACGCAAGTCAGATGGGTCTGGATCGACCATATTTGTTGTAACGCCCCAGTCCCAAAATACGTAGGACTAGGAACGTAGACATGCCAGATGTATTCATACGAAGTATACTCCAATATATGGATGCCTCGTATAAATACATAAGCTGTAAAATGCAGTTGAACCATAACTAATCTCATCCACGCAAAAATAAATGAATAAAAGACATCATATAAAGATAATGAAATGTCTTGATATAATATGTTGGGCGGAGACAAATCCGCTACCAACAAAATAAAGAAAAGTACATAGAAAATGAAATGAGTGGCGAGCGAAGCGAAGACGATCCAAATGCAATCATCCTCGAAGAAATAGAGAAGATCACGGCTGGAGCTAGAACACCTGCGAAATACAATAGCACACACCTGGCAAGACAACCAGGTCCTCAGAGGGACGTAACAAGACACATAATATTATGCCATATAAACTGAATAAATATTGCTCAAATAAATAAGGGGTACTTGCAATAGGGTACCTAACCGTACTATAGTAAGTGCAATAAGAACAAACCTTTGACGCATGGGTCGGGTCAGGAATTAGGAATCAGGACCGTACCTTCCACTGGAGATAACCGGCAATCAGGACCGTACCTTCCACTGGAGATAACCGGCTTATCAGGACCGTACCTCCCATTAGAGATAACCGGCAATCAGGGCAGTGCATATATGACCCATACATTAAGGAGATGTTCTTCCCACCCAATGCCTACCATGTTGTATCCACAACAGTAAACCTCTATAACCGCTAAGTCAAACTAGCATGCAATCTCTATTAGCGGTTATTCCTATCGTACGGCTTATACGCACCGGTGGCCAGCCAGTCACGCATGTCCGTGTTCTACATGCGACACACAACTTCGTGATACCACGTGTCAAGGCCATGAATGCAACACACAAGGTGGTCCCTTAAATCTAAGTTTAATGAGTAAGAAAAATAATACATTGCAGGAACAATAAATGAACAGTAATTTCTAACAGGTTATGCTATGTATCACAGTTTATTTTGAATAAAGAAAATAATAATAATGCATGAAATATGAGCTAAAATAATTAAACAACAAATGGCAAGGTGTCTTTCCTGGTAGTACGCCTGGTGTGCTGCAATGATCATTGTGGCATGAACTGCGATTTTGGTGTAACAACTACACAAGGGGACCTCTGATGGTGGCACGGACAATGTCATTGAGTCCGGAATAGTCAAATTGGCTAGGGACGATATAAATAAGCTCGAGATTTGGAAGATGATAAGGAACGAACGATTGATTATGGATAAGATTATATAATCGAAGAAAATCTTTAGAAATAACTATAACATTTTTTTGAAAAATATATCCATTATATTTAAAATAACTATATTTCTATTAGTAAAACAGTTTTAGATCAATACTTGAAAGTCATGAAAATCATCTTTATATCAAAACTATAACTTGCTTGTAGAAAATATTACAACCAAATTTACTACCATAAAATATATAATAATTAAACTTCAAACCCGATTTGAAATTACAGGTAGGGCCAAGCCCAATACTATATATTTATCACAAATACAATCTTTGAAAATATTTATTATATAATTATATGCAATATCATTAAGAGCAAATGTCATAGAGATCGATATTACTAAACAATAAACCCCAATAACAACAGTAGCCACTCTAATCATATTATCTAACGATATTTAATATATGGCACAATCGTATCTTTTATAAAAATATAACAACAATAATAATAATGATACTAATAATGATAATGATAATGATAATAATAATAATATTAATAATAATAATAATAATAACCTCGTTTTAACAAAGTATCTAATTGTCTGGCAGCTACTCTTCGTTAAACCATCAAGAGTAAAACAATGAGTGTTCACAAACACCAAATACTTAAAAGAACAAAAGAACAGGAGCAAGCAAACAGGAATTTAAAATAATAAAATAAAAATAAAAATAACTTAATTAATAAATAAAAGTAAAATACCAGCGAGCAGTGCCAAGCACTGCATTCTTCTTTTAACTATAGAGAGAGAGGGAGAATGGTCTTTAGGAATTCAGAAGGAGAAAGAGAAGCAGCGAGTGAGAGAGTGGTCGGGGAACGATCGGGACGGAGCGAGGGAGAGAAAGTGGAGTCGGGGGTCGGTGAGCGGTGAAGGCGGCAGAGGAGAAGAAAGAGGGGACGGCGGCGGACGGCTTAGGGCGGTGGCAAAATGATCGGAGGGGGACGAGGAGTCGATGAAGGAGGACGAGGAGTCGGCGGAGAGGGGGTTGGCACGGCAGAGGGTTTTCTCGGTGGTCTGAACTACAGCTGTAACGCCCCAGTCCCAAAATACGTAGGACTAGGTACGTATCCATGCCAGCTGTATTCATACGAAGTATACTCCAATATATGGAAGCCTCGTATAAATACATAAGCTGTAAAATGCAGTAGAACCATAACTAATCTCATCCACACAAAATAAATGAATAAAAGATATCATATATCAACTATGAATTTGTCTTGATACAATATGTTGGGCGGAGACAAATCCACTACCAACAAAATAAGGAAAAGTTCATAGAAAATAAAATGAGTGGCGAGCGAAGCGAAGACGACCCAAATGCAATCATCCTCGAAAAAGTAGCGAAGATCACGGCTAGAGCTAGAGCACCTACGATAGACAATAGCACACACCTGGCAAGACAACCAGGTCCTCAGAGGGACGTAACAAGACACATAATAGTATGCCATATAAACTGAATAAATATTGCTCAAATAAATAAGTAAATCGAATTATAACCTGTTCCAATACGCACCTACTGAACGAGCGTACCATCCCCCCAACCAAACAAGGACAAGAGATGGTAAACTAATTCACGGTAACGTATCTTCCCATGCTATGAATCTAATATGGTATCCGGACCCCAACAAGGTTTAATACCTTCTCATCGAAGTAGTTAGTCACACCTACAACCAAAACAAGGACAAGATGTGACGAACTAATCCGCGACAAGTTATTGTTCCAAGTCACGGTCAGATACAAGTACCCAAACCAAAAGTACTCGTACCTAACGGATAGGGTAGCCTACCATTCTAAGTGAAATGTTGTTAAGAACAATCCTTCCTACGCATGGGCCCTGGCTAAATAGGATCGGCATAGTCCCCTCTTAGGCACCAGAGGCCCCAGCAGTAAGAGCATGACGTTCCACAGAATCGTCAGTGGCCGTCAGTAATCATGGATAATCTGACCCGCATCTCCGGCGGAGCTCACGGGTTACAAAAGGGAAAGTGCATCGAAGCCCATACGCTAAGGAATTGTCCTCCCTGCCCAATGCCTACCGTGTTGCATCCACAACACAAACCACTATAACCGCTAAGTCAAACTAGCATGTAACTTCTATTAGCGGTTATTCCTATCGCACGGCTTGTATGTACTGGTGGCCAGCCAATCACGCACTTCCGTGTTCTACATGCGACACACAACTTCGTGGTACTACGTGTCAAGGCCAATGAATGCAACACACAAGGTGGTCCCTTAAATCTAGGTTTAATTTGAAAAAAAAAATAATACACAGCAGAAAATATAATGAACAGTAAGTTCTAACAGTTATGCCATGTATCACAGTTTATTTTGCATAAAAAAAATAAATAATGCATGAAATATGAGCTAAAATAATTAAACAGCGAATGGCAAGGTGTCTTGCCTGATAGGGCGCCTGGTGTGCTGCGATGATCAAGGTGGCACGATCTGCAACTTTGGTGCAACAACTATACAAGGGGACCTCGGATAGTGGCACGGACAGTTCCAATGGGTTCGGGACGGTCAAATTAGTTAGGGTGGACATAAGGTAGTCTCAAAATGGGCGAAAGAATAGGAATAATAGGACTAATTATGGACGAAAGGATAATCAAGGAATATTCGATAAATAATATATAAAAGAAATTTATAATGCTGGAAAATATTTCTTAGTAGCTTAAAAAATAGTTTTTAGATAAATGTTTGAAAATAATAGAATTATTTTTAGGCAAAAACTTCAGTTTGTCCCAAATAGGATTCTAGGTAAAAAATACTATATCTTATTAGTAAAAATAATAGAAATAATAATAATAATAGAAATAATAAAAGTAAAGTAGTAATAATAATGGTAATAATAATGACCACAACATAACCGTAAAAACGAAATCTATATATTTACAAAATCATTTTACTAATATCCCTACATAAATAGTTGCATACATACAAATATCTTTATAATAATAAAAGGGTAGGATTATAAAAGTATCATATATACATTATATATGTACCAATATATGTATACTAGTATCTACTGCTAATAATAATAATAATGATAATAATAATAATAATAACAATAATAATAATCATAATAATAAACTAATATTAGTAGTAAGTAATCAGTGAAACAAAAATACAATAAATAAATAATAATAATAATAATAATAATATTAATATTAATATAAACTAACGTTATAATACTGTTCTCTCGAGTTCTCTCTCTGATGAAAAAAAACAAATCAGAAAAGGGAAAGAGAGGGATAGAGAGAGAAAGAGAGGCGGGAAAAGGGAGGAGTGAGCGGAGAGGGGATCGATAGGGAGGCGGAGACCGGTCGGAGGGATGAGTGAAGCCGGTGGGCGGATCATCGGAGAGGGGGAGAGGGATCGGAGGACTGACAGTGAGGTCGGGAGAGGACGATGAGGGAAGGAGCCGGAGTGAGGAGCGGGAGGTGATCGGAGTTCGGCGGCGTAGGGGCGACGCGGCCGGAGGACAGGGGTTTTGACGACGGCGCTTGGCCGAGGATGCAGGCGGCGCGAGGGTTCCGGCGGACGCTGTCTCGACGTGCGGCGGAGGAGGAGGAAGGGTCTGGGAAGAGGGTTTCGACAGGGCTCGTGCGGCGGAGCTGCAGTTTGGCACGGAGGAGGTCGGCCGACCAGATCCGGCGGGTTGGGGCGGTGGTCTTTGGCGCTGGGCACGGTGGAGGGGTCTGACGGCCGGCGGGGAAAGTCCGAGACTCCCTTCGACGCTCGAGTTCGACAGGGAGCTCCTGTCGGTGGAGTCCAGATGTCGCGGCGGGCTGGTCGTCGCGGCGACCCGAGGTAAGGTGGTGGTTTCTATTTTTAGTTTAATTTGGTACTGGTTTGGGGCGGGCGGCCGATCGCTGTGGCGATCAGTCGCGGTGGCGGTGGTGTAGCGGATTTGTACTGGTGGCGGGTGGCTGGTTTTGGCAGGTGGGGCTCCAATGGTGGTGTTAGGCCGGCGAGGTGTTCGGGTTGCTGCGGCGGTGGTTGTGGAGGTGGGATTAGATGGTAGTGGTGTCGACGGAGATGAGTTCCGCCACGGTGGTGGTGGAGTTGGCTGTAGGGTCGGGAAAGTTGGTCTGATGACGTGTTTGCGACGGTCGGGTTAGTGATCGACCGGAAGCGGGGCTGGTCGTGGGTGATGGTGTGGTGAGGGCTGTCGAGTTGGGTTTGATGGAGTCGGCCAGGGTGACGGGGATGGTCGGGTTAGGTTTAGAGTTTTGGGTTAGGGCTAGGGTTAGGAATCGTGTCGGGATTGTCGACACGAAGGAGAGAATAATGTACATGTAAAAATAATGGAATAAGAATTGGACGGGGAACACGGACACGATGCACGCACGTGGTAGAGAAATATTTGTGGAATTATGGCTTGTGGAGAAATAATGGAGGAGTACCTGCTTATTTATAGGATGTGAGAATTCCCATTAAGATAGGGATTATGATATTTTAAAACCCAAATTAGATAATTCATCTATTTATTTAAATCAATTCAATAAATCCAAATCCAATCAAACTCCAATTCCAAATACATTCAAATTTAAATCTAATTAAATTCTTAGTTTAAAATCAATGGGATAAATCAAATTTCAAATGTTAACTATTTAAATAAATACATAAGTTCAAATCACGATTTAAATTGCCATAATAAATTCAAAATATGTTTTCAAAAAATAATAATAATATTAATTTCGAAAATTATATTATTATTTAAATAAATTAACAAGATATTTATGAAATATGTGTATGCACGAAAAATTATTTATTAATAATAATTATTTTCATAAAAGACTTTTTATAATAAAATAACGGACTTGAAAATGTTGGTCTGTTAGCTAAAACAAATTATTACATGTATTATTTTGAAACTATAAAATAGATAAAATGTTTTTCTAAAAATATGTATGCTCACACATATTCGCACTCGTCGAGCAATTACGAAAAACGAATATTCGTGCACGACGTACAATACGTACAATACAAAATTTTAAATTTTAATAATTAAAATATAGTAGAAATTTAGGGGTTTTACATCCTACCCAACTTAAAAAAATTTCGTCCTCGAAATTAAGAATTAGTAGGGGTGAGAAGACACAAGGGGGTATCGATGGGGATCAATCGATAACAAAAATAGTGCCGTAAGAATCGCGATCTAGATTATAGAAAAAAATAATACGGTATGGCCACGGGTAATGAATGAGGGTCACGATTAAGAGAACGAAATATATTCACTTAAATTAAGCGATTAGAGGGTCTTGATAGGGTCGAGTAGTTTAGGATGAAGATATAGCAACATCGAGTGAGAATGGTCATAGCCGATGGGAAGGTTAGAGGAAGTTCTAGCACGACGCCATCGTCCTTCGAAAATTAGTGAAGGCGAAAGCAATATAGAGTTCGAAGGAGGCGTTATCGAATACGAATACGTGATTCAAAGGCGATCGAAGAATTTCAAAAGAATTGTCAAGGCAGTCGTGGATGGGGCTCTAAGGACACGTTTAGCTACGTCCCCATCCATGTAGAATGATAGATATAAGCGAACCAAAGTGCACTCGGTTGATCAGACCATCCTGCACTGGTTCTGATTAGGCAATATGTTAGTGGGAGCTCTTCCATTAACATACGTCTTGAACAAGCTCGATAAAAAGATAAGCTTGCAAAAACTAGGCTACGTTTAGCATCGTTAGTCAAGGTGGTAAAATCATAGGCACGAGAGTTTAAGATTAAAAGAAAGCAGAATGATTCTAAGTCATATCTTATGTTGGTCTTTATACAGTCGTCCTATAGTCTTCTTGGCCAAGTCTTTGGTTGGCTAGACGGGTTAGGTCCTCCAGATTCTAGGATCTAAATAAGGTTGCTAATATAGGTCACTAGGTCAAAAGGGTTGCTAGGTCATAAGGTACTCTACCCAACTTAAAGAATTAAACTAATGGTGTTTTGGGACAACTAACTAGTAGGGTCAATCTCTAGCAAGCACGAAGGGAAGATAAGAATCGGGATGGAAGGAAGCAAGCAAGATGCAATTGATGAGTCAAACGGTAGATAAAATCAAGGAGAGAGGTCAAGTATGTGGATGAGATCCTAAACTTGTAATCCTATACGCATGCTTGCTTGGTACGGTAAAGTAACCAAACAATTTATCTTGACCTGCATGGGCCACCACAAAAACATGTAATGCTCCAGTCCCAAAATACGTAGGACTAGGTACGTATCCATGCCAGTTGTATTCATACGAAGTATACTCCAATATATGGAAGCCTCGTATAAATACATAAGTTGTAAAATGTAGTAGAACCATAACTAATCTCATCCACACAAAATAAATGAATAAAAGATATCATACATCAACTATGAATTTGTCTTGACACAATATGTTGGGCGGAGACAAATCCACTACCAACAAAATAAGGAAAAGTACATAGAAAATGAAATGAGTGGCGAGCGAAAGCGAAGACGACCCAAATACAATTATCCTCGAAGAAGTAGCGAAGATCACGGCTAGAGCTAGAGCACCTGCGAAAGACAATAGCACACACCTGGCAAGACAACCAGGTCCTCAGAGGGACGTAACAAGACACATAATAGCGTGCCATATAAACTGAATAAATATTGCTCAAATAAATAAATAAATCGAATTATAACATGTTCCAATACGCACCTACTGAACGAGCGTACCATCCCCCCAACCAAACAAGGACAGGAGATGGTAAACTAATTCACGGTAACGTATCTTCCCATGCTATGAATCCAATATGGTATCCGGACCCCAACAAGGTTCAATACCTTCTCATCGAAGTAGTAAGTCACACCTACAACCAAACAAGGACAAGATGTGACGAACTAATCTGCGACAAATTATTGTTCCAAGCCACGGTCAGATACAAGTACCCAAACCAAAAGTACTCGTACCTAACAGATAGGGTAGCCTACCATTCTAAGTGAAATGTTGTTAAGAACAATCCTTCCTACGCATGGGCCCTGGCTAAATAGGATCGGTATAGTCCCCTCTTGGGCACCAGAGGCCCCAGCAGTAAGAGTATGACGTTCCGCAGAATCGTTAGTGGCCGTCAGTAATCATGGGTAATCTGACCCGCGTCTCCGGCGGAGCTCACGGGTTACAAAAGGGAAAGTGCATCGAAGCCCATACGCTAAGGAATTGTCCTCCCCGCCCAATGCCTACTGTGTTGTATCCACAACACAAACCACTATAACCGCTAAGTCAAACTAGCATGCAACTTCTAGTAGCGGTTTTCCTATCGCACGGCTTGTACGTACTGGTGGCCAGCCAATCACGCACTTCCGTGTTCTATATGCGACACACAACTTCGTGGTACTACGTGTCAAGGCCAATGAATGCAACACACAAGGTGATCCCTTAAATCTAGGTTTAATTTGAAAAAAAATAATACACAGCAGGAAATATAATGAACAGTAAGTTCTAACAGTTATGCCATGTATCACAGTTTATTTTGCATAAAGAAAATAACTAATGCATGAAATATGAGCTAAAATAATTAAACAGCGAATAACAAGGTGTCTTGCCTGATAGGGCGCCTGGTGTGCTGCGATGATCAAGGTGGCACGATCTGTAACTTTGGTGCAACAACTATACAAAGGGACCTCGGATAGTGGAACGGACAGTTCCAATGGGTTCGGGACGGTCAAGTTAGTTAGGGTGGACATAAGGTAGTCTCGAAATGGGCGAAAGAATAGAATAATAGACTAATTATGGACGAAAGGATAATCAAGGAATATTCGATAAATAATATAAAAGAAATTTATAATGCTGGAAAATATTTCTTATTAGCTTAAAAAATAGTTTTTAGATAAATGTTTGAAATAATAGAATTATTTTTAGGCAAAAACTTCAGTTTGTCCCCAATACAATTCTAGATAAAAATACTATATCTTATTAGTAAAAATAATAGCAATAATAATAATAATAGAAATAATAAAAGTAAAGTAGTAATAATAATGGTAATAATAATGACCACAACATAACCGTAAAAACGAAATCTATATATTTACAAAATCATTTTACTAATATCCCTACATAAATAGTTACATACATACAAATATCTTTATAATAATAAAAGGGTAGGATTATAAAAGTATCATATATACATTATATAGTACCAATATATGTATACTAGTATCTACTGCTAATATAATAATAATAATAATAATATAATAACAATAATAATAATCATAATGATAAACTAATATTAGTAAGTAATCAGTGAAACAAAAATACAATAAATAAATGATAATAATAATAATAATATTAATATAAAATAATGTTTATAACGTTGTTCTCTCGAGTTCTCTCTCTGATGAAAAAAAATAAATCAGAAAAGGGAAAGAGAGGGATAGAGAGAAAGAGGCGGGGAAAGGGAGGAGTGAGCGGAGAGGGATCGATAGGGAGGCGGAGACCAGTCGGGGGATGAGTGAAGCCGGTGGGCGGATCATCGGAGAGGGGGAGAGGGATCGGAGGACTGAGAGTGAGGTCGGGAGGGACGGTGAGGGAAGGAGCCGGAGTGAGGAGCGGGAGGTGATCGGAGTTCCCAGCGTAGGGGCGACGCGGCCGGAGGACAGGGGTTTTGACGACGGCGCTTGGCCGAGGATGCGGACGGCGCGAGGGTTCCAGCGGACGCTGTCTCAGCGTGCGTCAGAGGAGGAGGAAGGGTCTGGGAAGAGGGTTTCGACAGGGCTCGTACGGCGGAGCTGCGGTTTGGCACGGAGGAGGTCGGCCGACCAGATCCGGCGGGTTGGGGCGGTGGTCTTTGGCGCTGGGCACGATGGAGGAGTCTGACGGTCGGCGGGAAAGTTTGAGACTCCCCTCGACGCTCGAGTTCGACAGAGAGCTCCTGTCGGTGGAGTCCAGATGTCGCGGCGGGCTGGTCGTCGCGGCGACCCGAGGTAAGGTGGTGGTTTCTATTTTGGTTTAATTTGGTACTGGTTTAGGGCGGGCGGCCGGTCGCTGTGGCGATCGGTCGCGGTGGCAGTGGTATAGCAGATTTGTACTGGTGGCGGGTGGCTGGTTTTGGCAGGTGGGGCTCCGATAGTGGTGTTAGGCCTGCGAGGTGGTTCGGGTGGCTGCGGCGGTGGTTGTGGAGGTGGAATTAGATGGTGGTGGTGTCGACGGAGATGAGTTCCGCCACGGTGGTGGTGGAGTTGGCTGTAGGGTCGGGAAAGTTGGTCTGATGACGTGTTTGCGACGGTCGGGTTAGTGATCGACCGGAAGCGGGGCTGGTCGTGGGTGATGGTGTGGTGAGGGCTGTCGAGTTGGGTTTGATGGAGTCGGCCAGGGTGACGGGGATGGTCGGGTTAGGTTTAGAGTTTTGGGTTAGGGCTAGGGTTAGGAATCGTGTCGGGATTGTCGACACGAAGGAGAGAATAATGTACATGTAAAAAATAATGAAAAAGAATTGGACGGGAACACGGACACGATGCACGCACGTGGGTGGAGAAATATTTGTGGAATTATGGCTTGTGGAGAAATAATGGAGGAGTACCTGCTTATTTATAGGATGTGAGAATTCCCATTAAGATAGGGATTATGATATTTTAAAACCCAAATTAGATAATTCATCTATTTATTTAAATCAATTCAATAAATCTAAATCCAATCAAACTCCAATTCCAAATACATTCAAATTTAAATCTAATTAAATTCTTAGTTTAAAATCAATGGGATAAATCAAATTTCAAATGTTAACTATTTAAATAAATACATAAGTTCAAATCACGATTTAAATTGCCATAATAAATTCAAAATATGTTTTCCAAAAATAATAATAATAATTTCAAAAATTACATTATTATTTAAAATAAATTAACAAGATATTTATGAAATATGTGTATGCACGAAAAATTATTTATTAATAATAATTATTTTCACAAAAGACTTTTTATAATAAAATAACAGACTTGCAAATGTTGGTATGTTAGCTAAAATAAATTATTACATATATTATTTGAAACTATAAAATAGATAAAATATTTTTCTAAAAATATGTATGCTCGCACATATTCGCACTCGTCGAGCAATTACGAAAAACGAATATTCGCGCACGACGTACAATATGTACAATACAAAATTTTAAATTTTAATAATAAAAATATAGAAATTTAGGGGTTTTACAACAGCGGCAGCGGAGGAAGGAAAAGGAGGCGGGCGCGGCGCTGGGCGGCCGAAAGAGGGTTTTGGCGGGCGGTGAGCAGGTCAGATCGGCGGCTAGGACAACGAGCCGACGGAGGAAAATGGGCGCGTGCTCGAGCCAAGTGGCGGCTCACGATTTGGCGGATCTGGAATCCGCTGGCAGGGAAGCGGTCGTCAGGCGCAGGAGCTGGCAGTCTCCGGCGCCACTTCGCAGAGAGGTGATGTGGAAAGAGGGTTTGGTGGAGGCTGGACCCGGTCGGGTCGGGCACGATGCGACAAAGAACGGGGAGAGCGGAGGAGGAGTCGAGGAGGTCGCTGTGAGTGGGGGGAGGGCATCTTCCGGAGGGCGCGGTGGTTCGACGGCGAGGCGGATGCGCTGCTCGCCACAGTGTCACGCGACGACGCAGCGAGGTGTTCTCCGACGGACACGGTGAGGTAAGGGTGTTCCAAATTTTAGGTTTTTATTTATTGTGGTGGTGTTGGTGATGGGCTTCCCGATGGTGGCCACCGACCTGGCTTGGTCGAGACGGGGAGGTGGAGGTTGGATGGTAGTCTGGTAGAGCGGGGGTGATGGCGGTGACGACTTGGTGAGTTGTCGTAGTATGGCGGCGGGGTATATTTGGCCGGGGTTTCTATCGAGGCTGGTCGGGCGTGTGATGGGGTTTCTGGTGGAACAGATGGCCATGGCGGCGGTGGCCGATTTTGGTGGTGGTTCTGTTGTGGCATAGATGATGGTGGAACGAATGACGACAACGTGGTTGTTGGTGGTGGCTGGGAGTTGGCCAGGTTGGGGTGGTGATGGCAGCGGGTTGCCGAGGTGGAAGGTGAATAGTCGGCGACAAGATCGGGACTAAGAGTAGAGTTAGAAATTTGATATATATTGTCGGGTTGTCGACACAGAAAACTAAATGTATGTGTAAAAAGATGGAATAAGAAGGTCACCGGGGTCGGACCCGAGGCCGTCACGGCCGACACGGAAAGATGTTGGACATGGACACGAGGCACGCACATTTTTGTGGAAATTTTGTGGAGAAAAATAATGGAGGAGTACCTGCCTATTTATAGGATGTGGGAATTCCCAATTGGATAGGGATTAGGATTGGTTTAAAACCCAAGTAGATAATTTACTATTTAATTTAAATCATTTAAACCAAATCTAAATATAAATCCAATTCCAACTACAAATCAAATTTAAATCTAATTAATTATTGGTTTAAAATCAATGGGATAATTCAAATTTCAAATATTAACTATTTAAATAAATCCATAGATTCAAATCAAGATTTAAATCTCTACAATAATTTCAAAATATATTTTCCAAAAATACTAATAATAATAATTTCAAAAATTACATTAATGTTTAAAATAAACCAATAAATAATTACAAATATATATGTATGCACAAATAATGTTTTCATATTATGTTTTTCTAGTATACCATAAAAAATATTAATTAAAATGAAAGCTTTTAGTAAATAAGATAACAACTTGGTAATGATAATAAAATAGTTATTGCATATATTATTTTGAAAACTATAAATTAATAAATAAAATATTTTTCTAAAATATGTACGCTCGCACATATTCGCACTCGTCGAGCAAAAATAAAATTTTTTGCGTGACATAAATACGACTACGCGATGTACAATACAAAATTTTAAATCCGTACAAATACTAATAAAATAAAAATATAGTAGAAATTTAGGGGTTTTACATTTGTTCCCTGGATTTCAGGAGACTTTTGGGAACCTCTCTGTCGTTTGCCGCCGGGGGCTGGACTCGAGTGGTTCTGTACAACTTCCCGTCAGAGGCCCGCATAATAGTATACGGGACGCTCGGATGGTCAAAGATTGGGTCAACGGACCGAGCTTGCCAAGCTCGTGCTGCCTTAGACTTCTTCACTCTAGTGCGTAAGGACACACAGTAGGAAGAGTCTAAGTGGTGCGGGAGAGAATCAGACATGTTTTCTCGGGAGCACAGGAGATCAGGACCATAGGAGATGTGGTCGAAGACAGAGCCACGTGGAGTAGCGTCATGCGGCTGGAATCAGCAGTCCTCATGCGGCTGGGAGTCGTAGCCGCATGGGTTTTCTCCATGCGGCTGAAAACCCTGACCGCATGAGTATTCTCCATGCGGCTGGAAATCCCAACCGCATGAGTATCATCCATGCAACTAGAAATCCTGGCCGCATGAGTGTTATGCATCTGGATAGCGGTTTCAACCGCATGGTCATCATTCATGCGGCTCGCCAGCTTGGCCGCATGAGTCTTTACTTTGCGGATTGTCCCCTTGTTCGGTTTCTTTCTGGAGCCCATAGAGTCGCTCTTTGCCCCTGCAAGTCCAGCATCGTAGTGCTTTTCTCTGTCGGACTTGGGGACAGCAGAGTTTTCTATGGCTTGAAGTGGGGCCGCGAGAGTCGCCTTCACCGTCTTGGGTAGCATCGAGGACTTGGGGAGGAGCAAATGATTTTGGCCTCCACTCTTTGCGAGCCTTCGTTGTGCAAGTGCGCTTCTGGACCGGGCCAGCGCTTCCTTGGAAGAGCATTTCTTCGAACGCCTGTTGGTCAAAATGGACGACCATCTTCTGTTGTGTGGAGCCAAGTTTGGCTACATCCGATTGCGTCACCAACTCCTCGGCCGTGGAGAAGTTTGTCTCCAGCAGAGTCGCCATCGTGTTTGCCATAAAATATAAAAGAACAGAATAATTATCGGAGGACCGGACTTTTACTTCACGTTACAAACTCGCTTGTACAAAGAAAGCCTAGGGACGAAAACCTAGGTATAGCAATCTAAGTACAATTATTTATTTTAGATTCTGGGGGGTGACGATAGAGGCTCGAGAAAGCGACGGCAGCTCTGCCTTACTCCTTGGACGATCGGTATACAGCCTTGGCTCCAGAAGATTGCTTGGCGTTGGAAGAAATGCTCTATTTGCTCTCTCTACTTCTCCTCTCCAAGTATTCTGGTGCTCTCTCTCTCTATATGTGTGCTCTTCTCTGTATCTCTCTACCTGTGTGTCTCCTCTCTCTTTTTTGCAGGGGAATGGCACCCTACTATTTATAGGAATGAGATGTGATCATTAGGGTTGCAAATGATTGCTTCTTAGAGATGGCGGCGGCCTGTGGATTAGTCAATCTAGGCCATTCGTTTTGATTATGATGAATCTGGACCATTGAGTGTAGATTACACCAAATCTTATCAGCAATTAATGCTGATTGGAATAAATCTTCCTCATAATGATCTTCTGATGTCTGCGAATAAATTTGATTTATTCTTCTGCCACGTGTCCCAGATTATTGGGATTTGACTCAATCTTTGATTGCAATAAATCTGGGAGATTGATCGGCTTAGGACACGTGTCCTAGGAACCACTGGGGGATCTGAACCGCATGAAAATTGAGCCGCATAAGATTTGGGCCGCATATGGTTTTGGGCCACGTGTCAGGGCTGCCTGGGTAGTGAACCTCCCTCGAACCTTTGGACCGCATGGAGGTGATCATTACGAGCCGCATAGGGATACATCCGCCTGAGCCGCATGGAAATGGTCCGCTTGAGCCGTATGGGAAGGCCTCCGTTTGAGCCGCATGAGACTGTTTCGGCCTGAGCCGCGTAGGACGACTTCATTCTGAGCCGCATGAGGAGTATTTGCTCGAGCCGCGTACGAACGCCCATGTGGCAAGGCCACGTGGCATTTTTATGGATCCCGGGGGATTGTGTCAGAGATCTCTTTCTCTTCCCTAGGGGTCTGTCATTATGACAGAGTCATAATTGCCTCTCTTGTGTCAGCGCTGTCACTTTTTTCAGAGTTGTCAGCCATCAAAGTAATTAATGCAGCATAGGTCGGAGGGGAACACTGTTACGCCATGTGTCTTCTGAGCCGCATGGGATGTCTTAGGCCGCATAGTCCCTTATGCCGCATGGTCCTTCTGTGCCGCATAGACTATCTGAGCCGCATGGGGTTCCTTGGCCGCATGGGTCATTTTCTTTAATATTTTCCATGCTTCTACAGTGGGTAACATTTAACAGTGGGAAACATTACTAAAACAGGAATTTAAATGTGTTTAGGAATAGGAAGACCAATGTATCAGAACCTGTGTCAGTGTACATACTATTAACCCATTCGAATCCACAATTTCCACATTAAAACCTAAATTAACATGTAAATTAATCTAATATATATATACATCATAATTAGGATCTATTTAGCAAGTTAAAACACAATTTAAACTAATTAAAACTGAATTAAACACAGGGAACCAAAACACAGTACTGTGCACGCACAGTGTATTATCCATGCACGCGCGACACCGTGTCCGACACGACACGAGGGTTCATGTCACTCTAGAAATCTCGTGTCAGTCATGGATACAACACGTGTGTCAAGTTACACGTGTCCTAGTGTCGTGTGCACAGTGCAAACAGCCCCGAGCAGCAGGGAAAAGGATCTGCTCGCGTGCGCGTGGCGACACGACACCAGACCAAAACGTGCTCAGAACACAAGAAACCCCTAGAAAAGGTTAAAACCTAATTTTCTATTCAGTTACATTCCTAAAATTTAATCGAAATGCCCTTTTGGGCATTTCATCAAACACCTAAAACAAGGAGTGATACGTGTCCGATACGGACACGTATAGGACTCAAAACCTAGGGTTAGCTAGTCCTACAGTTAGGTTAGGCCTAGGGCTTCCTAAATATGCAATAAAAATAGTATTTAATGGAAGGGATTAGAATATTACCTAGGGATTTGAAATGTAACTAAAAGCCCCAAATGAGAGGATCCTCAAACCACCAAAACTCTCCCAAATTGTTTCTTCCCTGAAATTACTCAATAACAACAGCAAGTACAATAATTTTAGGTCCTATTGCAATTGGTTTGGGGGGAAAATGAATTGAAATGGAATTTCTATGAATTAAAGAAGACGGAGACTCACCTCTTTCCAAACTTGTAAAATATTCCTAACGGAGGCTAGCCCTAATTTCTAGGAGGGGATTAAATAGGTGGGAATCCCTAGGCTTAGTGTAGCCGGCCAAGTGGGATGGGCTAGGGCTAGGTTACATGGTTTGGATTGGTCCTCTAAGGCTAAAATCACAAGTCATGACTTGTGAAACCACAAGCCATTTACTATTCAAATCAATTCCTAATTTTCCCAAATTAAATCTAATTGGTTAATTACCACTAACTTAGGTCAAGCTAAGGTTTTCCATAACCTAACCAATAGTCATGACCTAGGTTAGCCTCTAGGACAGTCTCCTAAGTCAACATGAGTCAAAGTCTAAAATAGCACAAAATCAAAAATACTAAAAATCACTTAAAAATTCTAATAATTATAATTAATATTAATAATTCCAAATTAATTCCAAAATTTTAAAAATAACCAAAATACCCCCAAGCTAGAAAAGTGGCAGTGACAAATCTATCCTCCTTAAAATAATTTCATCCTCGAAATTAAAGACGAAACTAAATGCTGAGAATGATAGAAAAGTATACCTCAGGGTCCAAAAAGAAAGGGGTACCGCTCGCACATCTCATCCTCCCGCTCCCAGGTATACTCTCCTGGAGAATGATGCCTCCATGCGATGCATACTAAGGGTATCACCTGGTTCCTCAGTACCTTCTCCCGGTGATCCAGAATCTCCACAGGCTGTTCTGGATAACTGAGAGTAGGTCCAACCTCAATCTCCGAATGATCGAGCACATGGCTAGGGTCAGCCACGTACCGTCTCAACTGTGATACGTAGAATACGTTGTGAACTCCCACTAGTGCAGGTGGCAAGTCTAGCCTGTATGCCACGTCACCGACTCTCCCGTTGATAACGAAAGGGCCGATGAAGTGCGGGCCAAGCTTCCCACCTCCACCAAAATGTATCGTACAATGAGTCGGAGATATCCGCAAAAAAAACCATGTCTCCAACCTAATCACAAGCAAGGTCTCAAGTTACTAAAAATTAAACACGATCAATCAAACAAAACCAAAATACAACCTACTTCTAATCCCATCTCTAAATCTGTACCTCAACTCCAACGGCCTCCGGTGGCTATCGGTCCAGTGCCGATGTCTGTCCTACGCCATGCAAAGTCTGTCCCTGATGAGCTTCACCTTCTCGGCTGCGTCAACAACCATCTCTGGTCCCAGTAAAGCTCGCTCTCCAACATCATCCCAAGATAAGGGTGTACGACACATACACCCGTACATAGCCTCAAACGGTGACATCTCAATGCTGGCCTGATAACTGTTGTTGTAAGCAAACTCCACCAAATGTAGATGATCCTTCCAGGAACCTCCAAAATCCAGGATGCACGTTCGCAGCATATCCTCAAGGGTCTGAATAGTCCTCTCTGACTTTCCGTCCGTCTGGGGATGGTATGCAGTACAAAACTTGAGCTGAGTGCCCAAATTAGTCTATAGACTCCTCCAGAAATGGAAAGTAAAGCGACTATCCCGATCTGAGACGATGCTGACGGGAACTCCGTGAATCCTGACTATCTGCCGCATGTACAACTCCGCAAGCCTCTCTGTAGACGTACCCACCTTGAATGGCAAGAAGTGGGCCGATTTGGTCAACCTGTCAACGATGACCCAAATCGCGTCTTTCCCTCTCGCGGTAACCCAGATACGAAATCCATGGTGACATGTTCCCAATTCCACTCTGGAATGGGCAACGGCTGCAATAATCCTCCGGGCCTCTGCCTCTCTGCCTTGACCTGCTAACAAACTAAGCATCTAGCTACGAAGCGAGCTACCTCCCGCTTCATTCCATACCACCAGACATGCTCTCGCAGATCCATGTACATCTTGTTGGCACCAAGATGTATAGAGTACTGCGATATGTGAGCCTCCTACATGATCTGCTCTCTGAGCTCCCCGCTAGGCACATATAACCTGGAACCGTGCCTCAGGGCACCATCCTCTGCAAGTGAAAACTTGCCATCCACCAACCCTGCACGAACCTGCTCTCGGATACACCGCAGAGCCACATCCTCGAACTGCGTCGCCTTGATCCTCTCCATCAAGTCCGACTGTATCTGAAGGCCCCATAACTGCATCTGCACTCTGGGCACGATCACCTCAATCCCAAGGCTCTCTAAGTCTGCAAGTAGGTGCCGATCCATAGTCAAACACATGGCTGTCGGATACCTACTCAAGGCATCGACAACCACGTTGGCCTTCCCCGGGTGATACTGAAGTGAGAAGTCAAAGTCCTTCATCAACTCTAGCCATCTGCGCTGCCTCATGTTGAGCTCTTTCTGTGTAAACACATACTTCAAGCTCTTGTGATCTGTAAAAATCTCCACCCTCTCGCCATACAAATAGTGCTTCCACAACTTCAGAGCAAAAATTACCGCTGCCAGCTCCAGGTCATGGGTAGGGTAGTTCTTCTCATGGGAACGTAATTGCCAGGAAGCATAGGCAATCACCTTCCTATGCTGCTGCAAGACACAACCCAGCCCCTTCCCTGAAGCATCACTATAAATAGTGAATCCACCCGATCCTGAAGGCAATGTCAGAATCGGAGCTGTCGTAAGCCGCTTCTTCAACTTATCAAAAGCTGCCTGACACTCCTCTGACCAAACAAACTCAGTATCCTTCCAGGTTAACTGAGTCAACGGCTCTGCAACCCGGGAGAAATCCTACACAAATCTCCTATAATATCCTGCCAGCCCCAGGAAACTCCTGATCTCTGCCACTGAAGTCGGCGCTGCCCAAGCCTCAACTGCTGTGATCTTCTTCGGGTCCACTGAGATACCATCTCCAGTCACCACATGACCCAAGAAGTCAACTCTGTCGAGGAAGAACTCGTACTTCGAGAGCTTGCCATACAATCTCTCCCTCCTGAGTGTCTCTAGCACCACTCTCAAGTGCTCCTCGTGCTCCTCCTCTATCTTCGAATATACCAGGATATCATCAATGAATACCACCACGAACTTGTCCAAGTACTGGTGGAACACCTTGTTCATAAGGTTTATAAACACTGCTGGTGCATTGGTCAGCCCAAACGGCATAACCAAAAACTCAAACTGCCCGTACCGCGTCCTGAAAGCGGTCTTGGGAATATCCTCCCTCTTCACCTTCACCTGGTGATAACCTGACCTCAAATCAATCTTGGAGAACACCCGAGCTCTGCTCAACTGATCAAAGAGATCATTGATCCGCGGCAGTGGGTATCTGTTCTTAATCGTCAGGTTGTTAAGTGCCCTGTAGTCGATACACATCCGTACCGACCCATCCTTCTTAGGTACGAAGAGTAGCAGTACACCCCAAGGTGAAGAACTCAATCGGATGAAGCCCTTGTCCTGCAGCTCATCCACCTGCTTCTTCAGCTCCACCAATTCACTGTTGTTCACTTGATAGACATGTTGAGAAATCGGTTCCGCGCCGGGAACCAAGTCTATCGAGAACTCTACATCCCTGTCCGGTGGAAGCCCTGGCAACTCCTCTAGAAATACGTCCATAAACTCTGCGATCAAGGGATGCGGAGCCACCTGCTCCTCAACTGAAGCTCCACAGAAGACGCCACTGTCCTGCTCTGCCTGCCGCCAGGTATACTCAAACTCTGGCTCTCCTGGCGCCCCAATCAAAACTCTACCCCCTCGGCAATCAATGCGGGCGTGATGTCTATTCAGCCAGTCCATACCTAATACAATATCGTAGTTCGGTAGTAGCATGACGAGTAAACTCACTCCAACTCTCGGCCTCCCAATATGACGCTCCGCCCTCTGTAAACATCACTCACGAGGATGACCCCACCCCCGGTCGTGATCTTGTAGGTCCTAGGCAATGGTTCAGAAACCAGACTGTGTCTAATAGCATACGATACTGACACAAAGATGTGGGAAGCCCTGGAATCAAAGAGTGCAAATGCTGAAGGGTATTGAGAAGAACTGAACCTGCTATCAGCTCTCCGATGGCCTCTGCATCCTCAGCCGCCATGGTGAAAGCTTACCCCTGCTGTCCACCTCGTGCCTGCTGCTGGTGCTGCTGGAACCTCTGCTGCTGGGTCGGCAATGGCCCCTTCGGCTGACCTGCTGAAGCCTTGGCTGCCCAGCTCCTCCTGGTATCGGACGCATCGACGCAACTGGACAATCTCGCATCAGGTGGTCCGCCGAAGCACACATCAAGCATCTACCGAGTCTCTTCCTGTACTCGTCCTACTTGTGCCCAAGCTTCTTATAGAAAGTACAACTGGTAGCCTGCTGCCTGGATGCCTGCTGCCCTCTCTGCTGCTGGTGCTGTACCTGTTGAAAAGGTGTACGGCCCTGATGCTGGTACTGCTGCTGAACTGGACTCTGCTGCTGAAAGTGCTGCTGGAAGTGAGGCCTCTTGGCCCGCCCCTGACTGCTGCTACTACCCAGGAAGTCACGACCCCTCTTCTGCTTCAGCCCTAGGTCATCTTCCGCCGCCATAGCCCCAGAAAATATCTCAGCAAATGTAGCATTCCGGTCGCTCTTAGTCAGCGACCGAACCTCTCTAATCAAGCCCCGACAAAACTTTCTCGCCTTCGTCTTCTCTATCAAGTCATCTATAAAATGGGCCAGTATACAAAACTCTCCAGCATACTCAACTACCGTCTGGTTTCCCTGAACCAGACCCTCGAACTGTGCCTCGATACCTCCCAAGGCCACATCAGGAAAGAACTGCTCCTTAAACAGCTCCTTGAACTGGGCCCAAGTCTGGCCCTCAACTCCCACCCTAGGATCTGTCTGATACCACGCTCGGGCTAAGTCCTGCATCTGACTGTCCACCGCCTCGATCTGGAGTCGATCTGATATCTCCGCCAATCGGAAGATCTCCTCGATATGCTCTATCCAGTCGTCTGCATAGTGGATGCCCTCTGTGCTGAAGAACTCCCGAGGGTGCATCTTCTGGAAGTCCTGTATATCCTTTTCCCTCCGACCGGGCTGCTGCAGGGTCCCTGAGCTGTAATCATCTCGACTGTAGTGCGAACCAGCTGGTGTGCCTCATCGATCCCTTGTCGAAAATCTGCAGTATGCTCGTCTGCTGCTGCTGGTACGACTCCAGAATCCTCTCCACGAAGGAGAAGAGATGTGCAGCATCTACCATCCCCGCAGGCGAAGGCGGCTGCG
Source organism: Iris pallida (assembly GCA_029216955.1). NCBI lineage: Eukaryota > Viridiplantae > Streptophyta > Magnoliopsida > Asparagales > Iridaceae > Iris > Iris pallida. The sequence goes on from JANAVB010044373.1 coordinate 121,569, forward strand.
GTGGAAGGATCTCAGGAATCACAACGCTCGGCCTCCTGACTGGTGGAGGTGCTCCTCCAAAGGCTGCAGAAACACCGACTCCTGAGGGCTGCACTGGCCCTGTGGCACCGGGAGCTGGCTGCTGCTGAGGTTGAGAGGTGCTAGACCCCTCTCCAGCGTCTCCCAGTCCAGGGCGATGCGATCTCGTCTCAACCATCCTGGAGACACAGATCAAACAAGAAACAATTACTGAGAATGAATCGAAATATCAAGGGAGGACAGTTTAAAATTCTAAGGAAGATAATAAACAGCAAAAGTAGATATACAGAATCTGATACGGAGTTTTCTAGTGTGATTGAGTACCTTCAAAAATATACTAATTTCTACTGCAGGCTGCAGCGATATTCTAGTTCGAATACCACCACATTTCCAACCTAGTCCTGTATGGGCCACCACTAAAAACGTGTCACGACACGCACCCTAGAGTAAGGGCACGAGACGTGGGTACGTCCAACCTACGCCGCAGTGTCGGTGGTAGAACGCTGTCCTAGGTGACAACATCTAATAGTTTAAGGTAATAAGCATTTATACTCCGTGAATGGGGGTGACATAACAGAATATATCTCAATCACAACTAAGGTAAAACAGGATGAAGATAGATAGATAAATATCCAGAATGAAAACACATAAATACAATCCAGAATTCTAAGTGTCTAAATAAATACATATCCCAAAATATATCAGAATCTATATACAGTGATCCAGAAAAGTAAAGACATCCTAATCTAAATGAGTGTTGTCAACTGCTAGTGGGTCCTGCTGCTGGTCCAAGTCCAGGCACTCATCTAGTGTAGCACCGTAGTAGGTAGGGCAGAACGCCTCAGCCCCGTCCTCTGTAATATTTCAACAGGTCCAGTCAGGACAGGAGCGAGCACAGTACATCTCAAAAAATCATAGCAGGTCAGGATATATAATCATGCTAGATAGTAAGATACAAAAAACTGAAGGAAATAACATGATGAAAAAGGAAGACTGTAAATAAATAGCTACAGTATATAGAGAACTAACAGTGTCTAGTGATTCAGAGCACAAGATGGTTATATAAACGGCACGATGTTGTACATGAGTAATCTACAGAGGTTTGTACACGAGTAATCTACTGGATTGATTACATAACCACTTCTACTCCCCCGTCCCAATCAATACACAAGGATCTAGCTAAGTTATGTTATTGTACACAAAGGTCATGTGAATACATGATTATACACGATTCACACGTTTTGTATACGAATATCACAAATACAAGAAGTACACGATGTTCACGATAAAGTACACGAGCACGAATACCCGATGTATCCGCTAAGGGGAAAACATCGCACAACCAGATCCATATAGTACTAATCCGTGTTTCCAACGTGTCAGCATCATGTAAAGTACTCTAAAGCAACAAATATACTCCTAATGCAGGATATGAAATGATCAGAGAATGTACTCGCCTGTATCCTGAGAATCTGGAAAATATATACTGTCCGAGGAGTGGTGTTTGTCTCCTATAGAATAGTACAAGTCACTATGAGTCTACAATGATAATAAGATGCAAGTCAATGCATTCTACATGATTCTAGGTCAATATAGGCCAAAGTCAACTCTTGGTCAACTTTGGTCAACCCTAGAAGTCAAACTAGTCTATAATAGTCTAACTAGTCTATTCTAGGTCTAACAAGACTACACAAGTCTAATTTAGGCTCACTAGGCAATACCATGCCCTAACCAACCTATAATCACATCTACACAAGTCAAATCATTTGTCTAAAATGTAATACACTCTAATATAGAATATACATATTGATGTATTATATAATATAACATAGAAATACACATTAGCCTATAGGTTACTATATGCATACCATATAAACATACATATATTATCTAATATATATAATAGTAAGCACACTTATATATATATATATATATATATATATATATATATATATATATATATATATATATATATATATATATATAGGATACCTATATATATATCTTAATACATATATATATATATATATATAAAAAAAATATATATATATATATATATATATATATATATATATATATATATATATATATATATATATATATATATATATATATATATATATACATATATACATATGTATAGAGAAAGGGGGAAACACATGTATGTTCAAGTGTGTGTGTGTCCTGAGTGACAAGAGTGTGTAGGGTGACACTTGTGTGTGAGCTAAGGCATGTGTGTGTGTGTGTTAGAGAGATACATGATAGTGTAGAATTCCTGGAAACAGGAAACAGTGGCATGGCAATGGGGGTATGTGTGTGGGTAGTGAAGGAAACAGGGAATGACAGTTTGAATCAAAGAGTTAACTACTACCCAAAACTGTGAACTAACCATAATGTGAAATCTGGAATTTAACAGTTCAAGAAATTCTGAAATCAGTGAAGTGTATAAGGAAGAAAAGTGAATCTCAGGTTAAATAGGAAAATTAGTGTGAAAAGAATTAGTTCAGTGCAATGGGAAAAACAGGGATTGGAAAAGACAGTGAGCATACATTGAAACCAATTCAACAGTTCAGGAATGTAATCCATTTAACTCAGGTTCTAGATAACCATTTCTCAGTTCAACCAATCTCAGGTATTGCAATTAAACCATTCAACTCGATTAAGTAAGAAGGAAGGAAACCAATTTAAGCTCAGGTTTTAAGGAAAACTGGAAAAGTTATCACAATATCAAACATTCATTAAAGTTAAAGAAGAGTAAAATCTCAGGTATTACAAATCAGTGCAGTGATAGGGAGAAATAAATCTCAGTTTATAGGAAAGAACCAATGTAACAGTTAACAGCAAATTCGAAATCCAATCCAATGTCTAAATTCTTCTTTACAACCCAAAAACCAAATTCGAATGTAATTACTTCATTCCTATGAATCAACAGACATGTGGGTAACATTTAACAGTGGAAGACATTACTAAAACAGGAATTTAAATGTGTTTAGGAATAGGAAGACCAATATATCAGAACCTGTGTCAGTGTACATGCTATTAACCCATTCGAATCCACAATTTCCACATTAAAACCTAAATTAATCTAATATATATATACATCATAATTAGGATCTATTTAGCAAGTCAAACCACAATCTAAACTAATTAAAACTGAATTAAACACAGGGAACCAAAACACAGTACTGTGCATGCACAATGCATTATCCATGCACGCGCGACACCGTGTCCGACACAACACGAGGGTTCGTGTCACTCTAGGAATCTCGTGTCAGACATGTATACAACACGTGTGTCAAGTTACATGTGTCCTAGTATCGTGTGCACAGTACAAACAGCCCCGAGCAGCAGGGGAAAGGATCTGCTCGCGCGTGCATGTGGGCACCGCGTGTTCCCGTATCTGTGGCGACACGACACCAGACCAAAATATGCTCAAAACACAAGAAACCCCTAAGCAAGGTTAAAACCTAATTTTCTATTCAGTTACATTCCTAAAATTAAATCGAAATGCCCTTTGGGGTATTTCATCAAATACGTAAAACAAGGACTGATACGTGTCCGATACGGACACGTATAGGACTGAAAACCTAGGGTTAGCTAGTCCTACAGTTAGGTTAGGCCTAGGACTTCCTAAATATGTAATAAAAATAGTATTTAATCGAAGGGATTAGAATATTACCTAGGGATTTGAAATGTAACAAAAAGCCCCAAATGAGAGGATCCTCAAACCACCAAAACTCTCCCAAATTATTTCTTCCCTGAAATTACTCAATAACAACAGCAAGTACAATAATTTTAGGTCCTATTTCAATTGGTTTGGGGGAAAATGAATTGAAATGGAATTTCTATAGATTAAAGAAGATGGAGACTCACCTTTTTCCAAACTTGCAAAATATTTCTAATGGAGGCTAGCCCTAATTTCTAGGAGGGGATTAAATAGGTAGGAATCCCTAGGCTTAGTATGGCCGGCCAAGTGGGATGGGCTAGGGCTAGGTTACATGGTTTGGGTTGGGCCTCTAAGGCTAAAATCACAAGTCATGACTTGTGAAACCACAAGCCATTTACTATTCAAATCAATTCCTAATTTTCCTAAATTAAATCTAATTGGTTAATTACCACTAACACAGGTCAAGCTAAGGTTTTCCATAACCTAACCAATAGTCATGACCTAGGTTAGCCTCTAGGACTGTCTCCTAAGTCAACATGAGTCAAAGTCTAAAATAGCACCAAATCAAAAATACTAAAAATCACTTAAAAATTCAAATAATTATAATTAATATTAATAATTCCAACTTAATTCCAAAGTTTTAAAAATGACCAAAATACCCCCAAGCTAGAAAAGTGGCATTGACAAAATGCTCATAAACCAGCATTTATACGACATACCATTGCCGATAACAGGTTGATTCTGACTTTGAACACCAAACGTACTGTTGGCCATAGTATGTTTCGGTGAATCCTGTCAGCAGTGCCAATCCCTGGTACGACCCATCTTCGTAGCCACAGGAAAAGGAAGCCCGCTAGCAAGGCTTCTTTTGAGGGCTTTCGGCTGCTGTGTTTCAAAAAGCTCAATGCTTCGATCCCAGCAGGAAATTCTCCAGCCTTGGTAGCCAAATATTTATCCGAAAACTTATAGGTGGCCATCCAAGTGTTTATTGAATCAGGAGGGATGATTGAACAAGGGTTGATAGGTTGAGCCTTGTTATCTTTAAATTTTTCTTTGTCATCCTTGGATATCCTATTCTTATGATAGAATAGATATGTTATCCATTTATTGATGTATGCCAAATGCGATCCACTTTCATATATAGTGGTGCAAGTCAGATAGTGGCACATCAATTCTTGGTATACCTCAGCTAACTGAGGATTTTTCTCTCTGATCTCTGCTAGTTCCCGGTTGGAGGGAACATATTCTTCATACGGAGCTTCACCCATTAGCAGCTTGGAGATAAACTGCATCTCATGCAGTGCAAAACCCATTTCACCTATTGGAGTTACAAAAGTCCCTGTTGAACTAATATACAACTCCATTAAAGCCAAGAACAGGTTATTGTTCATTGGAAAACCCTGACTCGTGGAGGCTACTTCTTCATATAGTCCAATGGCTTACAGTTCTGTTTTGAAATTCTTCATGATCTAGGCACTAAGTTGAATCCAGTTCTGATTATGAGGGGTCATCCACCCTGCCAGTCTAGGGTTGGCCTAGGGATATAATACTGAGGCCTTCATAAGCTTGTTTACGAACATTGGGATCTGTACTGGTTGAATCAAAGCTGAACCTTCACTTGGTGTGAATCCAGGCAGTAGACCGATGAAAGGAATGATACTACCACTGGGAGTACTGATATGGTAACCCATTTGGTTGGCCCCATCTCTCTTGAAAATAATTCTGCCTGGTCTGCCATGACTGCTGGGAGTCAGGTTCCTTAGCATCTATCTTGGATGGGTGGCGTGAACAAATGAATATAGGGTATAATCCCTTGCCATGTCTGGAAGATACATCACCCTCTCTTCAAACTTAAATACCCAAGCCTCCTTTTGGGATTGGTTTGTGATTGGAAATCTATAGCGTCCCCAAACATGAAGGCAGGCTTCAAAAATTGCTGGCCATCTAGTGACACCAGCAATTCTTCATTCATCAATGACAACAACATTCTGTCTCCCTGAGCAGCTATCATTTGTTGTCTTTCTTCAGGGTACTGCTTGTCACTTTGTGGGAATTCAACATATGACAGATTTTCCAAATAGTTTGAACCCACCATACCAGCTGGTGAGCCGAATACCTCTGCGAGAGGATGAATTTGCAAGTCCACTGCCTAAAGAAAAAGAAGAATCAAGTTAGTAAAAATCTAAATTAAATTTTACGCAGATGACTTATTCTGAATTTTATGCATAAAAATTAAAGACTTTGTACTAGAGAGCTTGACTATGCAAACTCTACGCTTACGCGTAGAAGTTAAGTTGATTAGAATTAAAATTTAAGTACAAAAGTTCTCTGTTTTTAGAATTGACTTTTACGCAAAGTCTTATCACTAACGTATTTTACGCTAGCACATATAGATGTCATCGTATTTTATGCTTTACGCTGGCACGTATAGACATGAGCGTATGTTATTTTTACGCTGTCACATATGAATATGGGCATATTTAATGCTTAACATTTTTTTGCGGACACGTATTGACGTGAGCGTATTTTGTTGTTTACATTTTTTTACGCTGGCATGTATTAACGTGAGCGTATTTTTACATTTTATGCTGACACGTATAACGTGGGCATATTTTGTTTTTTCTATTTTTTTACGCTGGCACGTATAGACGTGGCTGTATTTGTTGAGTTTTACGCTTACACGTATAAACGTGGGCATAAATTTGGGGTTTGGCTCTTTTTCTTCTCCGACGAACTCACGGCCGAACTAGATAGGATTTTACCTATCATGGCCAGAGCCACAACGGGATTAGGCCTCGGGGTCGCCACTGATGATGGGATGGTTGACTCTGTACGATCAGCATCGTTAAAGAAGTGGCGGGCTTCTTGCCCTTGGCGCCGGCGGTGGTTTTGCTCTTGGGGGCCATTGATTGGGACTGAGATTTCGAAGAAGAAGAACGTAAAGTAGATTGAGATTGCGAGAATGAGTAAAGTTCTCTCTCTACCAGCAAAACTCTATTTATAGAGAATTTCAAAAATTGGTTCAAATTCTCAAAAATTACGCGGACTGTTGGGTATCCCGGACTTTACACGGATGACCGTTAGGTATCCCGAATTCTACGCGGATGACTGTTGGATATCCCGAATTTTACGCTTCTGTTCAAAGTATTTCAAAATTTTGGAAAAATTTGAAAACTTTGAAGGGGGTCCTGTAGAAGCATAAAATAAACTTCATAGACCAAGTCAAAGAAGTTAATAACTTTACGCAAAGTCAGACTCTACGCAAGGCTCATTAAAAGGCTCTATTGAGTTAGATTCAAAATTCTACGCGAGCTCTTTTACGCGAGAGCCATTCTCAGCTTTTACGTGAGAGACAGGCGGTCAGACTGCATTTAATGCGCGTGATATGGATCTGACAGTATGATTTTCTGACAGAATATTGCACAGAAGCCGAGAAGATTTTTACACCAAACCCAACACTTGTCGTTTAGCGTACAAATAGGCTACTTTATGCGCAAGAGACCACTTCCTTTACACATAAAAGCTATTTGAGTCTTTACGCTCAAGGCTTTCGTGTGCATAGAGTTTATTTGAGCTAGTTATACGCTCAAGGCTACTTTTCAGCCACTTTACACAGGAAGTCTATTTTGGGTTATTTTACGCCCAGTCTGCTACTTTACACAGGAAGTTTATTTCGGGTTATTTTTACGCCCAATCTTTTCTAGCTATGTGAGAACGTGGTCTGCATACATGGCTTTTATGCCACACTTATCAAAGAACGTGTGTACGTGTTCTCTCCATATTGTTGAAGTTGTGGGACACGTGTCACCATGCGTAGAGATCACAACTCTATATGGGATACGTGTCATCACACATAAAGGTTGATTTTTTAAACGTGGGTGACAGTTACTTACGTAGAGACCCAATTTTGTTGCTTTTTACGCACAGAGGGTCTAGTCTATAAATAGACTTATTTTTAACATAAGAAGACATCATCAAGAGAGATACAAAGGAGAAAATTCTGAGAAAACTCATACTTTCAGAGTGATATTCCCATAAGCATTTCTTCAACTTTTTCTCAAGAACAGGGTGAAGCAAAGCAGGAAAGCATTCAACTGTGCCATCAGTGCCATTGTGTCGATACCTTTCTGGTGACTTAGTTCTTCCGATTGTTCATCTTCTTCAGGCAGTTCTCTTCATCATCATCGTGTGGTCCAAGGAACAAAGTGATCGCTTTCAGATCAGACTTCCATACCAATACTTTCCAGAAACAATTAGTACTTTTGTACTTTTTTTATTTTCTTTCAAAAGCCAATTTTAGGCATTTTGTTAAGTGAAACATCAGCGTGTTTCTGCCTCGGGTGTACTCAAGTTTCTTTCAGATGTTCATTCAATTATTCAGCATACTCAAATTAATTGTTTCATTGCAAGGAATCGCACGTGGATTGCCACCAGCGAGTCCAATTTACTCTATATGCGTCGATCATTGGCAATACAAGCCATTTGGACTTCCTGAACAAAGTATTCGTAGTATCTATCAGACGGTGATAGCTGGTACACCCTGATAGGCTACGTATACCGGCATTATGTCACTTGAGCTAACCGAGTCCTCATCCAAGTCGCCCATAAGCCGTGATTCCTTCTAGACCGGCACGATCCCTGGTCACCTAGCTTTTGATAGTCAAAGGAATTTTTCTTTCTCTTTCCTCATGCACGAGTTGTCCGCGACCATTTCGTGTTCTCTATTCATTTCTTTATCTTATCGGCTCTCTAAGCCATAACGGATTATCGACTACATTGGTTCTCGACACGATCGCTGGTACACCCAGCTTCTGATCGTCCGAGTTCTTCTTTCCTTTCTTTATTCGTTCATTCTTTTATTGTTCGTTCATTCATTCATTCATTATACAGATCCCGGTATGGAAACTGCCTTGGCAACCCAACGGTCCCGAATCCTTTTAATATTTCTATTACTTTGCTAGAAATGACTATTTTAATAGTCATCCTGTCTTAATTCAGTAAACCATTCATTGTTTATTGCCTCAATTTGTGTTCATTGCATACTTGATCGCATAAGGTACTTGAAACATAAGTTGTGCCTTAGCACGAGCGTGGAGTGCAGTACGAGGATTCAAGTAAATTCCCAAGTTCATTTCCATGTTCTATACAATCATACAGGATAGAATTATTCTCTTAGCTAGGTGCGTTGAGTTCTCTTATTAGCATGCAAGGGGTTATCGCCTAGCGATTTAGCAACATTGTCCGTATTATTATGTATCTAGGCTAAGCAAAGTCAGGTTCATCGGAGCCACCCACCTTAGCGATGATCGCATCGGCCGAACTAGACTTCGAGTGCGCCTTTGAAAGTCTAAGTCTGGATTCTTCTGAATGGCCAAGTCCATTGACTTTGCCTTAGTTCGTTGCAAGAAAATATTTGGTTTTACAGACACTATTGCGAATAAGGCAAAATACAGACCCCTTATAACTTAGCATAAAAGCGTAGCCTGCACACAAAACCAACTAAAATCAATATTTGATCGAATTAGACTTGTGCGTTGTATCGATTCGATTTCTTAGAATCTTCTAACTGACTCAATGCTTTCTCTCGAGCCAACGTAATACTTGCATTGATTCGCATCGATACTTCATCTGGTCAACGCCTCTTTGAGTCAATGACTCATCGTAATACATCATACAGAGCAGGGCATTACAGTAACAGCCCTATTTTGCAAAAAATCCCAAATCACAATATGTGCCACTTGTCACCATGATCGGGCCATATGATTAGCAACTATAATTGGTAGTTATACTAAATTAACTTCCATAACAACTCCTCTAAGATTTTTGCAGCGGATCTCGTCAAATCAATGCCACGTGTCACCTTGACTCGGATTCGCGGTTAAACAACTATAGCAAATAGCTTAATAATACATATTGTGTATTATCGATCTCGCAGCTAATTATATCCAATCAACTACCTCGTGCATAGCTAATCCTAGTGAGGATGGCTATAAATAGAGGTATATCTCCTTCCTTCAAGACACATAGAGGACGACAAACACAGAGAAAAGTGAAAGCATATCAAAGAGCAAGGCCTTCACTAGTCGATTATCAACGGAGTAAAGGTATCACTACAGTACTCGATCTCCAATGTCAATATCTTATTTATTTTGTGATACGAATCCTCGTTGTTAGGGTTACGTTGTAATACTCGGTTGTAATCCGTAAAAGAAAAAGTTATAAAAAAATCCCCCTTTTATTTGTGAGGGCAACCGGTGCAAGTAGAAGTATCAACTTCTTTCACAACGCCGGTTCTGCAGAATCGATCATCCTCGCTAATGTGTGATGCCACCCGATCCTAGGTAGCGCTCGCGCATGGCGGGTTCCATAACGGTCGATTATAGCAGCTTGTAACAGGGTCGTCATACATAAGTCCCAAGCAGAGAAGTTAAATAACACCAAGACATGTACAAAATGATACTCTTTATTGATATTAAAAGTAAGATTACAAGGGCACGAAGCCAAGATTATAATCACTCAAGATCATAATCTCTTTTGAATACAATCACTCAGCTCTCTCTTCTCTCAATTTATAATCGCTCATGTTCGAAGGCTTACAATTTTGTTGATGCTTCAGAAGGCGATGTCTATACATTATCCCATATATGTGAAGACTTCAACGCGACTGTATGCCTCGAAACACATAGAAACTCCATGCCTCATACATCCAAGCGAGCTCTACCCGAGCGTATAAGTACCTATTACCTGTGTATGAAAATCGGTGGTCAGTACACAACCATACTGGTGTGTGTGCTCCTCGCCCACCCATATTTTGTGTCTCGTCTACCCTAGTTTTAGGACACAACAATATGGTCGTGCTATAAATTCTGTTCGTGCTTCAACGTTGAGGCCGTACCTCACAACTCAATATGACTTAATCAAACTTTTCCTTATGACTCTTCCTGACTAAAAATTGAAAAGACTCAATCCAAACTTATAAAACTTTTGTGTTAACGACTCCAAATACGACGCACATCTCGTGCCGAAGCATGTGTCTTTACGTATAGCCAAATCTTAGGATTTATAAGATTTGTGTTGCAAACCGTACATATACCATGACTCATTAGTGTCGTGGTTATACTGTTTATGACTCAACTGACATCGTACATGCGGACTATCGCTCAGCATACCACTTATCTATATGAAAGGTCACTGGCCTTAACTAGCCATCGTGGACATAGCTGAAAGACGGTAGGTCGATCAATATAGGTAGCTAGCCCCAATAAAAGCCCATCGAATTCCTGGTTCCCTATCCAGCATCATCTATACAGTGTTTCATCGATGGCCGGATCGATCCTGTGGCCCCAAGTTTCGTTCAAAGAAATATCGCTCTTGTGCACAAGTTGTTCATGACCATGAATCTACGAGACTTCATCTAGACTCACATAAATGCATGACCTAATTTGTGGTACGACTCAAACCCTTTGCATATCATACTCGTAAACCATAATTTTTATGCTCCGTTGGAGACAACCAAATAAGGGACCGCCTCAGCGACAAACGGTCGAGTGAACTTTCCATTCTTTAAAATCCAAAAAAATGTTTGCTACATAGTCTTTCTACTTAACTAGAACAAAATGTCCATACATGCCATAGACATAGGCATACTTCTCATTGAACCATCCATGGTTTGTGCCTTGAGCCAATTATGTTCTGTGTGACACTATCGCCCAAGTCATACTCTATATGACGAGCCTTGAGACCGTGGAAACGTGTGGCTATATGAAGCCATAGAACTGTAGGACAATGCCTGCTATAACAACAAGTAGATAGCCCATGGTGTTATCTTGCTTAACTCCATACGTGCGGTCGAAAGGCCGAGTTCCAACTTTGAAAACCATCGTAGAGTAATATATAGGCAACGAGTTCACCATTTTTCATGTTCTACTCAATCTGACTCAGAGCGAGATTATTTCCTTTAGCTATGTGGGTTTGTCTCTTTTATTACCAAGACTATTCAGTGCAATAAAAAATTCTAGTTATTAGTGTGAAGGCCAACCCGAAGTAAGTTCACCGAAGCCACCCACCTGAGTAAGGAGTTACCTCAACCGAGCGGGACTTTGAGCAAGCCGTTGCATGGCTAGTTAAAACATCATTGCATTTCGATTCCTCTGATTGAGTTGAACGAGACGGGGTATTACATAATACACCACTCAAAAAAGTTTCTTCCTCAAAACTTACTGAGTACACACTCATCGACTTATCACTTGATTCAACATTCAATGATTCTGCACACACTTCTCCTATGCGTTTCTTCGATCCAAGCCACGCTTGCACCTTAGTTATTTTTCACATCGAACAACTATATCTCAAACTTGGGGTAACTTATACTCGTGGCGCACACGGACAACTTAGTTCTAGGGCAAACAACCCGAGCGGTATCCTCAATAAATTTCTGAATCAAAATTTTATCAAGTCATTCATTCGTCTTCTCCTACTCGAAACCCAGTGTTACCCCTCCTTAACCAATCTTCGAAAACTGACTTTCATCAATGCCTCAATCAACATTCGTAGGTATCCATATTCAAGTATTTTGCCTACCGATTTTAGTATCTTCCGAATTCATTAATTTTAATTTGCTACAATCAATAATTCTTTCGATCATTCTCGTATGATATCAACATAGTCATCCCGAGTATCTAGACTAAGCAAATTCGACCTGCTTACCACGAACCAGATCAATCAACATTGAAGTTTATTTCAAGTCCACCGATCGCACTACCATCAATATTTTCTTTAAAACACAAGATTTCAAAATCCTTGATACATTTCTGTTCCTTTAGTCTTGCTTGAATTCAATATATCATTTAGTTGGATCGTACACATATTTAAGGCATCCCAAAAATATATGTATTTCAACTAAACATCGTAATAGAGAATCCGCCATTATTACTCGAGTCAGATCATGCCCATATCTAAGGCATCCCCAAAATATATGCATTTCAGCCAAGCGTCGTGAGTGGTGTCTCCACATAATTGAATCATTCTATCCACCAATACCGATATCCAATCCTATCAATCCTCAAGTTTTTTTAAGATACTTCTAACTAGCTAATCCAGCTCTATCATCTACGCGAACATCTCTCACTAGGGTTGATCTTCTAATTTCTATCTCTTTGCGCAGGGACATCTGCCTAACTGCTATGCTATCTTCACTAGGCTAAAGTCAAAATTAGTGTTGGAATCTCTATTCCTAAACAAGAATATCAAAACACACACCTCCCAATTCTAAGGTCAAACCGTAGTCGATAGTACATGGTCCTCCTATCCAAGCTCGTATTACTCCGATTTCTAAACTTTGATTATAGATTTATTCTATTCGCATTCGTAACGTTCAGTCCAGAGGTCCGAGTCATTCAAGAAAGCCATTCCTAGGGTAAGTCATTTTACGATCATCCTCGATCATGACATGGTTCAACAACACAAACTCACAACTCTCAAACTTACAATCCTCATTCCGTTCAATAGACCTATCAGTCCAAATTTGTGTACTTCGACTATAAAATCCCAAAGTCATAATCCACCGATCACAAGTCCAATTGCCGATTTTCAATTCTCAAGTCGCATAACATAAATCATGGTTCATCCATCGTAACATCACTCAAAATTTTAAACATATTAATCATCAATATCGTGCATCTATCTCATCGCACAATCGTAAGATCGTCTACTATAATTTCTGAGTCATATAATTATCACATCAATGATCATCAACTCTGTCAATATTTTTGTTTTCTATAGTCCGACTATCATTTATTCATGTATACTTCAAGTTCATCTAATCAAGTAATCCAAACATTCATTACTACCAAAATCCCAAGAATAGCATCCATCTGAACAATAACATTTTATACGATTATTATTCCTCGAATCAGAGTAACCCCGAGTTATTATACATCGATCTTTGACACACCTCAATACCATCGATGATATACATAACCTGACGATATTCCTTCACAACAAACTCCGAGTCGTGCAGCTGATGCTATCATCCGAACTGGATATACCACAATCTCTTCGACATTCAAGATCAAATTCGATCATTATCCCTCGAACTAGTTAGATGATCAATTCATTCAAACCCAAAATACGTATGTTAATATGTCTATCTTAAGTCATCGGGTAACATATTTCTTCAAATCGTATCGTTCTATGCTAACTCAAGTCATCGAGCAACATCTATCCAAAATCTTTAGTCATACTCGTATATTCGAATCATTTCCATGCACGCTAACTTCCAATCGTGCTAACTTTTTGTATATGATTCATATTGATTTATCAACTGAGTCATCCGTTTGTTATACCTTAACTTTTTTCTCGATTCAATCTATCTACTCTTTCTATCAATATTTTGTAACCGACGTAATCCCAAATCCTAGACGTCACCTTCTTATTCGTCTAACTCAAATCTCGCATGAGATATCTATAATCATGAGTAACTCTTTCATACTCGTTTCTAAGGCTTCGCACTACTCATATCGCTTGCTGATAGACCCATCGGCATCCCGATCCTCGGTAGATCAACAATCCCAAGGCTATCCCATACACCACTCAGGGATGAAATTACTAGATAAATCCTCAAAATGATTATTCGAATCACGACCGATCACTTTGAATCTCCATTCGAACCATTCCTCATTTCAAGCATGTTTCATCTATATCGCATCGACAATATCGTCGTTCGATAGCACCTCTATCGCTAACTACCCTACCATTCCTTATTTCAAGTCTAACTCATTCTTGTCTGACACAATTGAATCCCGTACACAACATACCAACATCGACACAATTCTTGGTGTATATGCCCAGCTCGACTTAGCCAACCGTGCCTTACGTAAAACCATCTTTATTCAACCAAATTTTTTTCATACGATTTTAAAAAATATATAGACTTATTTTATGGAACATCCTGTAGAACATTGAGAGAGAGCGCTAATAACGTTAAGAAGCAAGGCAACATCAAAGTTAAATAATTCAATCAGAAGTCCAAGGACGTAAAGTCGTGCTCTGATACCATTATCGTCATGCCCTGGTTCCGCAGAACCGACCATCTTCGCTTAGGCGTGATGTCGCGTGAGCCTAGGTAGCGCTCGCACAAGGCGGGCTCCGTAACCATCGATTACAGCAGCTTGCGATGGGATCGTCGCACAGAAGTCCGAAGTAGAGAAGTTGAATAGCACCAAGACATATACAAAATGATACTCTTTACTAATATTGAAAGTAAGATTATAAGGGCACGAAGCCAAGATTATAATCACTTAAGCTCATAATCTCTCTGAATACAATTACTCAGCTCTCTCTCTCTCTCTCTCAATTACAATCGCTCATGCCCGAAGGCTTACAATTTTGCGGATGCTTCAGAATGCGATGACCATACATTATCTCCCATATATGTGAAGACTTCAACGTAGCCGTATGCCTCAAAACGCCAAGGTAATCCATGCCTCAGCGCATCCAAGCTTGCTCTGCCTCAAGCGTGTAAGTACATATTACCTGTGCATAAAAACTAGCGCGTGGTCAGCACACAACCGTACTGGTAAGTGAGCTCCTCGCCCACCCACATAAAACTAACACGTTCATTTAGTGAGGGCAACACATTCTTTCGATTGTTTTTCTAATCTTGCCTTAGGATCGGTTTTAGGACATGGACTCCCGGCATATTTTGTATCTTTAGACCATCACCGTGTCTCGCACCGGTAACTTACTTATCCTACTGCCTCTAGACCATTCTCATGCCAACAACATCAACGTATCGACTCTTGCTTGTCTTTTGGCTCATACTTTCAGATGCAACAACATGGTCGTGCCATAAAATCTATTCGTGCTTTAACGTCGAGGCCGTGCCTCACAACTCAATATGACTTAACCAAACTTTGACTTACGGCGCTTCCTGACTTAAAATCTAAATGACTCAATCCAAACTTATAAAACTTTTGTGTAATGACTCCAAACACGATGCCATATCTCGTGCCAAAGCATGTGTCTTTACGTATAGCCAAATCTTAGGTTTCATATGAGTTGTGTCGCAAACCGTGCATACATACCTTGACTCATCAATGTCATGGTTATACTATTTGTGACTCAACCGACATCGTGCATACGGATTTCCGCTCAGCATACCACTTCTCTATATGAAAGGTCACTGGCATTAACTAGCCATTGTGGACATAGCTGAAAGACGATGGCGATTAATACAGGTAGCTAGCACCAATGGAAGCCCAACGAATTCCTGGTTGCCTACCCAACATCAGCTATACCGTATTTTTTGCATGGTCGGATCGGTCCTGTGGCCCCAGGTTGTCGTCCGAAGAAATATCGCCCTTGTGCACAAGTTGTCCATGACCACGAACCTACGAGACTTCATCTAGACTCACATAAATGCATGACCTAATTTGTGGTACGACTCAAACCCTTTCATATCGTGCTCTTAAACCATAATTTTTATGCTTCATCGGAGACAACCAAATAAGGGACCGCCTCGACGACAAACGGTTGCGTGAACTTTCCATTCTATAAAACCTACAAAACGGCTACTGTATAGCCTTCCTACTTAACTTGAATAAAACGTGTTCCATATGTGCTATGGACCGTGGTATACTTCTCATTGAACCAACCGTGGTTCGTGCCTTGAGCCAATTATGTTCTGTGTGACACTATCGTCCAAGTCATACTATATATGACGAGCCTTGAGACCATGGAAACATGTGGCTATACGAAGCCATAGAACAGTAGGAGAGTGCCTGCTATGACAACAAGTAGATAGCCCGTGGCGTTACCTTGCTTAACTAAATACGTGCGGTCAAAAAACCAAGGGCCAACTTTAAAAACTATCATAGAGTAATATCTAAGCAACAAGTTAACCATTTTCCATGTTCTACTCAATCTGACTCAGAGCGATATTATATCCTTTAGCGATGTGGGTTCGTCTTTTTTATTATCACGCCTATTCAGTGCAATAACAACTTCCAGTTATTAGTATAAAGGCCAAGCTGAAGCAAGTTTATTGAAGCCACCCACCCGAGGGAGGAGTTGCCTCGACTGGGTGGGACTTCGAGCAAGCCGTTGTATGGCAAAGTTCAAACGTTGTTGCGTTTCAATTCCTCCGGTTAAGCTGATCGGGACGGGACATTACATTTAGTGACCAACAAATTGACAAAAGTTCCCACAAGTGAAATGTCCAATTGGGCCACCTCATTTTCATCACTAGAAAAGTAAATCCCCAACAGAGTCACAATTTATTTTCGGATAGAAAACAAAGAGTGTAGGAACTCTTCTTATCAAAAACCAGTTAACTTGTACCAACTCAAAATCGATTACAAAACTATTGTAATACAAATTTTGGAGCCAAGTTGAGATTTTGGAGAGATGTGGCGATGGATATCAAATCAACACTCAATTCCTTTACTTTGTTGACTGTCTGACAAGGATTTGGGGAATTCGAAAGTACGAGAACCTAAGGGGAGAAAGATCCACTATTGTTAGATGGCTGGAATATGCGGTTACTATCGTTACCAATATCCCCTATTTTTCGTTTGTGAAGTTTGGAAATAACCAGTTATTTATAGGGGAATAGAAGGAGGTAGTATATAATTTTCCATAGGATGTATTGTCCAGCGGAAAGAAGATTGTGGCTAGGATAGCAGAAAAAATTTCATAGTGGGAGTTGCGTGTCCCACGTCCGGACAGTAACCGAACAGGAACATGGCATATTCAATGCACATGAAGTGTCACGTAGTTATAACGGAACATGAACATGACGTGTACAGTCATCAAACTACTTTATAACTACATGACAGGTAAAGATGTCACATAGTTTTTAGTTATAACTGCATAAACCGCTAATCGTATATGAAGGAAATCATTGGTTTGATGATTGTACACGTCCCTTCATATCGACAACAAACTTGGGTCTTGATACAAAAATAGGGGTTCGACGATTGTACACATCTTCCCATATCAGCAACAGACTAGAGTTTTGGTGCGAAAACTTTGGGTTGACGACTGTACATCTTCCCACGTCAACGGCAAACTAGAGCTTTTATGCAAAACTACCGAAAGTATGACTTGTTCAGCTAAAGAATAAGGATGCACTCTCCCGTTGGTAGATGATCACTACAACAAAAAGACCTATTAATGATGCTTGATAAGTGGATTTTATGACGGTTGATAAAGAAGCGTCATCAAAGTTCAGCAAGACTATATTCTATGACGATTTTCTATATAAACGTTATTGATTGTCTCTCAGTGATACGAGCGTTATGAAAATAACACCAAAATTTAAGTAGAAACCTCGACTCTCCCGCACTTAAGGAAAAGTCTCAACCCTTTCTCCTTCTCGTTTTCTCCTCCCGCTCCCCGCTCCCGAACTCCCATCAGCCCGCTCCTCTCCCGCCATTATAATGCTCTCCTCTCTCGTCACTCTTCCTCTTTGTTCTCTTCCGGGCTTTCTTCTTCCTCCTTCCTCCTCCTTCCTCCATCCAAACCATAACTCTAGAAAAGAAAACCCTAACCCTAATTTATCTCCCTCAATGTGAAATTGGACGAGACCGGTCGTACTCCCCACTGTAAGATCCGGCGACGATGGCGCTCCTCTGTCACTCCCTCGCGATCAGACTCTTTGTCGGCTCCGCCTTGGCGTCGATCTCTGGGGTTTCTACTGCGGATCCGCCTCTAGTCGGCGGACGGAAGGATCTATCGGATAAATCCGTTCCAGGTTGGTGAGATTGCTAGTTATTTCTCTCGATTTCTTGTCCATTGTGGAATTTTGAGTGGGTCTGGAGGTCCAGTCACCTCTGTTGAGGTGTTGAAATGATGTTGCTACTTCTACTCTTCGGCTGGCATTAGACAGTACTGTGTATACTCTGTAATGTAGAAGCTCAATCTTAATTGCTTTATCCAGGCAGTGGTGGAGAGTATATATGGTGGAAAATTTCTAGGTTTGTGTAGCACTGATAAAGAGATGTTGTTCTTCTCCTTAAATTGCAAAGTCACATAATTATTGTACCATTGATGCTAATGTTTACAGATGAAAACTTTAAGTTGAAGCATGACACTCCTGGGAGAAAATACTTGGGAGTTAAGTATGGAATAACCTTTACATGGTTCAGGAATGGTTTATTCAGCTGATTTTGTTCTTATTGCAGTATCTGCTCTTAATGGCTTGTATACCAGCCTAAATTTAGCATCACAGCTAACTGGTTGGATCTCAAGCGGTGGTGACCCCTGTGGTGAATCATGGAGAGGGGTTACATGCTCGGGTTCCACAGTTACAAAAATGTGAGGGTCAATTTGTTGTACATGTGTAATATTTGATTTTCTTTTCAATCGAGGCATTGACAATATTGTTGTATCTATCCATTTTGGAACACGCTAGCAAGTTATCGGGCTTGGAACTTACCGGGTCCCTGGGATAAAATATGAACATCATGACTTCCTTGATTGAACTGTAAGTACTTTTTTTTCTCAGGAATACGTATCTTCACTATGTCTTGGTACTGATTATGATGCTTTGAAATCTTGAGTTCGGTTCAGTAACATGAGCAACAACAATATTGGAGGGGAAAATCAAATTCCATATAGTCTTCATCCTAACCTCCAGTAATTGTAAGTTTTGATCACATAGAAAGTTGGAAACGACAAATTGTTTTATTTTTAAGAAAGACTTTTGCTACATGCCTTGCAATACATTAATTTGCAGAAATCTAGCCGGTAACTCATTTAATGGAGGCATTCCTTACTCAATTTCCCAGATGGTTTCTCTTAAAACTTTGTAAGCCCTGTGTTATATTGTCTATTTTTGTATTTCTTGCAACTTCTGAACTGAGCAGAAAAACATATGTGAATGTAAAAATCTTAATCATAATTAGCTCCAGGGAAGTCTGAATGATATGTTTGGGAAGCTTTTTAATCTTTCTACAATGTGAGTACATTATTGCCTCTTCACGTATGTAACAATGGAACATACTTTCATCGTCATTAACTATAGTATTGAACAGTATAGTTTAATTGCAGAGATGATGCAGTTTCTTGTAAAACTATATGTTCATGGAGATGATATTATTGAGCATGTTGGTGTGTGATTTTTTTTACATTCATTTATTATAATATTCAATTTCTGCAGTCAAGTCAACGTCATTACCATCTTGCTGGCAGTTCTACTGCTCTCTTTAAATTTTGATGATCAATTCTCAATCACATTCTAAATGTACATCTTTTCTGATTTTGTTCAGCAATCTCTCTCAAACAGGATATACATTGCTCTTATATTGCTTAGATTTAATCTCATTGCTAAACATATTTCAGTTCAAGCACAAAGTCTATATTTTTAAATGTTTTTTATTTCCATTTTTTGGGGTTTCTGTTCTTAAGTTCCATATGCTCATACGATGACAGGGACATCTCTTTCAATGATCTTTCGGGTGACCTTCCACAGAAAGTCTTAGTTCCCTATCAAGTTTGGTAACACTGTAAGGATATGGGAATGTTATTTATCTACATTGGTAGTTCAATTCACCACAATAATAAAAAATGGTAATATTTCTAATGTTGTTCTTTTATGCACAACCATCGGGTTATGTGATCCAGTCTGCTGACATACCACCCATGGACTGAGCGTGTAATGAGAACCTCTTATTATATTTACTTCCTTCCTTTATGGTTTTTGTCTTCATATTTGTTTTTAGACTTTCCCAAACTTATAAAGCTGCTGGGTATGGTTTACCTTGGAGAGAGTGAATTTTGATTGTGCATGGACAGAACAAAAGAGAATAAATGTTTTCCACTTGGCACAGGCTTTCAATTTGTAGGTCATGGTTGCAGTTATATCTGCAAAGAGATTAGTGGCTTGGAGTGACTTGCGGTGTACGTTCTCTAAAATCTGAAATCAGTATTAGTACCGAATGAGGTCTCAAAGAGCTGCATATTACTACTAGTAATACATTGGAGGCTGGCCAACAACTGATGGAGAACCAGCAGGTCGAGCATTCGACTGCATTCCCCCATAAGGCGGAGGAGGGGGAGGAGCACCTGATGTAGGATACATAGGCATTAAGGATAACGGCCCATAAGGTCGGCTCGGGTATGCGCCTGGAGCTGGTATAAAGATCGACCTGCCACCACGCATGTTTGGGTCCCAAGCAGCCATTTGGCCATCAGGATGAGTTTGAGGCCCAACATTCCCAAGGAACATGGATGCAGCTTGTGGATTACTCTGCCAAGCAGGCGCAGCAGTCGGAGCACCAGGAACTTGTGGACTCGTTAGGAGACCATGGAGACTATTGTCAGGTATGGTGTAATCCCTGCTCTTGTCACTGTATGCCTGAAGAAAAAAATACAGTGCATGTATCAGATAAAACACTAGGCAAACCGAAAAAACTTTGCCAAGGAACATACATTGGTGAACTGTTATGGTATGTATCATGGCAGACTGACTCTTTACTTTTTTCTGAAATATAGGCACAAAACTTTATTTCCCCTTTTTTATTCTTGAAAATGAAAATTGCTCCGGTTAGAGGTTTTTACACTTTTATTTACTTCATGATAAAACTAATATTTGTACCTTTATATTCAGATCAGTATGACGAGAGTATGACAGATGAAGCTTACAGTAGCCACCATCATAGATGCAATGTCTCTCTAGAGCTTCTTTAGCAACTGCAGCAGTAGTCACATCTGGAAGTAAAAAGTACTCAAAATATTTCAAAGAGCATATCATCAAATTATCAAATTATCGCACTACCAAAGGCATAAAAATGAAATGATAAAGGTAACAACCATCAGAGTATAAGTGGAATGAAATAAAATTTCATTCAACAATAAACTTGCCATCCAGACTCGAGGCATGAAGTCAAAACAAGTAACAAGTAAATTGTTCAAAAACTTCTTATTATATTTAGTAACATGGTACATATAAAGTCTCCTTCCTTTATGGTTTTTGTCTTCATATTTGTTTTTAGACTTTCCCAAACTTATAAAGCTGCTGGGTATGGTTTACCTTGGAGAGAGTGAATTTTGATTGTGTATGGACAAAACAAAAGAGAATAAATATTTTCCTCTTGGCACAGGCTTTCAATTTGTAGGTCATGGTTGCAGTTATATCTGCCATTTCCCCTTTCCTGTTGAGCATTTGTGGGAAGCTCTTGCCACTTTGCATTGGTTATCTAAGATAGCTTTCCTCAGGATAGATTGACACTGCAATCACAGGATTATTTTTTGTTTGTTGAAGCTTACTATGAGCTTATTTTACACGGGAAGAAAACAAAATCAGTAAAAACTGAAAATTGATGATTTTCAGTTGAATTTGGAGAAGTAGATTCCTTTGGCTGGTGCTGTGCTATGACATTGTAGAGACTATTTTAATGAAAACATTACAAAACAATATCAATGAGAACTAAACTTGATGCCTGCCTAAATTTCTTTATATTTTTATTTCTGGTCCTAATTCCTAAAAGCCTAGATAAAAGAGGGTTGAGTTAGGCAACAGTTATCGATCACTGTAAACAATCCTTGTGAAATACTTGCCTGGATGCCCCTCAGTAGCAGCTATCATTGTTTGCAAGGTTCCCTTCGACTATCACAGAACTTGATGCATCTAAAATGACCATAAAAACTTATTTTTGATCACAACAAGATTACATGCAACCATTCTTATTAGTTTTCCAAGCTAAGTTTGTAAATACAATAGATCCACTTGCTTCTGGGGCTGCAGATGAACGAGCAGCTTGCAAGCTCGACTTGGCTTCATTAACAAGCTCGACTTGGCTTCATTAACAAGTTCGACGAATAATCCGTGGCAACCATATTCATTAATAGTGTCGTAAATTGAATTGCATGGATTGTTGAAACTTATAATCCTAAATATATGGTATTAGATTGTTTTTTAATCCATATTGCATAGCTGTTATGTGCAGATTGAACAAATGGGTCGCATTGTTAATGAGCTGGATACAATTTATTTCTATATCAAGAAGGCTACTCAATTGGTGAAGGAGCTTGCTAGACAGGTAATGCCTTGTCATCCGCACTTTGTATAATTTATCATCATTTTATGGTTTGACAAAGCCAAACTCTGCTTTCAGGTGACCACTGATAAATGCATCATGGCCTTTTTGTTTCTAATTGTTTGTGGTGTTATTGCAATCATTATTGTGAAGGTGATCTCTCTCTCTCTCACACACATATACATATGCACACATGTTTTATCTTTTGCAGGATACATGTGCTGTGGACACAGGTCTTCATGTGACTAAGTTGAAGCTAAAGTGTGGAATGTTTTTATTATGGATAGTTTTGATATAGCTAAAGTGTACTCTATATTGGATGAAGAACCAATAGGAAACTCTAAAGGGGGGGTGAATAGAGTTTATGACAATAATTTCCAATTAAAAAATTAAACTCTTTCACCAGCAGAAAATAATCAGAGTAAATGCAGAAATAGTAAAGAGCAAGAAAGCATACGCAAACACAGCCGATTTTAACCTGGTTTCCCTCATGGAGGACTAGTCCAGGACTGAGAACTCTAGCTCAGGATTAAATCTACTATTTGTGAAATAGTAGTTACACCCCGTGCCTTTTCTTCAGAAGAGCACGTCAACTTCTTACAGAGATCGCAGTGGCGATGCTTGAAATTTTTCAAGCGACTTCTTGAACTCTTGCGCAAACTCCTAACTGAAAAGTACTGAGCACTTTGAGACTTAGGAAGCTTGTGGCTAGTAGATGAGAAGGGTATGGCTTGTATAAGGCTTTAGAGAGAAGAGAAGAGAATATTGGATGATTGAAAATAAAAGAATTTATGGCCTATTTATAGGATACCATACACGCAGAATTTGGCCAGAATTCTGGTTGGAACATTCAAAAATTTAGCCGTTGGACAACTTGCATCCAGCCAACCCTAAAAATTAGGGTCCTGGAATTTAGGAGGCAGAGTTCAGCCCGAACTCTGCCTCCAGAGCACAGAATAGGTCCAATGGGCCAATGGGCTGTTTGGATGTTTGGTGGGGCTTTTGGTTTGAGGTATAGGTATAGTCTAAGTCTCAAAATGCTCAGCACAGCTCAGTTTACATAAGTCTAGACTCAAATAAAGTGTAAAATATAGACTCAAACTATGAAGCATTGTAGGTGCAAGCTGTCGTCTGGCTTGTACCGAATTCAGTCTTCATGTGTTGTATTGAAATATTACAAGTATCATGTTGTCAATTGTATCAATATATGGTTGACATAGCTCCCCTGTAATAAGTGCAGAGCTAGCAATAGCTCTCCCATTAACATTGCATGTTGTCCTGATAAAAATATTCTTTTTCCAAAGCACAGATACACAAAGCCAGAAAAATGATATAATATGAATATAAAAAATATTTCTCCCCCTTTTGTCAGTTATCAAACAACCAGAATAATGAAAAATATTTCTCCCCCTTTTGTCAGTTATCAAACAACCAGAATAATGAATTGCAAGCACACCAAAAATAATAATGATAAACTGCATAAAAATGAGAAACTGTAGAATAAAATATCTTCAAGAGTCATATAATGAGTTCTAATACAACCAAAGTGCAGAAATAAAAACTACATCAACTAAAAGTGCATAAAAGCATAAACGACGATCCTCAGCAGTAGCAGCAAAGAGAAATCCATATCCATCATCGAGCTCGTGAAGGCCCAGCGTCGTCGGATGGATCAGTGAAGGAATGACGAGGGTCCACGAAGGCCGCATTCGGATCTAGGTACCGGATAACCCAAGGGTCATCGATACGGTATCCATCGCGAGCAGGGTCCCTCTCCATGGGAATAGGGATAGAAGGATGTCGGGACATAGAGTACCGAATATCGTGCAGTGAGTTGCTAATGACACTCATCTGCAAGGTAATCCGGTAGTCATGCTGAGTCTAGCGATCATCCTCTAAGGTGAATCGATCGCGGAGCATAGTCTGGAGTGACTCAAGAGTAGCAGGAGGAGGAGGAGGATCCTGTCCAAGAGGAGGGGCATCGGGCTCATCGTCAGAGTGCTCTGATACAACATGTGAGCCAACTGCTGCCTGAAGCTGCCGTGCCTTAGAGAGGAAGGTAGGGGCAGGTAGGAACTGACACTCATCAAGAGGTACACGAAAAGCACGAAAGAGCATAGGAAGATAAAGAGCATAAACCAAGGATCTTGGTTTCTTCCTAGCGTTAATCATCCAGTCCATCATGGTACGTGGAAGATTAAAAGGAACATGAAAATGGAGGTGATACAAAGTAGAGATTTTAAAGTATGTAACCTCATCAGTCGATCCTACTTTGGACAGAATTGTGTTAAAGACGATCCGATGAAGTTCATAAAAGTAAGGATTGAGAAACATGACGAGAAGCTTACGAGGATGTGTGTTAGGGGTACAGAAGTCATCCTTAAAGATTTCTAGGGATGACCTATCGAAAAATAGAAACTTTCGAGCTTCAACAAGTTTTTTCCCATGAGTTTGGCTCCAGGAGTTCAAGGTGTTCGGCCAAGTCGAAATCATCAAACGAAATATCAATACCCGCAACCCGTGGAAAGATATGTGTATCATTGTGAATAAGGTTGTAGTAGAACATTTGTATGGCATTAAGATATATAACCGAGTTGGTAGAGACAAGTTCATCAAGACAAAGATCATGAAAAAGTGAATCATATTGAGAAAATATAGTAAAAGTTATAAGGTGACCCGCAAACACCGGACGTGACCGAAAATCACTAAACCATTCATTGGAAGCATCAAGTGATACGAATATCCGGTCATCATACATGTTGGGGTCGAGTGGACGAGGTGGGTTGAACAACGGGTGAATGGGTTGTTGATTGGGTTGTTCAACGGGTGGTTCAACACGAGGAGGAGCATTCGAAGAGGACGCACCCTCGGTTCGAAGTCTCTTCCCCCTATTGAACAACTTGGGAGCCATAATAAAATTGAGGAATTGTAGATGGAGAGAAGTATGGAAATATACCTCAATTTGATGATGTAAGATGAAGGAGAATGGTGAGAGAAGCCTTCTCCTTGAGTTTTGAGAAGAATGATGCTCTAGGAAGGAAGAACTAGGGTTAGGGTTTAGAGAAAAATAGTTTGGAGAAGTTTGGAAGGTGGCAATGAAGGAGAGAGAAGAGGGGAACCCGGTTTTTAGTGTAGGGGTTCGAATGGTCGGAGCAAATGTGGACCATTGGATCACAATCTGATCAGTGGCTGAGGCTGCTTTCGGTTCTGGAACAGCCAGACCAAATTCGGCCCGAACTCTGGGTAAGGCAGAGTTCGGCCCGAATTCTGGTTTATGGTACCAGAACAGAAATCAGGCTAGAAAAGAAATTTGAGCAAGTAAGTGAGACTAAAAAATAAGATAATAAGTAGATGCAAGATATAATATGAGTAAACCAAGTAGCGGATAAAAATTTAACGCTGAATCAAAGTGAAGTTTGAAATTTTGAATTTTTGCATGTGATAAATAAAAGTAAACCATGTAATAAACAAGGAAATATGCCCCAATTCAATATTTTGAAGCTGCCATGGGGTAGCTGCAGGAGCCGGATCCCAGCGAGCGGTAGTCCTGAGGACTAGTGCACCGTGTCGCTTAGGCTTTTACGCCTTGTTATCAGAAGGACCCTTTCGGCTTGTACCCATAGCAAGTTCATCATAAAGAATTAAGACATAATCGATATTTACGCAGGTTACTTTAATGAATAATAGCTTCATCTAAAATTCCTAGTTCACGACAAGGAAATTTAAAACGCTCTTAGGATAGTGGTTTGGTAAAGAAATTTGCTAGCTGATGATCGGTGTCAATAAATTCTAAGTTAATAGTGCCATTTTGCTGATGATCACGCAAAAAGTGGTGACGTATTTCAATGTGCTTCGTTCGTGAGTGACATATGGAGTTCTTAGTGAGATTTATAGCACTAGTACTGTCACAAAAAATAGGAATGTGCATAAATGATAAGTTATAGTCTTCAAGGTTTGCTTCATCCACAAAATTTGTGCACAACAACAACCAGCTGCAATATATTCAGCTTCCGTTGTGGATAGTCCGACAGAATTCTGCTTCTTGCTAAACCAAGAGACTAGAGCCTTTCCTAATAAATGATACGTGCTGCTCGTACTTTTACGGTCGACCTTGCATCCGGCGAAATCAGCATCAGAGTAACCAATGAGGTCAAATGATGTTGACTTGGGATACCATAGGCCCACTGTAACCGTACCCTTAAGGTATCGAAAGATACGCTTAATAGCAGTCATGTGTGATTCCTTAGGATTAGCTTGATATCTACCACACATGCAAACACTAAACATAATATCAGGGCGACTAGCAGTTAAATAAAGTAGACTGCCTATCATACCTCGATACTTACATTAATCCACTGGTTTGCCGCTTTCATCTCGTTCTAGCTTAGTTGTAGTAGCCATTGGAGTGCTGATTGGTTTGACGTTGTCAAGGTCGAATTTCTTCAGCATGTCCTTTGTATACTTTGACTGACAGATGAAAGTTCTATTTGACGTTTGTTTGACTTGCAGTCCAAGAAAGTAGTTGAGCTCCCCCATCATGCTCATCTCAAACTCGGTCTGCATACACTTGGCAAAATCTTGACAGAGGGTTTCATCAGTAGAACCAAATATAATATCATCCACGTAAATTTGTACTAAGAGAATAGTGTCTTTGAAAGATTTTATAAAAAGTGTAGTGTCAACTTTCCTTAAGAAAAACCTTTTTCAAGCAAGAAATTGCTTAGCCGTTCATACCAAGCTCTAGGGGCTTGTTTGAGGCCATATAGCGCTTTCTTGAGCTTGAAAACATGGTCGGGAAATTTGTGATTTTTAAAACCAGGGGGTTGTTTTACAAAAACTTCCTCCTTAATAAATCCATTCAAGAAAGCACTTTTAACATCCACGTGAAACAATATGAAATTTTGAAAATTAGTAAATGCGCAAAGCATCCGTATGGATTCTAATCTTGCTACAGGAGCATACGTCTCATCGTAGTCGATACCTTCCTCTTGGTTGTATCATTGAGCTACTAGACGAGCTTTGTTGCGTGTAACTGAACCATCTTTATTTATTTTGTTTCGAAAAACCCATTTAGTACCAATAATCGAGTGACTTATCGGCCTAGGAACAAGTTCCCAAACTTGGCTCCTCTCGAATTGGTTGACTTCTTCTTGCATGGCAGAAATCGAAAATTCATCATTAAAGGCTTCTACAATGTTTTTCGGCTCAATTTGTGAAATAAAGGCAGTACTAGCAATGGAGTCTCTTATTGATGATCTAGTACTTACTCCACGTGAAACATCACCTATAACCAAATTTTTTGGATGTGACGGCTTGAAAAAAAATTCTTTGGCAAGCCCTCCAGAGAATTGGTTTCAATGGTTGTATTCATTGGAGTAGAAGTTGATGGCTCAACATCATCATCAAGAGTAGCTGCTGTACTGTTATCTTCATCGAAAGTCACACTTGTAGACTCTTTCACAATTAATGAGCGTTTGTTGAATACTCTATATCCCTTGCTCTTCGCCGTATAGCCAAGGAATATACCATCGTCAGCTTTGGCATCAAATTTGCCTAAGTTGTCTTTGGTATTAAGGATAAAACATCGACAACCAAAAACTCGAAAATATAAAACATTTGGAGTTCTTCCAAACCAAAGCTCATAGGGTATTTTCTTCGTAATAGGATGAATAAGCACCCTATTTAAAATATGGCACGCTGTACTGACAACTTCAGCCCAAAAATATTTCGGAAGAGAGAATTTATTTAACATGACTCTAGCCATATCGCCAAGAGTCATATTCTTCCGCTCCACAATACCATTTTGTTGAGGAGTTCTTGGACAAGAAAACTCATGATTAAAACCATTTAAATCATAAAACTTTTCAAAATTACTATTTTCGAATTCGCCTCCATGATCACTTCGGATTCGAGTAATCATGTAGCCTTTTTCGTTTTGAACCTTTTTAGCAAATATTTTGAAAACAGAAATAGCATCACTTTTATTTGTAAGAAAAAAATCCAAGTAAATCTAGAAAAGTTATCAATTATAACAAAAGCGTAGAGTTTTCCACCAAGACTGGCTACTCTACTATGGCCAAATAAATCCATATGAAGTAATTGCAATGGTCTAGTAGTACTTTCAGAGTTTATGGAATGAAATGAGGACTTGGTTGCCTTATTCAATTCACATTCGGCACATACCGTGTCCTTTTTGAATGTGATGTCGGGCAAGCCTCTGACTAGCTTCTTGGTCGATAGCCTGGATATAGTATCCATATTGGCATGACCAAGACGCTGGTGCCATAGTAATCTTTCATCCTTGTGAGCATAGAGACATCTTCCTGCAATGTCAGTATCTCTAGATAGATAGAAAATATAAATATTATCCTCTTTTATCCCTTCAAAAACAATGTCTCATGTTGACCTATCATAAATAAAGCATTTATTTTGTCTAAAGTTAATATCATACCCATGATCAGCAAGATGACTTATGCTGAACAGGTTATACTTTAACTCGGTCACTAGGCAGACATCCTTTATTACAGGAGAAGGAGGATGACCTATAGTACCATTACCAATGATATACCCTTTAAGGTTGTTGCCGAAGGATACATACCCTTCCCTCTTCATCGATAGTGATACAAAAAGATTTGAGTCTCCCATCATATGTCGCGAGCATCCACTATCGAGAATCCACTTACTCTTAGTTGAGGAGGGAAGGTCCACCGACATCAAGAGTAGATGTGACCTTTGGTACCCAAGTTCTTGAGGGTCCTAAAAAGTTAGTTTTCGGCAACCATGCATATATGTTTCTATCTACTAATCTCCTAACTCTACATTATGGTGAAATGTGTCCATGTAGTCTACAATAAGTACAAATAGCATTCCTATTTATGCTAGGAGCATGCTGATGAAGTCTATATGTAGAGTGGTATGGAGTAGCATGGTGATGATGTCTATATATAGAGTGGTGTGGAGTAGCATGGTGATGATGTCTATATGTAGAGTGGTAGGGAGTAGCATGATGATGATGTCTATATGTAGCACGGTAAGAGTGGTGTGGAGCATGATGATGATTATATGTGGCTGCAGGATGATGTTTATATCTATTAACAGTATGATGGTGATTTTGTTTATGTGCAACATAGTGATGATTGTATCTATGTGTAGCATGGTGATTATGTGTCATATGAGAATTATTTCTACGTGCATGTGGTTTGTGTGCTTTATGAAAGTGGGTATACATATAAGCATGATTACGTGCTGCAGGTGGATGACGTGGTTGACAAGTATGAGTAGTGTCATGCTTTATGTGTGTCTCATGCGATTGGGTTTGAGGTTGAGCAACCTGTTTTCCCAATCTAGTCTCTAATTTCTTAGTGACAGCCTGCAGTTCATCAATCTTAGTATTCAAACCATAAATCTTAGTGATAGAGATCTTGTGTCTATTCTTTTCTTCAACAATCTCAGTGTTGAGTGCTGTGATCTCTTGTGTTTGCTTTTCAATACGTGCTTCGGCATCATGTAGGCTTAATTTAAGCTTAGACACCTCATTTGTGACTTCCGTGGGTGAAGTATCTCTAATATTATCAAGCAA
Source organism: Iris pallida (assembly GCA_029216955.1). NCBI lineage: Eukaryota > Viridiplantae > Streptophyta > Magnoliopsida > Asparagales > Iridaceae > Iris > Iris pallida. Next base: position 151,870 of record JANAVB010044373.1, read on the forward strand.
TGAAGAGAGACTTTGAATCTCGACTTCATAACTTTTAATCTTCTCCTTGGCGTGTTTATATTTACTAATGAATTTCTTGTGGTCATTGAGTAAATCATTGAATGCATCACCATGTTCGTCAAAAGTGAAATCATCGAGAGTTTTGCTAGTTACCATGTCGGATGTAGCCATTAGGCAAATATTGGCGGTGTCTTGAGGAGAGTCATTTTCTTCTTCGGAGTCACTAGCTTCGCTTTCATGCCAAATGCTTGTGTTGGCATATTTCTTTGAGGAAGCTTTCTTGTATGGTTTCTCATATCGGTTGTTCTTCTTTGTGAATGGGCAGTCTTTTCGGACGTGTCCAGTCATCTTGCAACCGTAGCATGTTGGCTCCTCTTCGTCATCTTTTTGTGGCTCCTTTTTCTTCGATTGAAGCGAAGGAATTTCTTGAAGTTGCGGACAAGAAGAGCTTGATGTTCACCTTTCGAGTTGTCATCATCCGCCTCTTCAGGATCAGCCCTTCGTCGGTGAGCTTTAAGGGCAATCTCCTTTGCCTTAGGAGCAGGCTCTTCGAATTCTTTGAGGTCAAGCTCATGAGTCATCAGCTTTCTCATCAAAGTCTCCATAGACATAGTCGTGAGATCATTTCCTTCTATGATGGCTGTCACCTTAGGGTTTCAAATCTTTGGTAGCCCCCTAAGTATCTTGCGGATCTTCTCGTAATTTGTATGTTGTTTGCCGAGAGAAGACAAGGGGTTGATGATGTCGAGGAATCTTGTAATCATTTGTGTGATCGTCTCATTTGGCTTCATCTTGAAAGTCTCATATTCTTGAGTGAGACGACTTATTTTTGACTCCTTGGCTTGGGTGGTTCCATCATGCGTCACCTCTAGAAGTCTCCATACTTCATGAGCGGTAGTGCATGTTGAGACTCTGTTGAACTCATTCCTGTCTATAGCACAAAATATAGCATTAATAGCTCTCGCATCTAGACTCGCCTGTTTCTTCTCTTTGTCAGAATATTTGTCATGGGGTTTCTCAACGAGATCACCGTTGACAACTATCCTGACGGGCTTTTTGTAAACATCGGTGACAATGGTCCACAGGTCGAAGTCTAGCGACTTGAGATAAAAACTCATCCTTGTTTTCTAATAGGTGTAGTTAGTTCCATCAAATCGGGTAGGCCTATGAGTGGACTACCCTTCACCGTGATTGAAAATCATGGATTGTGTGGTTGCCATGGATCAGCTCTAGGATGTTAGTCCTTATTGAGAGAACAGAGCTTTGATACCAATTAAAGAACTAATAGGCAACTCTAAAGGGGGGGTGAATAGAGTTTATGACAATAATGTCTAATTAAAAATTAAACTCTTTCACCAGCAGAAAATAATTAGAGTAAATGCAGAAATAGTAAAGAGCAAAAAAGCATATGCAAACACAGCTGATTTTAACCTGGTTTCCCTCGTGGAGGACTAGTCCAGGCCTGAGAACTCTAGCTCTGGATTAAATTCACTATTTGTGAAATAGTAGTTACACCCCGTGCCTTTTCTTCAGAAGAGCACGTCAACTTCTTACAGAGATCGCAGTGGCGATGCTTAGAATTTTCCAAGCGACTTCTTGAACTCTTGCACAACTCCTAACTAAAAAGTACAGAGCACTTTGAGGCTTAGGGAGCTTGTGGCTAGTAGATGAGAAGGGTATGGCTTGTATAAGGCTTTAGAGAGAAGAGAAGAGAAGATTGGATGATTGAAAATGAAAGAATTTATGGCCTATTTATAGGATACCATACAAGCAGAATTCGGCCAGAATTCTGGTTGGAACATTCAAAAATTTGGCCGTTGGACAACTTGCATCCAGCCAACCCTAAAAATTAGGGTCCTGGAATTTATGAGGCAGAGTTCGGCCTGAACTCTGTGTGGAGGCAGAGTTCGGCCCGAACTCTATCTCCAGAGCACAGAATAGGTCCAATGGGCCAATGGACTGTTTGGATGTTTGGTGGGACTTTTGGTTTGAGGTATAGGTATAGTCTAAGTCTTAAAATGCTCAGCACAGCTCAGTTTACATAAGTCTAGACTCAAATAAAGTGTAAAATACAGACTCAAACTGTAAAGCATTGTAGGTGCGAGCTGTCGTCTGGCTTGTACCGAATTCAGTCTTCATGTGTCGTATTGAAATATGACAAGTATCATGTTGTCAATTGTATCAATATATGATTGACTGTGATTTTGTGTCAACATTGGATACTCTATATATTTTGAGAAGATGTATATGGCCTGAGAAATGTAGAATGATAGCTATAGTACTCTATTTTGAGACAATGGAATGTAGCTAGATAAAGTACTCTATATCTGTGAGATGTTGATGTACCCTATTTTGAGACAATGAAATGGAGATTAATGATACTTTATATTACATTTTAATGTTTTGTTGTGAATATGGTTCAAAGTGGTTGTTTTCGAATTGAATTGAGCAGTATTTGGAATGTATAACATGCAGTATAGAGCATTATAAATGTGATACAATGACCATTCATAACGCTTTCAAAATGTCCTGACTTCTAAACCATATTAACTATTCATAACAGTTTTACATAACTATCCATAACGCGTTGAAAATAAAACGTAGCAAAAATTTAACCTATTAATGGCGTTTTCGGAAGAATTATCTATAACGCTTTGAAAAACATTTATAACACCCGATTTTATAATGCTTGGATTAAGAAAAAAAAGTGTCATGGTTCTTAATTAATGATGGTTTTTAGCCATCATTAAAAGGTATTTTTTTTTTGTAGTGGATCAACAAAAAATCCTCTTTTGTTGAGAAAGTGATTGTTCATTCTCTGAGGTGGATTTGATTGATACCTTTCAAAGATTATCACACGTCATAGCTCATACCCTTTCGGTATCGATGGAATGACAACTATTAATTGTACTGACATGGCTGTCGAATCGAGGCATTAATGGTGTCTTCAGTAGCAAAGGAAATTTTGTTGATTGTTCACCCATAGTAGAAGGAGGATGAGGTCTTTCTGCCATGTGTCAGGGACAAAGAGGTATCTTTATAGCTAGTTTACTTCTTGAAGTTCATTCCTCGTACTCTATTATTGTCGCTTCATCATCTACAACTGGGAATGCATGCCGAGTATAGAGGCTGTGGCATGCTTCGTCATCTCATCTATCATACAACTTGTCCGCTCCAACATGTTGCTTCCGTTGGGTACATCCTTGTTATCATATGTCTGATTGTTATTTTGCCTTGGACCATAAGTATTTTTCAAGCTTCTACACGGTCTGCAAAGTCTTGCTTGAAGAATAATTTCTGCATTTTAGATAAAGCCACTCTTCAATACAAAAGAGTATCACTCTTGAAGGAGTGCAAATTGGCTTCAACATCATTTTTTAAGCGCAGGGTGCTTCCGTACTTAAAATTCAACATCATTTTTTAAGCGTAGGGTAGTTCTGAGCTTTAAAAAAAAGTGTAGGATGCTTATGCACTTAAAACTCAACATCATTTTTTAAGCGTGGGGCTTTTATGAGCTTAAAAAGTGCTGGATGGCTTTAACCTCATTTTAAGCGCATGGTCGAGCTTAAAAAAAGTGTAGGGTGCTTCTGCACTTAAAACTTAACAATATTTTTGTAAGTACAGGGTATCCGAGCATTAAAAAAGTGCAGTGTGCTTCCGCACTTAAAATTCAACTTCATTTTTTTACTGTTGGGTGCTTCCATGCTTAAAAAAGTGAAAAGTAGGGATTTGCCAGCTGCCAAGCATAGAAAAAAGCTCTGATGAATGTCCATGTTGTAGGCATAAAAGTTGCATTATCAATAGCGTTGCTGCGAAAGACTACCATTTTTTTAGAACAATTGTATATTAACCATAAAAAAGTGTCTTTGATGTACAAAATAATGGTATTAAGGAGTTTTCTGGGCGCTTAAAAGTTGACGGAGAAATGTTGTTCAAATTCCTCATTAATGATGTGCTAATATCATTAGTATTTCGAATTTCGAGAATAACGCATGACTCCTATTGCGTACATTTTGAAATTCGAAACAATAGTCAACGTAATCATGAATAATTAATATATTTCTTGTAACTGATGGAATATGTCGCACGAGCGGTGTAAACCCCCGTAAAATTTTATTCTACTTTCTAAATAATTTAGCATCTTATTATTAAAATTTATTTGGTTAAAGAAAGTATATGGTACTTTGGTATATAATTGTTTATATATATATATAAGGTTAACCCAAAACCCTAATTAAACCTATAACTAAACCTAAACAAACAGACCCCCACCCTGCGTGAGCACGCAGCCGTACCGACAACGACAGGATTCGCAGCAACATCAGCAGAGTAGCAGCACCACCTTGCCGTCATAAGAAAAACCCTACCACAGTACCTCCCCTGCGCCGTATCCCCGGACCCATGCCAACGCCTGTCGGTCAGCCTCCCCACACTGCCACGGTAGCCGAGCGGCTGTGCAACACCAACGGGCGATGACAACATTGTGTGCGGGAGGAATGACCGCAGCAGTGGCATACGCAGCGCCACACAACAACCCAAGCGGTCGCTGGCAAGCCCAACCAGCCGGGCAGTAGCGCACGGCACGCAATAATGGCCGCAGTAGTACGGAGCAGAGGTCATAGCCGGCAACAACAGCGACGATTACCATCAAGCCATCGTGACATCACCAATCGCCCACATGTGACCCTGTCGTCTCCGTGCATCAGCAACACCCTCCCCGAGGTGCCATTCTCCTCCTCAATGCTCGATGCGGTCGATATGGGCATTTTGCCCAAAATTTCGTCGTGACGTGCGAAATTGAAGTCAAAATTTGTGTTTCGTCGTAGCAACTTTGGACGAGTTCTTCGGGCAATCCAACGATTGGATCTTCGAGCCATTTCTATTAATCTCAGTATAAACCTCTCCTCAAGTTTTAATCATTAATACGATCGTTTGATAGATCAAAATTGGCCACTAACTTGCATGTTTAAATCACGTATAATTTTGATAATCTTATGAAGCCAACTTCGTATATTTATTTCTACCTAATCAAAGCTCCATTTTACGAACCACCAGCTCTGCTGCATAACAGGTATAAATACCTTCTTGAGATAAAAATTCCAATTCATTATGATATCGTTTGGTTGATTGAATTCGACGTCAAAGTTGGTCGTTCGAATTCATAAGTTTCAATATGTAAAAATCCAATTTTGAACCCGAAACATTGGATTCCAAATCTGACACCACCATTGGACTTAAGGCTTTGTTCTACCAAGAGTGATATATAATTTATCGAATTTGGACAACCTTTGTCCTGGCACATTTTTCTGTGCCAACGAGTCCAACTGCGGACACCGTTTTGACCCAAAATTAATTTTTGCCCCTGTATCTAGAATTGGACTTATGGGTAGCCTATTTTAGCTATTTCTTTTATTTTGGGACTGGTGGTGTCCATTTCAGCATCCAGATGTTTGCGAAAGTCTGATCTTTGTGCTTCCGTTGGTTTGACGAGTTCGTCTGCGGAACGTTGTCTAATCATTGCACAACCTCTATGCAAGTGTGTATTGCCAAAGTTTTGGTACTTTCTTTTTTTATTTATGTATTTTTATTTATGTATTTTATGGATGTAGGATTAGTTGATACTTAGCATCTGATTATTACTCGTGTCGATGTCAGTCTATAGACATTGAGTTTCGATACTAGTTATAACGTTGTACTTATTCGTATCCATTGATACGAAAGACCACAGGATACTGACACGTTTGACGATAAAGAGTCTGGCATGATATATTCACGGTTATGGACTCTGTGATAGCATGTATTACTTGTTACTTGTTCATGAGTTCTACTTGACTTGACGTGACTTTACTAGTTAGTTTAGAGTATGGGGTGTAGAGGACTCTACCGAAGTATTCGACCGTCATAATCGTGACCATGTCTCCTTATTTGGGGCTGGGTTATTTTTGTGTGCTAGGGTCTTGTAGCAGAGCTTTTGAGTTTTTTGTGTTCACTCATTAGTATCACGACATAGTACTATGAGTGATTGCTGATTTGGCTGGGCCTGGTATTAGGATTTCCTCAACTGCATTTATCACTGAGATGGTTATGGTATTACCCTTTATTACATGAATATTCTTTTTACTGTTACTTGGCATATATATTATGCACCTTGTTACGTCTCCTCTAAGGACCTGGTGATCTCTTCAGGTACATGGTTGTGCAGAGATAGTTCGCTGACCAGGGAGGTATTGTTATTTCCGATTTAGGTATTTATCATGATTTTATTTTTTTTATTACTTGCATTCGCAATTTAGCCTAGTTTTGTAGACCTATATTGTTCTTCGGGTCTACTCAAACATATATGTTATTGGACTGCAGACCATGACACATATTGTTAATTCTTTATTTATATATTTTATGGATTAAAATAGATATATTAGTTGATTTGATAGATAGATTTAGAAAACCAAGAAAGCTTATACGTATTCAAGCTGGGGTGGAGTCAACTTGATACGTAGCTGGCATGTATACATATCCTAGTCCTACGTATTTTGACTGGAGCATTACATATTTTGTGGTGGCCCATGCAGGTCAGAGCATATCGTTTCAATTACATTACTTTATCAAACGAGCTTGCAATAGGATAATGTATTAGGATCTCAATCCCTAAATTGCTTTGAAAACTCTTTTGACTTTATCCTTCACCTTTGGAACTAGTAATTGAAGTTGATCAACTTCCTTGACCTCCTTATTTTGGACTTTCATCTTTCCCTATTTGGAAGGACGAACACTCGTGCTAGATGAACCATCTACTCCATTGTTTGATAGAATAGTTGATAGTTTTTTTATAGGAATCATTATTTAAGAAAGACAAGGTTTGATAGACGCCTCTACGAGATAGACTGATTAGATTAGAGTGACAATATAGAACGCATATAGGCCGCCTAACCCTAACAAAGGGCCTTAGGAATCATTAGGTTAAACCCATCTATTATTACCTATGTTAAATAGAGATGGATTAGAGGAATAACAAGTTTAATTAGGTGTAGTAATAAAGGTAATTCCCAATCATAATGATTGAAGGGATTTGAAAAAACATGTGGTAGAATTTTAGAGTTAGTTATGATTCCCTAATTAGAGTGTGATCGTCCACGTGAAAGACTATAATAGGAAGGACTCAAGAGTCTCGTTATGAATAAAATGATTCAATGAGCACCGTCTAGCATTAATTTACACCTTTACTTAAAAGATTGATCTAGAATGGGTAGCATACATGTAGGTACTATATAACGTTCTACAGGCTGAAAGAGTAGATTGTTAATCATACTTATAGGAACGTTGAGCACCTCTAGAGGGGTGAATAGAGTGTGTGTGTGTGTGCAGCAGAAATATAATCACCTATTAGAAATATTCTAAGTAGTATCACAGGTGTATAGTAATGAGCAGACTATGAAATTTAAATGCAGAGAGTAAAGTGCATCAGAAAAGCAAACTCATGACACAGAGATGTATACTAGTTTCTCTTTGAGATGACTAGTCCAGTCTCAAGTACTCTTGTTCGATGTTAATCCACTATGGAATAAGCTTTAACAGAACGCTTGCAGCTCCTTACAACCACGAGTTTTTATTCGAAGGACTCGCAACTTCAAATACGAGAAACTTAAAATTGGAACGTTTTCGGAGAGCCCTCTTTACAACTTGAACAAGCAAACTCTAGATTGAAATGTAATGACACTTGGCTTGGCTAGGAGTCGTTAAAGGCTAGATGAAAGTGAATATCTCGGGAACTTTTAAATTAAGAGAGAAGAGAGGAATGAATGAATGATTTGGAATGAAAAGTTTTCCTCTATTTATACAATTTTTAGGACAGAACCCAGGTTGAGTTCGGGTCCATAATATCATAATTTAAAAAGTGCTTACAGATATTCAAGAAGACCAAACTATTTTGGAAACAGACTAGCAGAACTCGGGCAGAGTTTGGGTCAAACTCGGCCGAAGTATTTAGGGTTCTCATATGAATATCCGATCAAATTTGTTTGGGCTTTTTGTATGAGTATTGGATATGGGATTGATATAGGATTGTGTATAGGGTTTGGTATAGGATTGGGTATATAGGTAGGCTTAGAATATGGAGTACAGAAATCCAGTTGCCAATTCGATCAACTTTACTTTTTTTCTAGACTCAATAAAAGAAAAATACATAAGAAAATAGAAAAATAAATCTTGATCTGCATCTGTAGTTTTTATACAACAAGACGATGAGTAGTAGCTTATTAGAAATAGATATTCTATTCTTGTACCTGTAATATATTATTTATGTATCGACCAAAGTTTATGTTGATTATCAAAATCAGGTGTGACTGTGACCAATGGACCAACAATCTCCCTCATTTTGATAATTAACAACTTTGCGTTTATACCAAATAATATAAAAAATAACTTGAAAAATTATACCTTCTCATTTGGTACTTGGCACATTTGTTATTTTTGGTATAAACACTCTTTTCTCCTTTGTTATTTGTACAAAATGAAGCTCCCCCATAAGTTGTGGCACAAATACAAAGAAATAAGACAAGATCATACCAAAAAAGAGAAATAAACATGGACAACAATATGTCTAACTGCATAAGTTGAATGATATAAACACTAAAACTAAGTAGCATAAATATAAAAACTACATAAACTCGTGAAATATGGAAGTCTACAAGAGACTTTACCATAGCTACTGCATAACAAATAAAATCAACTAAAAAGTACTACATGATCATTATCGTCATCAGATACATAACCATAAAGCCTAAAACTCTCATAACTCGCATTATCGCCAGTGTCACAGAACGACCAAGGTCAACATGCTGCAGTCGAGTCGAAGTAGCGTCGAGCCTGACGATCCTAGAACCTAGGTCCATCAAAGTTTGGATGGCAAAGAATCGGAGTGAGACCAGAGGGATGATAAACCATGGTCCACTGAATGTCAGCAATACCGTTCCGCAGAGTCTAGAACTGGATGTCAGACGATAGTCAGTGTCTCACTGACGTATGTGCTCTGTCTGATAGCGCTCATCCTCGAGGATACAGCGAGCCTCCAATTGGTTAAAAGCTGATCGATGGTGCAGGTAGGAGGGACATCAGCAGGAGGGCTTCAGCATGAGGACTGATGCAGCTGACGAGCCTGGGCAGGTGGAATGCCTCTACACCAACTACATGAGGGATAGGATAGAAACTTCCTAGACCTATGAAGCTCAGATGGCGTACCATCGATAGGACATAAATCTAAAGGGATGTTAAACCTTTGAAAGACGATAGGAAGAACCATAGGATAGACAAAGTTATGACCTGCCTTCCTACAGTTGTACATGGCTGACATCATGGTCTTGAGAAGACTGAAGGGAATCCCAAAATGAATATGATACATGGCAGATAGCTCCAAATACGTGATCTCATCAGTAGATCCCATTTTGGGCAAGATATATATAATGATAATGTGATAAGCTCATAGAAATGTTGTTCAAGTAACGTGACATGAGCCATCCCCGGGCTAGGTTCGGGGTACACATCGCATTTTTGAAGGTCTCTAAGTCAAGATCGGGACCAAATGGACTTTGGTAATGTCCACTAAAGCATCTCCAGTATTGGGGACGTGGAGCCATTCGCTTAAGTCGTCATCATCAAATTCCATTTCAGTCTGACAGACTGAGGAATACATTGTACCATACAATATGTAGGTTGTAGTAAAACATACGAACGCGTTGTGCATATCGGATTAAAGTTTCTACAAATTTGTATAGGTAAACGTTTTGGAACGTCAAGCAATATTCCGAAAATAAATTAAAATTAATGAAATTGCCCAGACATATGGAACGTTTGTGAAAGTCGTGAAACCAAGCAAGTAAGGTTTCTAAGTTACGAATAACGTAGAATCATAGTCATCCTCATCGTGGTGGAAGTAGACTAATAGACTTTCAAGGCGTGTATGGTAGGCTGATTTAGAAGCACCATCACCATTTCTCTTTTTTTTCTTGGAAAATCGGAGCCATAGACAATTGACAAGAAAAGAGTAGGAATTACCGA